>JANITX010000212.1:9709855-9720625 GCA_027564395.1 Erythroxylum ulei | reverse complement strand
GGTTATCTGTGCCTTGCCATGTAAGTCTAGACTTCCTTTAGCATTTAGAGAATTGTTCCATCAATTGGTTCATGCCTGCAATATGTTCCAACAGCAATGGACCTTGACCTTTGCATTGGGTTTTTGGGATAGAAGTCTCCTTTTCTTGCTGTGTGGGTTGGCTTGTGGAAGGTAGATCCCCTCCTTGTTGTTCAAGGTTAATATTTAGTACCTCTTTTCCTTAGGCCAATTCATGATATTCTTCAGTTTTGAAAACTCTCCCTGTTGGTGCCCATTCTTTGGTCTGAGAAACCTGTGCAGACCTCCATTCATATTCGATGCTAACTTCTTTATAAGAAATCTCCCTCGCCTCATCATATGTTGCTAATTGGAATGTTGTAGGCTAATTGGTTTGTAAGTCCATTTCAACACACATCCTTGCATAAACTATTCGTGCCATCCGAGCAGTAGGTGAATCCATTAGGAGTGGGTTTCCTACCGCACTTGCTATTCGACCAAGCCCTTCGGTGGTCCAGTACTCAACAGGGATATTAAAGAATTTTGCCCACATTGGAGCCCTCCACACAACCTCCTGTTCCCCTCCATTCAAACTCCATTTCTTCAGAAATAAGGGTTTACCTTGGATGTGCCAAGGGCCCTTTTCTATAACCGACAAGATGCCTACTTCAGATTCAAACTTAAACAGAAAATTATTTGAACTGGTAATCAAAATTTCTTTCAATCCAAACTCAGACCAAGATTTATTCAAGGCACGTTGCACAACTGGAAAGGCAGGTCTCTTACCAAGGAAGAACCTAATCAACGCTAACCAAAAATTTGAAACTCCTTGTTGCGCTAGCTCTGACGGGGGAATCACATAAATTTTATCATCCTTTGTCTCCGGCGGGAACTAGCTTAATGAAGTACCTGTTGAAATTTCTACCCCATTCATTACTACCGCTTTCCATGATTTTGCTAACCCCTGTGCTGCTGGGTTAATTGAATTGGTCATAGATTTTGGTTCAAAAGCTAGAGTTGTTGTTATGGGAGGGTTTGGTCTGGAAGGGGTTTTTGGGACTGGGTTGTGATCCAAGGGGAGATTTGGTGTTGAGGTTAAAGTTTTGGTGTTGAGTTAGGGATTTGGTTGGGATTTCGGCATGTGGGTGGAGGGAAGGCTGCGGAACCAATGTAGAGAGAGGAGAACGGGAAAGAGGGGATGGGTGATGAGGTGAAGCCATGGAGAAGATTGCTCAGCTTGGAATCTTCGAAGATCTGGAGAACGAAGCTGTCTCTCGCAATCGTCTCTCACATCACAATCACTAGTGTTCGAAGGCTATAAAAATAGATTTGTTCAAATCTTACCCCTAATTGTTAGCGAGAAATTTTTTGATAAACCCACATAAATACATATATACACATTAAAATAATAAATTAAAAATAAAATAAAATAAAATAGATAATAAGATAATAATAATATAAACAAACAAATAAATAAAAATATGTATAAAAATAATATAAAATAAGTAATACAATACGTAAAAATAAACAAAAAATCAAACAAATCATTACAAGAAAATATTTAAGCTAAGTAAGACAATGTTTAGGTTAAATAACTAAGAGGAAAACACTATTTATTAAATCTTTTGGCTAAATACAAGATATAAGACCTAAAGAAAAATTATTAAAAAATAAAAGGATCTCTCTATGTGCGATCCTTTGTCCGTATCTTAGTATGCAAAGTTTTCTATTGAGGGTCATGTTCTCGATAAGTTCCAGCAGAGTTATATCATTCTTGATAACCTCCTCCTAATTCTTCTTAGGTCTTCTTTTTTTCTCGTACAATCTCTATGTATAATCTTCTCGCATATTCTTACTGGAGCATTAGAGTGTCTCATCTTAATATGCTCGAACCATTTAAGCCTTGTTCACTTAATTTTTGATTAACGTTAGTCCCCTTTAGTTTGTTTCTTATCATTACATTCTTGACCTTATCTTTTATAGTAAGGTTACATATCCAACAGAGCATCCTGATCTTTGCCACCATTAGCTTATGACTACGCACTTGTTTGATAAGCCGATACTCTGCCCTATAGAGCATAACTGGTCTAATCACTAAATGATAAAATTTACCTTTGAGCTTGTGTGGTATCTTTTTGTCACATAAAACTCCTGATGCACTTCTCCGTTTATGTTACCATTATCTGATACAGTGAACTATGTTTTCATCGATCTCTCTATTACTTTGGATAATAGATCCTAGATACTTAAATTTAGGGATGATAATGAGTTGGATTGGGCCTAAGCCCGACCTAACCATTGCTACTAAGGCTCGGGCCTAGCCTGAATCCCATTAAACAGAGTCATGTTCAGGCTTAGGTTGGGCTGCTTGGGGATTGATCGGGCTCAGGTCTGGCCAGAGGCCCAATCGAGCCCAAAGTAGCCAGTTTGAGCTCGATTGATCTTGAGGTAGCTTGGCTCAAATTCAAACATGACTTGGCCCAACCAAAACTATTTTTAAATTTAAAAATATAAAATCGACCCGAATTTAGCTTAGTGACTTCGGGTTAGGCCAGTCAGGCTTGAGCTTAATTGTAATCTCCATTTAAAACATTCTTTTTGGTATAACTTAAACTAATTTGTAGCTCCACATTAAAAGTCACCCTATGACCCAAAAATTTACACTCTTAAGTACTTAGTCTTAGTCATGCTCAATTTAAAGTTATTCAACTCTAACGTATCTCTCCAAAGTTCTAGCTTGACATTGACACCCTCTTTTGTCTCATCCATTAAAATAATGTCCTTAGTAAACAACATACATCAAAGCACATCCACTTGGATATTCTTAGTGAGCTCATCCAAAACTACTACAAACAAAAAGGGGCTAAAAGAGAAACCTTGATGTAGCCCAAGATCGATAGAAAAATGCTTCGCATCTCCTCCTATCGTCCTTAATCTAATCTTTACACCTTCATACATATCCTTAATAACCCATATATTGGTTATAAAAACTCCTTTATCTTCTAAACAACTCCACATAATTTCTTTAGATACTTTGTCATACGCCTTCTGTAAGTCAACAAAAACCATGTGTAGGTTATGCTGTTTATCTTTGTAGAAATCCATTAATCTTCTAAAGAGATGTAAAGCTTCTATCGTGGACCTTCCTAGCATGAAGCCAAACTGGTTCTTCGATATAAGAGCATCCTTTATCACTCTCTTCTCAAACACCTTCTCCCATAACTTCATGGTGTGACTAAGTAGTTTGATATCTCTATAGTTGTTACAACTTTAGATGTCTCTTTTGTTCGTGTATAGAGGAATTAGCATCTTAAGTCTCCATTCGTCCAAAATTCAAGTTGATTTAAGTATAACATTAGAAAACTGGACTAGCCAAGTAAGACCCTCTTTACCTAGGCCCTACTACCCTTCCACTCTCCATATCCCTCAAAGTTCTTTTAATTTCTTTCCTTATAATATGCCATCAACAACTAAAGTTATGATGCCTTTTGGATGTGCTAAGATTACCTAAAGAGATTTTGTCCTTTGCATCTTCATTAAAAAAGTTATAGAAGTATCTCTGTCATCTTCTCTTGATGTCATCTTCAGCTACGAGACCCGCCCTGCTTTGTCTTTTATATAACGAAATTTATTTTAGTCCGTCACTTTATGCTCCTCAGCTTTTGCCAACTTAAAAATATGTTTTTTCTCCATCTTTAGTTTCCAATTGTTGGTATTTTTTCTCGTAAGCTCTGCTTTTTAGCTTCTGAGATTATCAAGAGAGCTTTGTAGGCACCTTTCTTGATCTTAACCTTTTCTTGTACATCTTTATTCCACCACTAAGACTCCATCTGACTACCTTTAGATCCTTTAGGAACCCCTAAGATCTCTTTAATAGTATTCTTTGAAAGATTTGTTACTCTCTTCCATATCTAGTTAAGATCTCCTTCCGATTTCCATTCTTCTCCATATATTATTCTATCTTTAAGTTATTCCAATGAATCCATTTTCAGATTTCACTATTTGACTCTGGTACTTCTCTTAAGACTTCTCTTCTTTGTCCAACCCTTAATAATAAGATCCATAACCAACATTCTATGTTGAGTTGATAAGCAAACGTTAGGTATGACCTTTTACTCCTTGTAACTAGGTCAATTACTCTGCCTTACAAAGTAGTTAGTTTAAGTTTTCATGGTTATGCTCTTAAAAGTCACCATATGCTTCTCTTTTTTCTTGAAAAAAGAGTTAGCTATTACCAAATCAAACATTACTGTGAGATTCAATAAAGCAGCCCTACTATCATCCCTATCACCATATTTGAAACCCCAATAAGTCCATGAATATCAATATGAGGTTGCCCTTATATGCCTATTAAAGTTTCCTCCTAAGATAACTCTCTCATCAAAGGGGATCTGCTTAATCACCTCATCTAGATCTTCCCATAAATGGATTTTAAGTTATTCGTTCAACTCTGCTTGAGGTGCATAAGCATACACCACATTGAAGATAACACCTTTTACCATAATATTTAAGGATATAATTATATCACTAGTCCGCTTTACCTCTACAATATGATGTATGAGTTCTTTGACAATTAAGATATGTACACTATATTATCTTCTCGAACACCCTGAATACTAAATTTTGAACTTGTTAATCTTTTTTGCTTTAGCCCCTATCCATTTTATCTTGGATGCATGCTATATGAATCTTGTATTTGTCTAAAATCCCCATTAATTTGAAAGACTTCCCTATAAGGTCCAAATGTTCCAATAAACTTTCTGTTATCTGTCAACATCTTCTCTTCTTCTAGACCCAAAATTTACTAAAGGACTAGCCCTTACTCTTTCATCAGAAGTCAAAGCCACCACTCCTACCCTAATGCCCAACACAAGTTATAGAAGACAAGCTCAACAAGTCCATAAATGACTATAATATTATTCAAAGACAAAAACAAAGATTAATATTAAATCTCAAAATGGGCACCTCAATAAATAGATTGAAAATAAAAAATACACAAATGCAAGCAAATTAAAATTACATGGTCCAAAAATTGACCAATAATTGCAACTAGGTTTTTATAGATTGCTAAAACATAGTTCTGAATAGTTAAAAAAGACAAATCAAAATATTCAAAACAATAAACACAAAAGAACTTAAAACTTTTAATGGTTCAATGAAGAATAAAAATTGAAATCCCACCACCTAAAAAGCAACGAATTAACCACGAGGAAACACAATTTAAAACCAATCACAAGTGCATCCAACATAAATGAAAAATTTATGAGAAACCAATTAATTAGAGAAGGGAAACAACCAAACCAATTTGATCTATTTAAGATGTCACACACCAGCTCTGGATATTCTTATCGTAGTTCACACCATTCACCAGAAATTTCTTCCTTATAGGGCTCACTCTTAATCTACAAAAGAAGAAAGCAAAGCATTAGGTTTTTCAAAACTAGACGAGGAAACGTTTGGAATAGGAATGAAAATAACAAAAGATTAGACAATTCATGACTAGATCTAAATAGAATGAGGGATTCCCCAATCAGTGATAATAGCACAAACAATCAATAAAAATCTAGATCAAAGTTTAAGAAATCATTCTGGTACATACACAGAGATAAGAATATATACAAATTGCAAAACAAAAAGTTCCAAAATCAGAAGTAACCAATTTAGAAAAAAGAAATGCAAGTTTGTCAAACAAATTAATTCATATTTGAGGTATGTAACTTGGGTTTGAATAACAGATAAACTCTTAACCCAAAACTACCAAACTTGAGTATCCAAGAGAGAAGAAAGAAAAAACTATAATCAAGAGAGCTTAGGCAACACAGTGCTCTATGGAGCAATTCTCACAAAGGTTAGAATCAAGAAAGAATTAAGCTTTCTATGTAAATATAAAGACCCAAAATTTCAAAAGAAAAATTTGTAAAATAAACTCCTTTAAACATATGCAAAAGAGAAATATATAGTGATAGCACTTACAAGACGTGAATAAAGAGAAAGACCCAAACTTTTGGAAAAATGGAGCCATTCGAGGTAAGTAAGCAAAAACCCCAACTAAAAAAAGATATAAAAATTGAAACTTTAACCCTAGCACTGAGACGAGTGAATCAAATGGATTAAGCAGGGCTTTAATGAATTACAAATAAATATAATAATTAATAATTGAAAAACAAATGAAAAATCATCAAGTTTTGATGGGAACATAATGGATATCTAGTTTAAGTAAAGGAATTGATATAGAAAATGAATAATAAAGGCCATAGAAGCAAGGGGGTTTAGGTTTCAAATAAGAAAAAAAATGGAGATTTATATATTTGGAATAAATTGTTTAGGGAAAGATAAAACGATTAAGTTTAAAGAGCAAACCATATTATTTTATAAAAGTTAGGTACAAATTAATATTATAGATAACGACATATGTTATTTTAGATATTTTATAAAACATTAATGGTGAGTCACACCTTTTGCTTAGAAAAAAACTAAAACTAAAACTATAAACTTAAGCAAATAATTTTTTTTACAAAATTTAAAAATGTAAAAATAGGACCAATTGTTAGTCCCTAAAGACACCTAAGAGGGGGAGTGAATTACATGTTTATAAAATTCAACAATTTTTCTAACCAAAATACTAAATTAGGAACAATTAATTAAATAAGGATAAGGAAATTGATTAATATAAATTAGTTAAACAATTGAGCAATAATTTAATAAGGATAAGGAAGACAAAATGCAAACCAATTTATAGTGGTTTTGGAAATAACCCTTAACTACATCCACCCTAAAAAATCTTCTTAAATTTCCACTGTACTTCTTCTTTCAAGGCGAACAATAACCTTTGTACAATCTTTCTCAGTAAAGAGAAACCCTTCTTACAATCTCCTTCTAAAGTAAAAGTAAACTCAATTTCACTTAAATCACCCTTAAGAACAATAATATGTTCCCCAAATCAAATATTACAACTCAAAGTTTCTCACTTGATCATTTGATAACTCCAAAATGGCTTATCCACAAAAATATGACACAATAATGTTGGAATGATTGAAAAATCTGTAAAATGTGTTTATAACACCCAAAACCTTCTTGATGCTAAAACCAATGGGGAAACACATATTTATAGTATTTTGGGACCATTGATAGTCATATGAGCCAAAGACTAGTTGTTACAACGACTATCTCCAATGCATTGGTCAACTAGTATAACATGTTGGTCACCTAGTATGCATTAAAAGTTACAGATTCACTAGTTGAAACACTGGTTGACCAATAGATATATCACCTAATATCACTGCAAACTCATAGTACATTAAATTTAATAGCTTTAACCTATATCAATTGACTATTAACTCATATAGGTCGAATAATTACCTAAAAAATATTTTAAAATCTCAATTTGATTATTGCAATTATAAATTAAACTTTCCAAAAATATTTCTCAAACTTTGTTTGAAAAATTAAGAGACTTTTATTTTAAAATACAAAAGCTTCAATGCCTCTTGATGAATGTAAAAACTCACGCAATTAAATTAAATAAAATGTTTATGCATGGTGAGCCTTTTAGAGCATCAAATTAACAAAGTGAGATTATTATTAATATTATAAACTAAAGAATTACCTTGATGAGCCTTGATCTTCTTTTGCTCTTGGTTTGATCTTCATTTTGATGGTTACAAACTTTAACTTCTCTTTATCAACTTCATAAGCTATCTCCTTGAGTTTACAACTTTATTTTGTTCTTATAGTACTTGTCATCAAAATAATAAACTTATTAGTAATAATTATGTTTCATTATTATCAAAACACTAATTAAAACCTTCCTTAGCTCAACAATCTCCCTTTTTTGTTGATGGGAAAACATATGTGATATTTGAGAATAATAAAAATTAAGTTATGATTAGCTCTCCTTAATTCATACATAAAACATAAATTCAATATGAAAAACATAATTCAATCATCATCATCATCATCATCACACCTAGTCTGAAGTCCCGCAGTGAAGCGGGGTCTGGAGAGGTCTAATAGTACGCAGCCTTAGCCCTACATAGTAGAGAGGCTGTTTCTTGTAGACCCACATGCAGATGTGACAGGAAAATAGTGAGTAAATAAGTAAAAAACATGGCACGCAAAATATTTAAGTAAATAAAATTACCATAAATAAATGAGGATGATGATGATGATGATGATGATGATGATGATGATGATGATGATGATGATGATGATAATAATAATAATAATAATAATAATAATAATAATAATAATAATAATAATAATATGGTACTGCTGTCGCCTGCAACCAAATTCAAAAGAAATCACTTCCGTTAAAATAAATTAATGTGGTAACGGTAAGCGAATATCGTTCCCACGAGGAATCTTTATGGTAATGAAATTACGAATTCAAATAGGAAAAGTAACGAAAGTAAAGGGGGGGTTTGGTCACAACAATATAAGAAAATTATGAGAAAAATCACAAATCGAAAGCAATAATTGAATATGAAAAATCAATGAGAAAATACCTTGGTTTTCGGGTCATCAATGTTATCATACTATTATGGATCCTCGATATAAAATTGCAATCATTAACAAACATTCATTGGAGGAGTTTTCTCTTAAGTGTAATGACTAGAAATATGTATCCTAGCATTCTTATTAAATAACAACCTAGATACGATCGTAGGGGTAAATGAATAATAACATTATGAATCAAAAACCAATAAGCAAGCGAAATACATGTACGACATGCAATCAATCAAGCGAATATCTTCTTAGAATTTTCGACTCTAACGTAAAGAATTAAGTTAATCCTGATTGCTACTTATGATTATCGAAACTGAATGTCATATTCCGTTAATCTAGCGATTGAATCAGTTAATCTCTAGTTGTGCACCTAGAAACCAACGAATTCAATTAGAAAGAATAGATCTGAAGATATCTAATGTTTATTAACAACATAAACTCTATTCAAAACATCTCACCATAATAACAGATAACATGGATCTCCTCAACCAAGACAATAAATTTAGCTACTCATAATATAATTGAAAACAAAAGAAATAACAAGGTATAAAGTCTCCATCCCTGGTTCTTTACTGAAAAATATGAAAACACTAATAGAAAGTATACAGAAATCATAAAGACAGAAGGGGAAAAAACGGTAGCCCCGAAATCCTCCACTAAAACCTAATATGAAACTTGCGTCAATCACCAACTCTCCCCCTTTATACTTTATCTTTTCCTTATCTTTTCTTGATTCTTTTCAGATAATGCACTCCCCTATTTTCGGTAGGTAATCCCCTTGAAAGATGGCAAGATAATCTTTAAAGATTGTGATAAGTTTGAATTTGACTTTTGAAATTTAGGATAATAATTTCAACACATTAACGATAATTAAGTCCAAAATAAGTGCAATTTAATGACTTAACATAATAATAATAATAATATGAAAATTATTTCGTATAATAAAATAATAATAATAGTTACAAAATTTATAATAAAATAATAATGATTATGATGATAATAATAATAGTAGTAATAATAATAATATTGATGATGATAATGATGATGATGATAATGATAATGATGATAATAATAATAATAATAATAATCATAATAACGATGATGATGATGAGTTTAATAATATAATTAAGAATAAAAAATTACTTATGTGAGGGGAAGGATATTTCTGACATTTCCTTATGTGTTTTGTTAGTTTTGTTTTTGTCCTTAGGACAAGAAATCTTGTACCACAATCTTGGAAGGAATAAAAAATTTCTATCCTTATTCTTTGAAGACGGAACAAAAATGGGTGAAGACAGTAAGCAAACTCTACGGGGCATAGAACTTTTGTGTCCCTGTCATCCGTCTCCATCCATGAGGACATGAACCAAACTCTACGTTATAATCATCTTCTTTTCTTTTTTTTTTTGCCTCTCCATCTATATTCTCATCAGTCTCAATTTCTTTTCCTTCTTTTTCTTTAGATCTTTTAAGCATTAGAGCTATTGATAAGAAAAGGGCGTCTTTGGGTAAACTATTGCCTGTTGGAGAGTAAAATGAAAGTCACTAAGAGATAAATTAACATCTAGAGGTTCCGGAGAACTATCGTCTATCTTTCAATGGCCTGACATTAAATTAAAGATAAAAAGTGAGCTTAAACCTTTAAAAGTTGACAATGGTTCAATCTTTAATTTCTTTTTGCTTTCTCCTTTTGTCACCCCCTGAGCTTTTTTACCAAAATACTATGTTTGGTCCTTTTCTTTCTTGAAATTAGAATATCTTATCTGGATTGTCTCTACCTGTGTTATAAAACTTAATAAGCAAGGAACCAATTCAGAGGTTCTAATGACATTAGATGAACGGATCCTCTATCCCCTTATCTTTTTATCATTGATACGAAAATCTTGAAAATAATCATTTACTTGGCAAGTAGACATAATTTTAAATTTCATCGTAAATGCAAGGAATTGTCTCTGTCTCATTTTTGTTTTGCAGATGATCTAATCTTTTTTATTTTTTTGAGCCCATCAGGAATCCGTTTCTAACTTACATCAATCTATCATAAGCTTCTACAGGATCTCATGATTAAAAATCAATCATTGCAAGAGTGAGATATATTTTTTATCAGATGTTACAAGCACTAACAAAACTTCAGCAGATTTTCGATCTTAACATCTACGGAATGCCTTCCACTCTGGTCGGGTCGGCCACACTGGGCCCGGATCCAGTCAAGACGACCCGAGGGCCGATCGGTCCAAAGATCAATCTCACAACCAATGACCATGTCAA
>JANITX010000212.1:9684082-9696692 GCA_027564395.1 Erythroxylum ulei | reverse complement strand
ATTATTCCTTTTTATAATAATAAGAATTAATTAATTTAAGCATACAATTTGATATATTAAAAAATGAATTAATTTAAAATCCAATATTAACATTTAATAGTACAATAAAAATAAACAAATAACAAAATGATGATACCAAACAAAAGTTTATTTTCAAATTTTTATTATCAATTTTGATAAAATATGTTTTTATTTTTTTTAAAAAATAAATATTAAAACTAAAAACTAAAAATCACACACAAAAGCGAAAGTGGAACAAAACGATATTTAGAAAGATTAAAGAATGAGTAATATAATAATATTAACTTGATGGAACAAAACAAGGCCCTATAAAGTCCGGCCCATCTGTAGCAGTTTAAATGTCCATTTTGGGCTAAGAATAACAAATGGTTTTCAGAATTAAAATCTACTTAAAAGCAAACTCTTGTATTTTCCGAGGGAGGGAGTCACGAAGGGAGGTGTTTGGTTTCAGGACTACTGGTGCTGTGTGGCGATAGCTGATAGGCAAGAGCTGTGAAGATGGGTGATGTGGTGAAAAAGGAAGTGGAAGACTCTGATTTCAACAGAACCACCACGGACGGTTACCAGAAACCGATGTCCTCCCCCGAAGAGGACTTTACTCTCGCTCAATTGTCTCTCTCCCCTGCTGCTATTAGCCCTCGCCCCAAGCTCAGGCTCACCTTTTCTTCCTCGGTCTCTCTTTTTCTCTCTATGTCTCACTCTGTTTGTTTGTTGGGAAAAATTGTCAGGAGACAAGAAACAGTGAAATGAGAGTTCAGATCTCGCGGTTTCCCTTTCGATGCATGAGATTTTATATATATCTATGTAGCGCGTACCTGTAACCAACTGCATCGTGCATGAAACGTATTTTCGTTTGTTTTACTTCTCGAATCTGCTTTCAGTTTTGGAGGCTGAGTTGGTTTGGTTGCTTGCAGGCAAAGCAGAAGACTGTAATGGCGGAGAAAACCGAAGTAAAGCGTCTCAAGATCAAGAGACGGTCTTCTGATTCCAAAATGAAACACGTATCACCTCTCCCTCTTCTTTGAAATGTGATCATTGTAATGCTCTATGAAATGGTTTCGCTATTCCACATTCCTACCTGCACTTGCTTTTTCTTTGGAATAGATTCGATCCAATGTATGATATCAATTATAAGATCTTGTTTAGTAGTTTTTGCTTCTGATGTTATCTAGCTGACCTCTGTTTCGTTAATTTTGAACACAAAATGAATCTGTGGTTGGTGATCTTGGCGTAATTGTGAGGCTCATTTCTGTTGAATGTCTAGGTTTTGTAAACACTTCCAGACCCGTTGGTTCTTATCTCTCCTCTTTTTGTTTGTTTCTTTATTCTACGCTCTCATGTTCTCACGTTAGATCATCTGATCAATATACCTGTTAATACAGCTTAAATTATGCCTTATGAAGATATGTTTTTACTGATTGGTACTTCCTTTCGTTTTTTAACAGGCATTATCAAGTCATGCAGGGAAGTGTATATGGTTGGTGATGTTGCTTTAAATACTTCAATCCAAGTTTTTTGGTCTCTCGAAATTCTTAGCTTTATAACTTTGACTAATCATTTTATAGCTGTAGGGAAAATAAACCTCAGAACGAGGTAAACAAAACTTCTGTGGAAACTAAGTCATCCACTATGATTAGAGCAGAGGAGGTTCAATCAAATCTAGAACCTGGATTCCCTAACTTTTTGAAGGCTTTGGTCAGATCCCATGTTGCTAGTTGTTTCTGGATGGTAAGCATATTCAAAATAATGCATAGAGTGAAAAAATCTTATCACAAGAACATGGAATTTGATTGTAATACTTATGTTTTCCTGTAATAGGGGCTTCCTGGACCATTCTGTAGAGCACATTTACCGCATGTGGATACTACCGTCACTTTGGAAGATGAATTCGGTAGAGAATTCAGGATGAAATACATAGCATATAAGACTGGATTGAGTGCTGGTTGGAGGCAGTTCTCGACAGCACACCAGTTGCTTGAGGGAGATGTGTTGGTCTTTCAACTAATTGAACCCTGCAAATTTAAGGTGATGTGTTTTACTGTTTTCACAATACATTATCTTTCAGTAGTCACACAACTTTTGCTTCCCATAAAAGATATATGGATCCGATGGCAAAATGTACCTGGAAGCTATTGTGTCTCAAATGTTTCATGTCAATGAGGGTAAAGGGTTTGGCACAGGTGGAGAGAGTACTTAGTAGGAAATGATTCACAGTTCACTATTCTGTGGATAAACAGAGTAGTGCATAGAAATTTGTTCATTGAAATGATGTTTGAACTTACTGCGTTTACAAGAATTGTTTTGACAACATTGCACCTGTAAGATTGACCCATGGTCTTCATGGTTCTGAAAATACCATGAACATAGAAAATCAAATCCAGCCTTACATATGTGGATTCATGACTGATATTTACTTACATGATATGTATTTGGGGAAAGATGAGGTGCCTTCTAGGCATCTAGTTTACTCTTTTTTTATAAATGCATCAATTTGTTGCATTGGACAATTTGCATCTTTTCTTTCTAGGAAGGCATTGAGTTAGAAGTTTTTGACAGGCCCTAGAAATAGGGTTTTCAGAAGTAATTGCTACTTTACTCGTATGTTGCAAGAATTTTAGATCCTAGCTTGCTAAAATACAAAAGTCTTTCACTGTGTATATAGATCTATTCTCTTCATTATGCTCAATGTTTCTGCTTTTCCGCTTTGGTGCCTTAATTGTTGAAACAGCTCCTTCACTACTGGAGCAAAGTAGTGTAATTATATTTGACTCATACATCATAATAGAGCTAAAATCAAGTCTGAATAGTTTGTTTATGAAATGCACCTCAAAGTTTTATTATGTTTGACTAGTAAGTGATAACAAAGCTAAAATCAAGTTACAACGGTTTGTTATGATATGCATGTCAAAGTTACAATATCTAATTATATGGCTCCCCATATAGTTAGATATTGAGGAAAAAGTGGGCTGATAGTATTGCCTGCGAATGAGAACTAGATTCTGGTTTATATGATAGAAACATGTTGCTTCTGGAGAGGATTTTATTCTGAAGTCATTGATATTTGCAGGTATACATCATAAGGGCAAATGACTTAGCTGAAGTTGATGGAGCGATGGTTCTACTAAATTTGGATGCTCAGACCAAACAAAATGATACAGGCAAGTGGAAAATGTCCCCATCTTACTCATAGCATTCTATTTTACCTTGAAAAGGCTCCTCCATTGCTTGTTAACTGCAAATTAAATATAAAAAAAAAGATGATGCAGAGATGGCTTCCATGGCTAGTAAAAGTGCAAGGAGGAAACGTCCGCGGTCTCTACCGTTAGCTGTTGTGCAGAAGCAAAATAAGAGATCTCGCCGACAAAAGTCATCGCTTGTTAGTACTGGGCAACCAACCGAGCAATCTGAAAATGATAGCGAGGAAGTGGGTTCAGAAGTTCTAGAAGGTTTTAAATTATCTGTTCCTGCTGTTCAATTTGATGACGTTAAAAGCTTTGAGAATTTCAGCATTTTGGTGGATGGTCTAGTTTTGGATTCTGAACTATCAGAAGATATTCGGAATAAATACTACAAGCTGTGCTGCAGTCAGAGTTCATTTCTTCATGACAATCTCGTTAAGGGCATTAACTTTAAGCTGATTGCTGGAATTATTTCTGAAACTGTTAAGATTGCTGATGTCCTAAGAGCTTGCGATCTTACCACCCCACGGGATGACTTTTCTATATGGGACAAGACTCTGAAAGGCTGTGAGCATTTTGGCATGAATGTTGGATTTTTACGTGCTAGACTGAGTAAGCTTGTGAAGCTTGCCTATGACTCAGAAGGTGCCACAAAAACAAGGAGGTACATAGAAGCTAGAAATGAACGGGAACATACAGAAGATGAAATAAGAAATATTGAAGCCAAGCTTGTGGAATTGAAGACCACCTATGCAAGGTTTGGTGCTGACATTGAAAATCTCAAGTCGAAGGCTGAAAGCTATGAGCTAAAATTCCAGGAGGAGGTTCTTGCTCCATGGTGATATGCCTGCTTGTACCATTAGTGTAGTTTCTGCCTTTACTCCAATCTACTCTAAATATTTCTCATCTTATTCCATTACCCAGAAAGTGAGAAGGCGAAGCAGGTCTGTGCAGAAAAGAATTGCGGTCATTGCTTGATAGTCTGGTTGGTAGCAACACTGTAAACAACATGATAGCATATGCCTTGACATTTTAGGATTTAATAGGAAGATGATATTGTGAGAATCCAAGACTTAATATGATCACTCATGCTGTAACATTTTTGTACTCCATATTTAGGAGATTGTGTAGCTTTACAAGAAGCACTCCATCCCTCTCTCTCTTCGTCCTTCCCCACCTGAGATTCAGTCATTGCGAGTTATTCATCCTCTTGCGCAGTGATTGTATTCGTCTTGCCTTGTTTGGATTATGACAAAGTTTTACTTTGTTTTTCACTACAATATTGGTTCTGCTGGCTTCTCAGAAGTCAGGAACGCCATTTAGCAAAATACAAGGCCTGCAAGCCGAGGGATTTGCCTTCGCTTGAAACTGAACCGGAGCATAACATCTTGCAGGACATGAAAGCAGCATTTAATTTTCTCTTTTTTTTTTGGGTAAATATATCTGATATTCCTTAGCCAAACGTGGAACACTCGTTTGGAATTTACGATGCTTTATCAGAAAGAGCAAGAACGATTATGATATATGAGTTACTATATACAGGGCTAATTGGGATCTTTATCATTCCTGACTTGCTCTTTTTAAGTCTATAGAGAGTCGGAATGGACCACCGAGAGCTTTGTGATGATAAGTAGGGTAGCCTTGTCGTTCGTTTTGTCGCATTATTTGTGATTGTGACTACTAGTAATTGACTTTCCTGTTACACAAGTATAACGGGAGCTTAGATACTAATTTGCATTTAATTTTCAAAAAATTTAGATTTTTGTTGATTATTTTTATCAATTCGTTGAATACTTCCATTATAAGCGAGGGGAGATTCTTAATAGAAATTCAAGTACCTCTAATGCTAAAAATACTACAATTAAGATGAAATGTTAATGATGGATTGAGATGTTTTTTGGTTGGTTGGACTGTTTGCAAAATCTAAGGGTGTTACGATAAATTTAAGTCTACCGCTCTAATAGAAATCAAATAAAAAAGAAAACATCTTATCTTTTGCGAGTGTGTGATGTCGGCAAACCAAAGGTGTCAGGTGTTAACGTGGGATGATGACCCAGTCCCAACTTGCAAGTAAAATTCCGTTAGGACTTGGCCTTGGGAGGCTTTTTATAGCATTCATCAGCTACTTGTCGTTCAAGTTCAACAACAGAAGATTGTCGTTAGATTCGTTACCTGTATCTGATGCCGAAGTTGTTGCACTTACCGACTTCTCATCTCCAACATGGTCACCAGAAGTCACAAAGTGCCCATGGACCAGGCTAGAACCGGTATTCTTATTTTCTACGAACCCATGAAGCCTCTAATTAAATGATTTTAGCATTAAGGAAGGAAGAAAACATTGCAATCCAATGCCAAAAGCAAATAGTAGACTATTCAAATCCCTTTCAAGAGACTGAATAATTTCACCTTATCAAATCCACTAAACCGTATGATTCAGGGCTCGTGTCATAGTAAACTGGACAATTTTCGTTATGACTGTAAGTTGAATTTCAGCAGATTTTACATCAAATCATAATCGAATACAATGAACAGTAATATTTTTATCGGTTTTGCACAGTACACTACCTTTTAGGATATACCCAACATTTCTTGTACTGCTAATGTTTGTTTATTGAACTTAATCTCAACCAAAGATAAAGGGCCAAATTTGATTAAGAAAATGGAAATGACGGCCAAAGCAAAAGAATTAGAAGAAAGGGAGAAACGATTGGGATCAGTATTCATCAGGACGAGACAATCCTTTTTTCCAACCGCAAACATTTTTTGTACAAGACCAACAGCAAAAACATCAACTTCTAGGAAGAGATCCAAAGAACTAAATAAGGGCAGGACAACTCCAAAAACATACAAAAGAGGAAAAAAAAGCAAGAAAATAAAAAAGGGCCAATCACCAATCAAAGTTTGAACCCACCAACTAACCCAAACAAAGTTCTGATCTAACAAAAAATTAATCCAACCTCTTTGCTTGCTAAAATTTATAAGAAAAACACCACCTTCCCAAAAGAATTGGTACACATCTCTACCAAATGGTAGGTTAGCTTATCTATATGTCTATCTCCACATCTCCGCAACTTGAACTTGCTTCACTGAACAGCTCCTGCAACCAAGAAAAAGATGGACATTCAAACCCAGATCAGAATGATTCTTAAGCGTGTCAAAGATTCAATTTTTTTATCAATCCAAAGAAAATATTTAATCTTTTTCAGGCAATCAATGAAACGAGAAAAGAACAACAAACTAGAGATGAATTCTTCAGGATTTCTAACCTTTGAAGTCTTGTCAATGTGTACCTCCTCCTGAACAAAACCAGACTTACACTCACCAACTTTCTCCAGAGAGCCATCGTTCTTATTATCAACTTTTTTTGATCCAATGTGGGTTCTTTTTAGATTCAAAAATCCCTTCCACCTTGTAGAGCCCTTTGGTGGCCTGAGTGAGATCTCGTCGCCGTCGTCGTCTACGAGAAGCTCGTCTCTGATGGTCCTTGGCATATGGTTGCCTCCATTATCTTTGAATGGCAAAAGCCTACCCTTGAAGAAGAGCTCGTCAGCACTCATCATAGAGTAGTTCGTGACTGAGAATTCAAAGTCCGTCGATGCTGGGGCTTCTCTTGTGCTCCTTTCTTGTTTCATCATCTGCTTTGAATCAACAAAATCATTGGAAAAGGAAATCCTAGGGCTCATTGGAGGACAATGACCAGCTTTGTGCTCGGCGTTATACATCTCTAAGCATGCCATGGGAGAAAGAAAGAAAGAAGGAAGGAAGGAAGAGTGACAAACACGGTCCCTGATTAATTCTTCAAGGGACCCTCACCCCCTGTTGCAACCGACCAAGTGTTGTTTGTATTTATAGCCGAAGAACGAAGAGAGGCGGGTGTTGGAGCTATTAGCTAATAGCTAGTAGAAGCTATATAGATGTATGGTTTTCTTTTTGAATTCATACGGTATGCTCATGATGTGATGTTTTGTCATCACATGTTAATGGCCAGTACAAATATTTATTCACCTGTTTTCCTTCGACGTGGGGATGGGGGAGGTGAAGAGTTTGAAGTTACCAAGAAAAACGCTCTCTCTATCACATTGAATCAAAATAAGATAAATTACAAGAAGTTAATAAAGTAATAATAAACCTCTCGTTTCAAGGCCCAATCCCCTCCATTTACGAGTTCTCGACATCTTGGAAACCTTCTACGAAGGTTCTTTCAACTTCGACGTTTTCGTACAGTTAATTCTATTCAGAATATGGTCAGGAAAACGTAATCTTTCAACAGATATTTTTGCAATAAGATGACAAACCAACGGCTATTTGAAGTGAAACAATGGCACCAAGTCCAGTTGGAGTGGATATTCATTATTATATGTGATATTTGGAGATAGAGAAATGAATATCCATTTAGATAGAGAGTTTTTTTTTCTTTGGAAAGTTCTGTGAATTACCCTTTTCTCATGTTATTTTGTAGACTTGAATTGAATGCACTCTCAACTGAAGCCATACGCCAGTGATGAACTGATGATGGTCAATGCATGCATGGATAAATTTTTGGAAATTGACAAGAGAAAAACGAGATTTTGGGACAATACCTAAAAAGAAGTGCAAGCAAGTGGGGCCAAGGAACATAGCAGTGAATGAATGAACGATATTTGATAAAATTGGATACCACGTAACCAGTTTTGGAGACATCATAACAGTTTGACTATCTGAGATAGTAACCGCAGTCTTATTTAAGGGACAGAGCAATAGGGTTTCAAATGCTTTTTAACTTTGTATCTAAGTTTTCAGAGGGGAAAGTGAGAATCCAAAAGGGCTGGGGTGGCACGCATTGGCCTAACTTGGACCAAGCTTTGACTTGTGGGTAAATACTAAAATTAGCCGTGAATGAGCTGGTGACTGTCCCATCAATACGAACCACGTGACCTAGACCGTGTTCTTTGTTTACATAATCATCCAACTATCCAATAAGATCCAAATACATAGTAATTAGAAAGTATAATATTGACTAATCAGACTGGCATTAGGGAGTCATTGAGTAGGGAAATGCTTCATCATCATCATCATCATCGTCTTCTTCTTCTTCTTCGTCTTCTTCTTGTTCTATTATGGTTGGTGTGTTTAGATAGAGAAATGGCAAATATAGCAATACTGAGCCACTCATGTCTGCTTTTCTAAGTAGTGGGCTGTGTTTGTATACTGCAAGAAACCACATGGGCTCCGAAAGCAAGAGAAGAGATGTGGAGTTGCCACGTTAAGTTTCTTTCTTTAGTTGTATGTAGAAGAGCACTAATCATTTTCAGCAATCGTGATGCTTTGTATAATTTAATAAAGACAAAAAACAAGTTTGTCCTATCCCTGGTGGCTGCAGAAAGCAGAACTGGACTTGTACCAAATTGAAAGATAGACAGAGGCTAATTGCATATCTCGTGTTTCATACGTTTCAATTTCCAAGTTTCAGAAGTCACCATCACTTTTCATTCATTCAGAAAATTCGTAAACTACATGTAAAAGAGTCAGTTGCCTTCAGTTCACTTTTATGTGCTGGTTCTTAATTTTCTCTCTTATCAGATGTTGTGTATCCACTAGAATACAGATGATTCGTTGGCAAGATCGAGTAGAATCATAAGTCAAGCATTAGATATTGAGGCTAATCCTTAAAACAAACTTGGTAATGGTGATCTGGGAGACAGAATATAGTCCTGGGACCTTCTCAATGCCCACTTGAAGGAGGTAGGAGGACCTAGTAACATGTGAAGAATAAAAAGAAGATTGGGGTTGGGGGTCTACTAAATTTTTAACTTCTACCCAAAGGACATGGCTGTCACTCACATGCTTTAAGCTTTTCCAAGTGGCCAGTCAAATGGGGTTATGCCACTTGGTAGATTCCCACAAATCAGTGCCTGGCTAACCAGGACCAGTCAAACCACGTTGGATCAGAAGAACAAATGCCAGAGATAAACGTGACGTAAGATGAAGAAGAGAATAAACAAATTAAAAGTCTTTGCAGCCTGCACGGTTGGTCCTTTCATCTTCAATTTTCTTTTTTCTTCTAGTAAAATTTGAGTGTGGATTTGTTTTCTTCTCATAATATTTAATGTATATTAAATAAATATTTGTTTGTACTCAACAATATAAGTTATCCAACAAATTCAATTTAATTAATCAATGATAAATTCCGACACATCTGAAATTTGCACTAGTCTTTGGTTCTCACAACTCTTTGAGGTATCGTAGCAGTAGAAGGGGTATCGCTCTTTTCTCAGGTTCACAGTCCTCCTGCTAGACTTGTAACAACACATTCAACTTAAGAGATTAAATAATTTTTTTTTGGTTTGTTACGAAATATTATTGGAATTCTTCGTTTATCTGTAACAATGTTGGATGAGGTGAAATTAAATTCCCAAGTCTTTGCAAACATATTTGCTTATTCAAGAATAACATGAAAAGGAATACATCACTTAAGATGTAGGAGAAGAAGCTTCCACGTGAATGCTGCTTGGCAACTGTTATTATTAATTGCATTGCTTGAGGATGACTACTGTATTGTTATATTATCGACCAATGTCATATGTATCACTACAATAAAGTAGACATTTAGCTTCGTTTTTTTGTGACGTTCCAGAAATCGTCACTAAAAGTGAACATATTGTGACGATTTTTAAGATTGTCATTAAAACTAAGCCTTTAGCGACTAATTATAAAAGCGTTATCAAAAGAATCAATATTTTGTGACAAATGACAAAAATCGTCCCCCAAATGGTGAATATTTAGTGACTATTTCCAAAAATCGTCACTAAATGGTCCACAATAGGTGACGATTTTAGACATTCATTGGCAAATGAAAATTTGGTGACACATTTTAGGAATCGTCACCACAATTTGGTAAATATTTGATGACCAATTTTTGAAATCATCATCAAAGGGTTCACAATTGGTGATGATTGTGTAAAATTGTCACTAAAAAGACATTTGATGACGATTTTCAAAAATCACACCAAAAGTTCGTAGACATTTAGCTACGTGTTTCACATTGTCACTAAAAGTAACCATTTGGTGACAATATTTGAAGGCGTCACCAAAAGATCAACATTTAGTGATGAATTTTAATGGTTCATATTCAGTGACGATTTCTGAAAAACGTCACCAAAGGTTCCACAATAATTTGCAACACATTTGGTGTCCATTTGCCAAAATCGTCACCAAATGGAACATTTTTCAAAATTATTAAACTAATATTTTTATAATCTATCTTAGTTAAGATATGTTTTATTAGAGATTTGTTTTGAATGTTTACAACATATTGTTGAAAAAACACATAATTAGTAACAGTACAAAAATTAGTTATAAAATTTTTAATAATTGTATCAATATAATAATATGATATATGAAGTAGTACGAACTTTGAATTAGAAGGTTAACAATTCTTACAATCATAGTACAAGAACAATAACAACCCACACTCAATAGTACGCAGTTTGGCCCTTAACTAGTAGAGAGGTTGTTTGACAAATTTTTACAGATACAACAATAAATCAACTTTAAAGCTGAGTCTATTTGCATTGATAAACGACAATGATATAATTATTTTTTTGGATTCTAAGTGACATGAGAGTTGGTAAAGGTAAATAAGTCCTTGATGTCTGGACTCCCGAGAAGGGTCCTTACAAGTTAGAAAGCACCAATTGAAATAGTGATAGTTTTTCCCTCAGGTGTAAGGTTTTTTACACCTTCTTGCAACAACGTTTCCGCTATAGCTAAACTTATAGAGGATACAGTGAATGAGTCGCCAGATTTAGTATGGAAGACAAGTTCTCCAGATGAATTGCCAATACGAAATAATTTACCTAAAGTACAATCAGTATAAAACTTAGATAATGTCATATTAGTAAAATTTTAAACGAACTGAAAATAGAGTGACATGCATACGTTAAAGACCAGATGAAGTCTGTGGAATTGACAAATTTTCCAAAACAACCGATTTTTCTAATCTTTTACTAACCGTTGTGACACTGCTCCCGCCTCCATGGGCATACATGTCATGTTCAAGATTCAAGGAAGCTTAAAACAATATGTAGTATATACCATCAAATGTGAATATATATAATAGCTTCATGAAAGGAAATAAGATGTACATTATAAGGAAAGTGACGTTGCTTAGATGATACTAAACACCTTGAAGTAGAAGTTCGACTATGGAAGGCAAACGATCATTAGTGTATGAAGTGGAGATTTTTCTGCATTGTTTATTTCTTCAGTAGGGACAAATTTGTCACATTCTTCCTAACAGAATGAATTAGTACCATCTGGAACTAGTTGCCCTATCGACATTCCTTGATTAATAATGTTAAGAGGTATATTTTGTAAATGTTGATTTAGAATAAAATGATGATATGTTCAACTCTAATTTCGAAAATAAGTGAAAGTAGTCCAATTTAGCACTTATACATCTTCAATGTGCCTAATGATATGAAAGTTACCCTTATTAAAATTTCAGAAATCTATTGTGTAGTTTGTATCACATGCAAAGTTTAGAATTTAAATTAGAATAGACATGACTATATTCTTGATGTACATAAATATATTATTATCTATATTGGGCTATATTACTATTAATGGAAGTGAATAAAAGTAAAATACTCTTGAAGACCTTTCATCAAATAGTTACGAAGCTTTGATGAGGGAAGCGTTAAAGGTCGTTTGGAAGAAACCAACCCATATACAAATAACAAAGACAGACAGTAAGTCATCTTCAAAACACACTCATAAACACAACTTATACATCAAATGCATAATTAAGAAATCAAAATAAACACGTAAAGGTATAAGTTAAACTTAGCACAACTTCGTTAATGAAAATAGAACAAAACAACAATACTGATTCAGTTAAAATTCCAAAAAAAAAAAACAATACTGATTCAGTTAATGATGGTTCTTCAATGGTAGTGACCACAATATAAAACCCAAACAAAAAGAGGAGACAGTGGTTTGCAGGACGGAAGTTTTTGAGAAATGTTGGTGACTTGAGCGAGAATGGAGTAGCCTTTTATTGTGGTTGTGATTGAAAACCTAAAACAAAACGACATCGTTTTTCTTGTTTAGGTAAACGATGTTGTTGGATCCCGTTTTCAGAGCCCAAATATTTAGAGACAAAATGGAACCCGTCATCCCACAATGGTAGCGTGCCCACAAAAGTTAAACATCGAATAATTAAAATTTAGAGAGTCACAAGCCCAAAAAAAATCCATTCACATTTCGTAAATGAATTCTAAAAGAGTTAATACAAGCTCATTTCAAAATACCAAAAAAAACACAAAAAAATATGGAATACCCAGGATACAATTTGAATGTTTATGTTTGAAATGATTCTAAATTACAAAAGTTCCTAAACTAACTTAATTACAAAAATCTTTAATTATCTT
>JANITX010000212.1:9633682-9647903 GCA_027564395.1 Erythroxylum ulei | reverse complement strand
TCACAACACAAGGAAATAAGAATGAAAGCATATTTGCATTTTCATATACATGTTTGATTAAATTGAATTGTGATTTTTGAAATACAATTTGATTTTTTATGTGATATGATTTTCTTGAGTTTTGCTTAAGTTGATGTGTGTTATTGAAATGTAACTTGATTTATTAGTTATATGGTATGTTGATTTGAATGGTCCTATGTGATATGGTTTGTTGAGTGCATCAATGATGGTTCACTCATTGAGTTCGCAAAACTCATCAAAATTGCAGCATTGTTTTCAGGTTCAAGAGAGGTTTAGAGTTAGTTGGAATATAACTCCTACCTTTTGGAAGTCATGGCTTAGTCAACTAGTAGTTTTGCATCTACATATCACAACACGTGGCTACATTGTATGTAGTGTGTTAATAACCTTATAACTGATATATGTAGCTTTGTTATGCTGTATTCATGTATACTAATGTTCAAGATATATATATTTGTGCTGAGACTAAATTATTGCTTAATGTACGTGTTTGGTAGTAATATAATGAAAAGTTCTATGAATTTATTTATTATCAGATATTAGGAATGACTATGAATGTGAGAATTAATAAATGGGATATTAAAATTTTTTTGTTATACATCTTTACTGAGATCGTTAAAGAGGAAAGCTGAGCTTCCTTGAAATGTTTTCACATAGGTTGAATGTAGGAAAGTTCTGAAATTTAGGTCAAACTCTGGCAATTTATTGATTAAAATGGCTCTATGCTATAGGATATTTAAGTGTAAAGTGGAAAATCTCTCTAAATTGTTTGCCAACATATCATGCCTGTAGAGTATATCCCGAATATCCTCTAATGCTTTAAAAAATATTCCCTATAGATGCGGTATGTTACACTAAGGTACTAAAAGGTATAAATGAGTAAGAAAATAAAGATATGAGGCTTATAACATTGGATAGCAAGGTTATATAAATTTCATTTTCTACATTAAGTAAGAATGAACTCAATAGAGTATGCCTATATGAAACAACTCAAGATTAATGCATAAATATAAAATGATATATGAAGGAACCATTTAAGTGAAACAAAGTAAATTATGTTTGTGCATTATGTGGATTATTTCTATTAATTCAAGGTAAGTTCCAATTGATGTTTTAATGACAAAAAATATATGTATTATTAATGAGTTTATTATTTTAATAAGAAGCTTATAAGAAAAAGATGTATCCATAACTCAATAGTATATTCCATAAAGATGATAAAGTATTACTAAAGTTTATAAACTTTGAAATGCATATTAAGTCAAGAATAAAATAGGGTCAAGGTATATCAAGGTCATTGTTTAGTTTACATTATTAATTATAATCACATATTGTTACTTTAGTAATCTTAAAAGCTCACCAAGAATAAACATTCTATCTTACTTTATTATATAAGTCCTTTCTTTCATCAAAAGGCATTGAACCTTTTTTTTCTTTAAAAAAACCCTCGTAATCTTTCAAACATTATTTAAGAGACATTTTGAAAGTTATTTTTAATTATAATTACATTAAATAAATCAAGTTTAAACATTTAAAGTTGTTAAGATTGTGTTTTTGAAAGAAATGGTCAACTAATCTAGGTTACTAGTCGATCAATGTAAGTTAAAAATGTATCATGCTAGTTTATGTCGCATTGATTGACCAATATGGTGATGTGGTTAACCAATGTCCTTCTAGGGGACACATTGGTCAAACAATATACCCTAATGATCGACTAATGTCTCAATGGCTAGTGAATCTATAAATTTAATACATATTGATTAACCAATATGCTACACTTGTCGACTAGTGCTTTGTAATTAGCCATTGTAACAACTAATTATTGGCTCTAATGGCTAGTAGGGGTTCTAAAACCCTATAAATGCAAACTTTCTCATTTATTCTTGCATCAAAAAGTATTTGGGTTTCTTATACATATCTCTTTAAGTATTTATCAATCATTTAAGCATTCACTATCACATTTTGAGTGAGTGAGCCTTCTTAGTATTATCAAAGTGATAAAGTGCAATATTATGAGTTGTAATCCCTTGTTAGTGCTTTGTATATTGTATTTAGTGGTGTTATAATTGATATTGAGGTGCCTCTTTACCATAAAATATGGTTGTAAAAGGGTTCTTCTTTGTCAAGGAAAGATTGTATAGAAGTCATTCTTCACCTTGAAGAAGAGTTGCAGTGAAATTATAAAAGAGAATCTTAAGAGTGGATATAGGAAAAGGTTATTTTTAAACCACTATAATTTAGTGTGTATTTCTCTTCCCTTACCCTTGTTATATTACGGCTTAAGTATGTTATCAAATTTTCTCATTTCATATCATATTTTCACCTTTTATAATATATGTTCATTAACCTATTAAGTTAGTAAATATTTTGTTAAAATTTATCCACACTAATTTACCCCCTCTAAGGTGCCATTAGAGACTAACAAATAGTACCAAAGCAGTCTATTAGGTTAGTATCACGACCCTAACCTTAGACAGGCACCGGCACTAAAGGAGCAATAAACTCAAGGTTTACTAGACCCTTAGTAAGCCTAAAATGCCGTCAAATCCTTATATCCATAATAAAGATAAGACTTCACAATGATCAAACTCATACTTATAACAATCAAATAGTCCTAACAATATCCAATCCACAATGTGCTACAGCGTTGAGGTAGTTAATACAAGAAAAATCCACCACGTACAAGACTACTGCGACTTTAGAGTCAAAGGTCACCAACAAACATACATCGAATCGTCAAAGAACAAGAAGATTAGCAAAGCACCCTGTTACAAGAGATCTAAAAAGAAGATCCTAAAAAATGGCTTAAGGGAGTTAAACCTCGCTGAGTGAATCAATATTATGGTTATGTTAAGCACTCCTAAGGATTTCAAATGATATATACATATATGAAATCCGTAGGAGTGCTTAACATAACCATAATACAGATTCACTCAACGAGGTTTGACTCCCTTATATGTGTGTGTGTGTGTGTATATATATGTATGTATATATATGTGTATGTGTGTGTGTGTGTGTGTGTGTGTGTGTGTAATGTATCATATCCATAAATGCAAATTTATAACACAATGATTTTTTCATAAACATGTATGCAATTCTCATATCAATATCATGTCACATAATCATCACAATCATAAATCACAAATAGTAGTGGAGGACTAACAAAGGACCATATGATATGCCCCTTACCTGTAGACTATAGCCATAGGGGCTCAATTGTTCCACACAGTCACTTGGTCCAAATGTAGTGGACTATTGTTCAAGAGCCACCTCAATCGAACTGCCACAGCCTTACCATAACACGATTGTTATTTGAGAGCAACCTCAACCAAACTACCACAGTTATGCCACCATATCATGTACCATATATCGGTTATCATTTGAGAGCAATCTTGACCACATCACCCCAATCGTGTCATACCTGAATCAATGAATCCATCAATAGATCAACTCCTAACCTAAATCCATACCTAACCAACTGACTCACTATGCACAAAGCCTGGTGACACTCACCAAATAGCTCATACTAGAAGGATCCTCCACATCGTCATATATTAAGATAAGCATAACATCGCATAAAAAATGTCAATCCATATTTATGAGTATCATGTGTGCATATGATAATGATGGTGATTTTCGTGACGAATATAAGAATGAATTCTAATGCACACTCATAACCATGAATATTAATTCACAGGTAGAAAGTGCTCCTTCGTGTCGAACTTGGTGTCTCGAAGTGGAAGGTTTTGCTCCTGATTGATCTATAGAAAGAGAAGTAGGGAGGATCATTAGGATATAAAACCTAATCCAAATTTAGATTGTCCCAAGAATAAAACCATGACTTAATTTGTTATTTATTTTAAGGAGCTCTATTTTATATTTAAAAATGGCACGTCATGTTTTATGAGAAACCTACTCAAAAATCGATAGAGTTTTTCCTTGTAAAATGGACATCCCTGTTCTAAAAGAAGGGTCATTCTTGCAATGAAAATGCACTTCTATATCCACTAGGAACCATAACTCAATTTGGTCTTCCGAAGTACATATTTATGCCCAATTGAGTTCACATTTACATCACAAATTCCATAATAAATCCAGTTCATAATTTAGATATACCAAACTCTAACTCGAACACCATCATTTATACTCAATACATCCAGATAGTCTCAATTCTAATTAACAATGACTCAAATTTAATCAGTTTCATGCATTTCCTTATAAACATAACCCTTTTCCAAATTTTTTTATCTCACAAACTATCAAGAATTTCAATACATCACTTTTATGAAAAATTGATCCACATAATATTTGGAAAATTTCAAATTTATTTCCAATCATTTCTGGGCAAGTCAGAAAATCACGGAGCATAGGGGACACGCACCACCATCGTAGTGGTGGTGATCTTCATCACTCACCTAGAAATGATGAGCTCACCTCCAGAAATCCAATGTCAATGGTCTTGCGTTGAAACTCCTCCTAGTTTGTGATAATGGAAGGCTTGGAGCTAAAAAGTAACACATTTTTGTTCATCGATAAACGGGCCGATTGGTGTCGGGCTCCCCTCATTTCCTACATTTTAGAGGTTGTAAGACACGATGGTGGTATTAATTTTTCCCATAATGACCAAAAATAGGAGATCGATGACTTACTTAAATAAACCAAAATTTTGATTCATGATTTCTCCAAATCTAGGTCATTTTTTATGAAACAAGTTTAGGGTTTGGTAGATCATCTTGAGAGCTTTATGTAGAGTGTCGGAAGTTCGAAGTAAATAGTAACTTATAAAGAAAAGAGTTTTAGAAAGAAATGAGCTTAAGTTTTCTTACGCTTAACTTATACCTTTATAGGGATTTTCTCCTTATTTATCAATTATGAGTAATTTAACAAAACTTTAAATCATTATAGTTAGTATTTTAAGTGAAATCCTATGATAAAGATCATAATGACATATTTAAAGTATCATAATTATCATTCATTTAAGAGTGACAAAACATTAGTAGAGCCCTCCTTCTTTGATTGAAATGACTATCTCTATTTGAAAATAAGGATAAAATTTTTTCTTAATGACTGAATGCGTAAACCTATAGGGAATAGTTTTAAATGGCCTCTTCAAACCTATGAGAATTGTAGAAAACAAAAGGTCCCCTAATTAAAGAAAAAATTGAAACCTCAAGATAAGAGATTAATTTCCTTAAATAGTATGAGCGTACTTATCTTTTTTGTGAATTAGGAAGAAATAAATTTAATAAAGTCTCTATTTATGAAATGACTTAAAAAAATTTGCATATATTATAAATTACGTATGAAGGCACAAATTAAGTTAAGTAGTGTAGAGTGAGCATATTAATACATTAATATAAATTGCTTTAAATAAAATATGACAAAAGCAATATATAGTACATACACTAGATTTATTGATATTATTAATACTTTTAAGGGCCTTAAAAAGACCTATACTAATTTTGAAATGTTAAGAAAGTTTCTTAGGCAATTTATGAAAACATTAGAAGCTAAAATGATAGCTATACAAGAAGTTAAGGATCTAACAACACTATCATTGGAGGAGCTTATAAGATCTCTTTCACATATGAAATGAGACGTCAAGAGATGCAAGAAAAAACAACATTTCTAAAGGAAAACGAATTTAGCATTCAAGGTCTCAAAGGAGGAATCAAGTAAAGAAGAGATATCTACAAGTAAAAGTGATGATGAAGACATCAACCTTATCACTAAAAATTAAAAAAAAAAGTTTATGAAAAGAAATAATTTCTTCAAAACAAAGGAATTGAAAGAAGGTAAAGGTAATTCAAAATGTAAATCCTCATAACATTATTTGTTTTGAATATAGAAAATATAACTACGTAAAGTTAGTGTGCCCTTTACTCAAAGATAATGACTAGTATAGAAGAAATAATAAGGGAAAAAAAACAAGAAGAAATCTCTTAAAACCTCAACTTGGGGTGACAAAAGTGAATCCAAAATGAGCATTCAAAAGGAGAGATAACTCACATATGTTTTATGACTAAAGAAGATGATGAGATAATGATAAATGCTAATTGTACTATACTTTAGTATGATTTAGAGCACATTTACCTTATGTTTTAATGATTTATATGTAATTCAATTCTTAATTTAGTTTATATATTATTTATAGGCCTTTTATAGCTCTCTAATGAAGAATGAATAAATTCAGGTGAGTCTGAGTTGAGTTAAAGTGAATTTAGGATGATTTTACATTGAGGAATTAGAAAATAGTGCCAACAAAAATGCATGTTGTTGAATGTAAGGGCAATATAGAGTTATATTGTTGACTAGGGTCCAATAGGGAGCCATATTATTGAACATGGGGCAACAGGGAGTTGATAGAGACCCGTGTCCAACCTATATTCTATATTATTCCATTTTGTTTCTTCCCATTTTTGGCTAGATGCAACACATGACTAGCATATAGTCATATTATGTTGGTAGTAATTTCTACATTAAAAGAGTTAAAGAGGGAAAAATAGTACGGGACCTATATGGTCCCATCTTTATCAGTGGAAAGCAATACAGTGACCTACTAATATTTAACTCATGTTTGACATAAAACTTAAGGTTTCGTGAAATAAAAAGAGAACAAAAAGAGAGAACAAAAAAGGAGAGATATTCGGGAGGTTTAAAAATCAGTCCAAAATTTTAGGAGAATCAAGAGCATATAAAGGAGAAGTAATCTTGGAGAAAAGCAAGATTCCATTAAGATCAATAAAAAAACATCGAGATTCAAGAATAATAAGCTCATTCTTATTTCTTTATTTTTATTTCTTGGTTTTCTTTGTTTTACTATGAACTAAATTGGGATATAGATTTACATGAGATGAACCCTATGATTTATGCTTTGAATTTATTTCTTTGATTTAATGAAAGATTCTTATTTTTCTTAAGAATTATTTATGTTTATATATTATGTTGAATTGAATGAATAAAAGTTAAAGATTCAATAATCAGATTTATATATTAAGATAAAGAGATGATATGTATAAATATATCTCAACATGAATAATAGGGGTTTTATGGGTTGCTAGAGATAGAACTATATAATCTTTCTAAATTAAGGTAAAACCTATCGTAGGAATGCACAAAGTACGTTAAATATTTTTTTAGGTTGCTTTTATTAGAAATAGATTTCGATTAACAAACTTAAAGAAAAGGATTGTATTCCTCAAGAGAGAAAACAATTGTAACTTAGGAATTTCTATCGACCAACAAACTTAAGGATAAGGATTGTATTCGAATTTCTATCGGTCTAAGTAACTAGGATTAATTATTGAATCAAGATAAATTCAACCAAGTAAAATACTTGAAGGATTTTACTTCTAAATATATTCTATCTATATGGTCCTATTTTTAACTCGTTTTTGACATAAAACTTGAGGTTTCATGAAATAAAAAGAGAGAAAGGAAGAGATATTTGGGAGGACCAAAAAATAGTCTAGAGGCTAAGGAGACTCAATAGCTTATTAGAGAGAAGTAATCTTAGAGAAAAGCAAGATTCCATCAAGATCAATAATAAGCATCATGATTCAAGAATTATAAGCTCATTCGTATTTCGTGTTTCTTTATTATTCTTTCTTAATTTTCTTTGTTTTATTATAAAATAAATTAGATATGGATTTACATGAAATGAACCAAAAATTTTATTTTTTGAATTGATTTCTTTGATTTAATGAAAGATCCTTATTTTCTTGAGAATTATTCATATTTACGTATTGTGTTGAATTAAATGAATCAGAGATGAAGATTTAAAATCATATTTAAATATTGAGATCAAAAGATGATATGTATGAATAGAACATAATATAAATAATGATGGTTGTACGGGTTGCTAGAGATAAAACTATATAATCTTTTTGAATTAAGGTGAAACCTGTCATAGGAATTACAAAATAAGTTAATTAGTTCTTTGGTTACTTTGATTAGAAAGAGATTTTGATCAATTATACTTAAAAGAATATAAGTTAAAAAGGTTTAATAATTAACTAACTAGGACCTAAGTTTATGTTGGTACCTAAAACACTTTGATGTTCTTTACCTTGTAGGTTAATATCAAATGGCTGTAAGTGAATACCAGCAATTGTTATCACCTACATGGATACCAAGTAAGAGACATCGATAGTATTTCCAATAATTAATCTTAAAAAATTACTAAGAGTCCTCACGTGGACTAAGTAGAAAATTGGTATCAAAGACCAATTATTAAACTAAGACAGGAGAGAAGGACACAACCATTAATGGTATATATAAAAGAAGGTAACCACATACTTTCATATCGAAAATATCTAAGAATATATATGCATTATTATATATACTCTTTTCAATATCAAAAAGGGGAGAAAATAGTGATATTGAAACTTAATCATTCATGATTAATGGATTAAGAGGAGCATACATTATATTGCATCAACATATGAGGAACTTACTCAATAGAATTAGTTTTTCCAATGTCAATAAATAATTTTCATTATAAAAATATGAGATATTGTTGACTAAACGAGGTCTCAACTTCATGGTTTTGATGATAAAAATTATATTACTATTAATGAATTTACTTTTAGTGATATTAGTAGTTTTATTATAATTGCATTAAGCAATATGTGAATGATTGAGTTTAATTAAAGGGCAAAGTAAGCAAAGGAGTTAATTGCATAAATTGAACAAACAATAGTTGGAAAAAATGAGCAAAGTTGAGCATGTATGAAATTCAAGTAGAGAACAAAAAATAAGGAGGAATCAAGTATATCAAGACTTAATTAGATCATTGTAATCCTTCTTGTAACCTTATCTTAGTCATTTCAATGAAATAGGAGCTTAATCATTGCAAGATCATTTGTATATAGGACATAATGTATAAATCCTTTTATAAAAAAGAGGAAATTTATTTTTATTTTAGAGAAAATCCTTTTAAGATTGACATTTAAAATAACTTTAGATCAAGTTTTAGTCAAATAAATGTTAAATGATCCTTGAAAAAACTTGAAAAATATTTGAATAACACCTTTTTAGACATATTAGTCGACCAATATGTAAATATGATTGACAAATGTACTATTTTAGACCCATTCATCAACCAATGTATGGGTATGGTCAACCAATGTGTAATTTCTAAAGATATTGATTATGATCAACCAATATATTAGAAGTTAAATTTTATGTATTAAGAGTTTGTATGTCATATTGGTCAATACATTGATCTACCAATATGACATATTAATCAACTACTATGGAAGATTGGTCAACTAATGTCATAATTACTAGTCGTTTTACTAACTAGTTTTTGTTTCTATTAACTTTTTATGATGTTTTGAGTGCAAATGAACTTCATATGAGTTGTGAAAAGTTTGTTTGGCATACTAGAGAATTGCTACGAGCCTTAAGAGACTAAAAGGTGCACTATTACATTACACAACACATATTGAGTCATTATTTGTTAGTGAGTAGAAGAAGAAATTTTTGAGTTGTGTATTTATTATAATTCGAAAAATTGATTGGGATACATTTTGTGAAAATTACTATTTACCTTAAACAAGTTTTGTAAAGGGAGTACATAATTCACCCACTTTTAAGTATCATTCTAAGACCAACTATTTTGATAGTTAGGCGATGTCCTTAAATTTTACATGGGATGATGTCCTTAAATTTTACAATACTCATACACATATGTGAATCTTAGAGCTTCCACAAGGGCGAGTGAGAGAGTTTTAAGGCTATAAGAGATTTGTTAGGTCCAACTCATGATCCAACCTCTATTTTGTTGTAAGTTTGTAACATAAGCTTAAAGTTAATTAATTAGGTTTGATTAGATTAAGTTTTTATTAATTGTGTTTCTGGCTGGACTAAGGCCCAAGGGCTGACTTAAAACCTCATCTAAAAGACTAAAAAGCCTGATTTTTATAGCTAAAGTAACGTCCTTTTAAAATTAAAATTTTAATATTAAAATAATGTTATTTTAATCTTTAAATACCAAGACCACGTTGTTTTAGTTGGTTATATCAAGATGACATCAATTTGGTGCTGACCCCAACCCGAATTCAAAGGTTTCAGTTTGCTCAAGTCTTAGATTAAGTACGAGATGCTTACAATAGATTAATTTGAATCCATCCATTGTCATCAATAATAAGAAAATCTAGCATTCTATTTGCACGCACGCGAGAGAGCAATCGATTTGAAAGAGTATAATGATTTGTCCTACGTACGTTGCAAAAGCAGGTTTTGGTCAAAATTCAATGTTTCAGTGCATTGTATACGTCGTATCCATGGTTTTTTCACCCTAAAACGTGCTTCTTTTGCAGAGAGTGATTATCAACTTTGAAAACAGAAGTTATTAACCCAAAAATGTTATCAATGAAAGCTTCAAATTATTATATTTCATCCTGTACTGTTTTATTTTTATTTATTTGAATAATATTAATTAATTTTAATATAAAAATGGTATGCACAATGATTATACAATAGTTATCACCATTAAATACATGCTTCTGTTACTACTACTTTATGAGCAAGATATATACCAATAAAATCATTGTTAGTGGAATTTTGACGAATAGGAATTTTTTGTTAAAAGGGTAATGCGATCTCCTATAAAAATTAAAGTAGCTTTCTATAATTTCCATAAGCATGCCACCAATAATCATTATATATGTCATACTAAATAGGAAGGAAAGGACTATGTAATAACCATCATCAGGTTAGCTTTAACATGCTTATGTTTGTTGGAAGAAAATGGAACTAGGCTATGGAAATAGATACATGAACTCTTTGGCTATATAAGCTGTGTATATGATGTAGGTGAAAAAATTAAGAAGTAGAGGAGAGGACTAACAAAATCAACCCGAAGTAGATTGCTAGCTATTCCCCCAGATACCGTGATAACTGATACAATAGTCCCTAAAAAATTTAGTTAGTTCAATGCTTTTTCACTCTCCTCCACCACCAATGCCTGTCCGCTCTCTGGCTCTACTTGCTTCGCTTTCCCAATCTGTCCTCAGGAGGGTCACTGCCATTACTATGGCGCAAATAAATTGAGCTGCAACCAAACCCAGCCACAGGCCTACAAATCCCAAACCCACAACAAAGCTCATCAACAAAGCCATCGGTAATCCAACACCGTAGAACGAAATCAAGTTGATGTTGCTACCAAGAGTTGGCCTAGCACTGCCACGCAAAACCCCGCAACCGGTGGTCTGAGGGAAGTTGCCTATCTCGCAGAGACCGACAACCGGCATTGCAGCAACTGTTAAAGCGAGTATTTCACTGTCTTGGGTAAAGATTTGTCCCCAAGGGTATCTGGTTGTTGTCATGAACAGAAGGGCCAAAACACTCGTAAGCATAGCACATAATAATGCAGTAATGGACGAGGCTTTGGCTTTGCGAGGCTGGTTTGCTCCTAATTCGTTTCCAACTCGAGTTGAGACAGCTTGACTGAGAGAAGATGGGAAGATATAGACTAGTGAAGTTGCTTGTATCAGAATTCCCATGGTGGCAACAGCATCAGGAGCATTTGAGAGGAGACCTGAAAGAACTATCATGAGCTCATACCACCACCATTCTAAGCAAACAGAGACACAGCTAGGAATAGCTAGGGCTAGAATAGGTTTCCATTCGTTGAAGCATTGAAGAGACCAACCCTGCCATGACTTGTTACAAACTCCAGAGGAAAAGAGATAAAGTAAAAGGCTGGCGAGAAGATTGAAGTCTGTAATGGCTGCAGTCACAGCAATGCCTTGAATACCAAGTTTGAAGTGGTGGACAAGTAGATAGTTGATAGGGGCATGAAGAGCAAGTGAAAATGCTGCGCTGAATATAAGAGGGAGAGTTGTGTTTTGAGTTCGGAGATAGATTTTGAGAGGATTAATGAAAGATTGAAGAATCAGATCTGGGGGTAAAAATGCAAGATAGGTAGAGGCAATGGAGGAGATTTTTGGGTCTTGGCCACAAAAGATAAGGATAGGTTCAGAGTTGAGCCATAAAAGAGAGATGGGTATGCTTGTTAAGATTAGAATTACGATTGTGCGTTGAAGGGTTTTTCCCATTAAAGTCCATCTTTTGGCTCCACATGCTTGAGATGAAATTGCTTCCATGCCCATAGCAAGGCCAGAGATGATAGAATAGCCTGTGATATTGGCTATGCCTATGGAAAGGGATCCTCCTGCTAGTGTTTCTTTGCCCAATTTTCCCATGAAGAAGATGGATATCGCAGATTTTCCATAGATGAGAAGGCCGGTGATGATCAACGGGAATGCTATTCTGCAGAGCTGTTTAACCTCTTCAATGAACTGAAAGAGAAGAGAGAGAAACTGGAGCAAGTTTCAACGAAACTACCTTGGAACATGAAAATAACAGCCGAAAACACCAACAAAACTACACAAACGATCGTCTTCGATGGAACTGACCTGAGTCATAGAAGGTCTGAGCTTACGATAGTAATGGTAGTAAAGAGAACCCTGTTCGTCAAATGGTAAATTCTCAACATCACTCTCTTCTTGTGGTTTCAAACAGCCATAATTGACGAGCAGAGGAGCAGAAACTGATAAAGAAACTCCCTGATGATCACCCATTTAACGAACACCAAGAATTCTGCTCAGCTTCAGTTGTGCTCTATCACTATCAACTCTTTCTCTCTCTTTCTCTCTCACGCAGGATTCAGAGACTGGTTTCACCAGAGAACATTCTTTTCTCTCTACTTCAAAGCCTAATCCAACTATATATATAGCTCAGTCCCACAAGTACTGTTACTACTTTGTGAGTGAGTGCGTATATCTTCTCTCTTTCTCTAGAAATCTACTTTATGTCTGTTTCTAATTTGTTTTCTTAATCTCTCTTGTCTTTGTCTCGTAGAGTTGAGATTATAGGTTTTGATAGAAAATATAATGATCTCGAAATCTGAAACAAGTTCATTTCAAAAATTACTAAAACAAAACGAATAAGAGAGAGAGAGATGGTTGCTGGTGGCAGCTCCTCCAATTGCCAAACATGGAAACCTGTCAACACATCGTCCAAGCCAGTGTAATGCCTAAAACAGCCATTGTTGGACCTTCTCTTGCCCCCACAACATAACCTTCTAAGGGAGATACATACATAAATGTACACATAAAAATATAAGAATCTAGAGAATGGGGCCCTCAACAGTTTTGGCTTTAGGGTTAACGGGTCGGGTCTTGGAAGCAGTATATATCAGTGTGCTGCACGTATATGTTTCACATGCCACGTGCCTAGAACAAGCCATGCAGAACTGTACATATTCGGGTAATGAACTCTTTGCATGCTCCACTACGAATTCAGATCTTCTGACCTGTTTTATTCTGTCTCATGGAATCTCAGTCATTTATTTTGCGAGACCCACGCGAATCCTATGCGGGACCCACATAAATAAATGGCTGAGATTTATTGGACACAATAAGACACTATAATATTGGACAGAGGATCTGGTCTCCACTTTCTCTCATATACTTTCTAGTGTTGTTATGGCCTTGGACAAGTCTTTGGTTACGTGATCTTTGTTCACAGTGAGGGCGAAGAGACTTCTTGAGGTCTACTTTTCCAAGCTATAGTTCTTTGGTCACTTATATTCAGTGACGAAATCAAGAATTTAAGATAGGCGGATCTAAATAAAATATAGATTTTACTAAAATTTTTATATCAAAACTAAATAAAAAAATAAAGTTTATTAAGAATATAAAATAGTTAAAATTACAATAATCCTCGACTACTTTTCAGATATTGAAATCTTTTCATAATAAGACCATTATCAATATTTGCAAATACATCTTTTTCAATGTAACATACTAAATAATCATTCAATAGGTCATATCTCATTTTATTACGAATTGAACTCTTGATAATTTTCATTGCGGAGAAAGCTCTTTCCACTATGGCTGTAGCAACAGGTAAAAGTAATGACAATTTGACTAACAAATAAACCAAAGGGAATACATGAAGCTTTCTTCTAGCCACCATTCTCTTAGCAAGGTCTCTAATTCCACTCAATTCAGAGAAATTCTTATCCATACGTACATCAATAATAAAATTCTCAAGCTGATATTCAAGTTCATTTAAAGCAATAGGAGGAAACTCTAATGGATAAAATTTTACAAGTTCAATCAATTTGTCCATGTCAAATGCAGAAAAGGAGTCTTTAGGATCAAGACATGCCATACATAAAAGCAAA
>JANITX010000212.1:9547225-9569029 GCA_027564395.1 Erythroxylum ulei | reverse complement strand
TGTTAATAATTTTTCGCATAGTGTATGTTTGTGTTTTAAAAAAAATTTATACTAAGCTTTGACTGAGTGATGTAGTACGCCACCCTCGCAGGGCACGGACTCGGATATTACCATCGATGTCGGGTTCGGGTCACGCGAGAGTGGGGTGTTACACTCATCCTGTCTCTGTTCATACATGTCTTCCAGCAAACCCGACCCTCTTGCTAAATATGGAGGTTCGGTGGGTGAAATTGTGGTTATACCCCCTTCCCCTACCCGCCTCCTCTGGTTCCTCTACTCCTTCCATCAGGTGGAGTCGCTCCTTATCATCCTGCTCCCTTTCCGCAATAACCTGACTATCACGGACCATTACAGTATGAGAATTGATTTCAACCGCTAGATGTTTATCCATGGACGTGGGTTGGAGTTGAACTTTAGGAAAAGTATCTGAGCCCTTTTCCTGATGATCGCTGGCCTGCGAGCATTCCCCCCGGGTCTACTGATGTTGGGGTACCAACTTTCCTTTGGATCCATTCCTCGAATTCCTTGAGGGGCCAGTAGACATAGACGCCAACCCCTGATTCTTTTGCTTTCCTTTTCCAACAAAATCTGTTAGAATAAATCGTTATCCGAAACTAGGAAAAGTACTGTTTTGTGGTGTCTCTATCAGTCCTGTAGGCTCTTCCCCCATAAGCTCTTTGTTTGTTAGAAGAGAAAACCTCGAGCCTCCCATTTGATTAGCCTCCCTTGGACTGCCAGTTCCTCTCTGTTCCTGTCTTTTCATTGAATTTCTCGGCGCTTTTCGTTGCACCTGCGTCTAGGGTCCATAGCAGTTGGTGGTCACGTCCGAAGGTTTTCCAGAGGTTTCACCAGTCATATTCCTCCACCTTGACGCTCCTTCTCCTTCACTGGACATCGGAGTCTGACGTTCACTTTGCACCGGTGGCCTCTTCGGACAGACGCTAAAGTCGTGACTTACCATTCCACAAGTATAACAAATTTGTAGTAGCCCTTCGAAGCCGCCAGTAACGTCTCACCATCGAGCTCCACGCTTGTACGTAAGGGAATACTCAAATCGATGTCGACTGCAACTCGCGCAAACTTCCCTCGCTGAGCCTGCATGGTTGCTTCATAAATCTTCACTGTGTTCCCCACCAGGTTCCCTAGCGTGATGAGGATCATTGGGTGATAGCGTGCAATGGATAGATCTGGGAACTGAATCCAAACCACAGCTTTGGTGGTTTGTCCTTGTGATGGTCGAAAGTTTGGTAGCTACCGTTGAATAGAGAGAGCTTGTCCGAAGATCACTCACGGACCATTAGTCAGGGCATTAAAGTAGTCATCTTCTTCAATTAACTTGACGAGGAAGTATTCATTTTCCAGATCAATGATCTTTATGGGGCCTTGCAGATTCCACATACTCTTTAGTCGGGAGCTTAGAATCCGATACCCAACCTGTCTATCAAGCAGTTTCATGATTATTGCTTTTTTCCATTGTTTATCCATTTTGTCTTAAGCATGTGTGAATGATGTCTCCTTCTTCTTCAGGCCATGCAAGTTCCTTAGGGTGCTATTTCCACCATCGCTTCCCCTAACACTGCAGCGCTATAGGACAGTTTGGGGCGTGGTGGTGGGTGTTCCTTACGTTTGCGGGTACGCACCTTTTTGGCGAGATGCCCGTCTTGGTCAAGATTCCATGATAGGTCCAAGAGAACGTGCAAAAAATAACGAGAGAGCTCACAAGTTTAAACCGGAGATTTTTATAATAACTTATCTTCTAATGACAAACCACCGTAAATTTCTAAAATTTAGAGCATTAAATTTAATTTATATCTCACCTTCTTCAAATTTTGCAAACTGATGATAAGATTTTTAATTTTGTTGTTTATTAAAATATTCAAATAAAATTTGTACTATATAATTTAGATTTGGATTTTTTTAATTTTGGTTCATTAATTTTAAAATAAATAATAATTAAGGTTGCTGATGATTATATAAAAATTTAATGATTATATAAAAATATGTTTTAAGTATTTTAATTACTTGGATATGAAATTATGAATATTGATTTATTGTACCTCAAAGACTATTAATGAGTAATTACGTTAAAAAATTATGAATAGAATTGATCGTAAGTATATTTGTTTCTCTCTCCACCTCCACTTCGAGCTAGCTAGTAGGGCTTTCTTCTCAGTTCACCTTTGTACGCGGCGTACGTTAATTTCCGTCGTCTCTATCCTGCGCTCCTTTTATCATACGCCCCCTACCTCTCCTATTTCGATTCCACGATCAACCCTAATTTCACACACTATTCTTTGCACTTTTTTGTATTATTCAACAAAGAACTGAGCTTCTATCTTTGATTATTTCAGTTTAAAAAAGAGACGCTACTTCCTAGGGTTTGGTTAAGTGGGGATCACCAATTGCAGCGAGATCGGGAACCATAAAGTTTGGTAGGGGTAATATTTTAGGGATTAGGTTTTTTGGCTAATTGATGTTTTGGCGGGGATCTGAATCTGCCGGAGGGATTGATAATCGGAGTCGGACCGCCCTGAGATGGCCAATCCCGGAGTCGGGACTAAGTTTGTCTCTGTAAATTTAAACAAGTCGTATGGCCAACCACAACAACAACAGTATCACCACCATAACAACCACCAATATGGGGCGGGCCGGAATCGCCCCGGCGGAGGCGGAGGAGGAGGAGGGATGGTGGTACTTTCACGGCCGCGGAGTTCCCAAAAAGTAGCTGGGACGAAGCTTTCTGTTCCACACCCGTTGAATCTGCCATCATTGAGGAAGGAGCATGAGCGATTTGATTCCTCGGGAGCAGGAGGAGGCCCCACCGGTGGCGCTCCGGGAGTTGGTGGGGTACGGCCTAGTTCGTCCGGTATGGGATGGACTAAGCCGGCTGTGGTTGGTGAGAAAGATAGATTTATAGGTGTTGGCAGTGATCACACTGGAGATATTTCTATTTCCAGTGTTAATCATGGTTTTGACCAAGGAGGTAATGGTGTTGTTAATGGGGCGAGTAAAGGGAATAGTAGCTCCTTGTATGTGCCACCTTCTGTGCGTTCAGTTGGTCCTGCAGCTTCTGGTCTGTCCCCGAGCAATCAAGTTCCGGGGAAAGCTACGGTCTTGAGAGGTGAGGATTTTCCATCGTTGCAGGCAGCTTTGCCCGTGGTTTCTGTGTCAGAAAAAAAGCAGAAAGATGGTTTGTTTCAGAAACAAAAGCAGGTTATGAATGAGAATCTTGGTGATGAGCAGGGGGCTCGCTCGGGTTTGAGTGCACTTGTGGATATGGGGTTGCAATCCAGGAATCATGTTAGCAATGGAGAGAATGAGAAGGAAAGCAAAAAACGTGGTTTAGGTGGTGCTGGCATTTTTGAGAAAGACCGTAGGCAGGAGGAATTCTTTCCCGGACCTTTTCCATTAGTTAAGCTCAACCTAAGGTCGGATTGGGCAGATGATGAGCGAGATACAGGGCATGGCTTGATGGACCGAGGGAGGGATCATGTGTTTACTAAGAATGAAGCTTACTGGGATAGGGATTCTGATTTCCCAAGGCCAAGTGTTTTACCCCAGAAGCCAACATATAATCACTTTGATAGACGTGGGCAGCGTGACAATGAAACTGGAAAGATTACTTCCAGTGAAGCCGCTAAATTGGACACTTTTGGCCGAGATACAAGAGCAACTAGTAGAGAGGGACGAGAAGGCAACTCATGGAGAGTTGCTTCACATCTTGTGATGGATGGCTTTGGTATCCAAGAGGGTGGCAATGAAAGAAGTGGCATTGGTACAAGGCCATATAATCAGAACAGAAAATTAAACTATGAAAATAAATATGTCCCATCCCCTTTCCGAGACAATGTTCAACATGATAATGAAAGGAGGGATGTTGGTTATGGACATGTAGGGAGACATCCTCACAGTAACTCAATGGATCCTTTTGGTGGGAGAGCATCTGATCGGAGCAGTCGAGAGAGTTACGGGAATGAACAGTACAACAATCATAGAAGTGATCACTTCCAAAGTAGTTCAACTTCCAAATCATTGTTTTCTTTGGGCGGTAAAGGCCTTACAGTTAATGATCCCATACTGAGCTTTGGTAGGGAGAAACGCCCATCCTCAAAAAATGAAAAGGCTTTGTTTAATGATCCTTTCATCAGGGACTTTGGAGCCATTGGGTTTGATGGACATGATCCTTTTGATGGGGCTTTTGTTTCTCTGGTTAAAAAGAAGAAAGATGTGGTTAAACAGACTGATTTCCATGATCCAGTCAGGGAGTCTTTTGAGGCTGAACTTGAGAGGGTGCAGAAAGTGCAGGAACAGGAGAGGCAACGCATAATTGCCGAGCAGGAAAGGGCTATGGAACTAGCTCGGAGAGAAGAAGATGAAAGGATTCGGCTGGCTAGGGAACAAGAAGAACAACAGAGGAGGTTAGAAGATGAAGCCAGAGAAGCTGCATGTAGAGCTGAACAAGAAAAATTGGAACTTATGCGAAAGGCTGAAGAGCAAAGGATAGCTAGAGAGGAAGAGAAACGCAGAATTATTATGGAGGAAGAGAGGAGGAAACAGGCTGCCAAACAGAAGCTTTTAGAATTAGAGGAAAGAATTGCAAAAAGGCATGCTGAAACAACAAAAAATAATAATTCTTATATCTTGACAGATGAGAAGATATCAGTGACAGCTACAGAAAAAGATGGTCCCAACTTAGCAGATGGTGGTGACTGGGAAGATGGTGAAAGGATGGTGGAGAGAATTACAATTTCAGCATCCGCTGATTCTTCAGGATCAAATCGGCCTTTTGAGATGGGTTCTAGGCCTCTCTTTTCCAGAGATGCCTCCTCTTCCTTTTTGGACAGAGGGAAGCATCATAGTTCATGGAAGCGAGATGCATTTGAGAATGGAAACAGCTCATCATTCCTTTCACACGACCGGGAGAATGGCCATCATAGCCCTCAGCATGACTCTGCTGTTGGAGGCAGGGTATTTTCCAGAAAAGAAGCTCATGGAGGACCTGGATTTATGTCATCCAAAACTTACTATAAAGGAGGGATTCCTGAACCTCGCATGGATGATTTCAGACAAACTAAGGGTCAGAGGTGGGATCTCTCTGGAGATGGAGATCATTTTAGTAGAAATCTAGAGTTTGAATCTGAATTTCACGAAACCCTTACAGAGAGATTTGGTGACGGTGGATGGGGACAGAGTCATTCTCGGGGCACTCTTTATACTCCCTATCATGAACATGTATATCACAACTCTGAGACAGATGGGCTTTATTCCTTTGGAAGGTCACGACACTCCACGAGGCAACCTCGCGTTCTTCCACCTCCTTCCATGAACTCCATGCAAAGAAGTTCTTACAGGGGTGACCAACATCCTGGGCCCTCAACTTTTACTCTGAATGAGTTGCCGTACAACGATGGCACAAGAAGTAAATCTACCATGCAGAAAATGTTTGATAATAGCCATCAGGAGATCATTTCAACAGCTCAAATAACTGATCTGAACGAAGACAGTACTGAGAATGCGGCACAGGAAATGGATATGGACACAAAAAGATGTGATTCACAATCTTCACTCTCTGTTTCTAGTCCCCCTGATTCTCCTGTTCATCTATCTCATGACGATTTGGATGACTCTGGTGATTTCCCTGGATCAGCTGCTGATCGCAAAGATGAGACCTTGGGTTTACAAGTTAATGAATCTGCAGCCTTGCCTATTGACGGTGAAAAAGAGAAAATGATGAGTGACTCAAGTTATGATGATGAAGAATGGCCTATTGAGACCGACGACCCCTTGCAGGAGCAAGAAGAATACGATGAGGATGAAGATGACTATGGGGAAGGAGATGAAGCGCATGATGGAGAAGATGAGAATACAAACCTAGCCCAAGAGTTTGAAGACCTTCAACTAGAGGAGAAAGGTTCACCTGACATGATGGACAATTTGGTGCTAGGCTTCAATGAGGGTGTTGAGGTTGGGATGCCGAATGATGAATTTGAAAGAAATTTGAGGGATGAAGATGCAAAATTTGTCCCACCCCAAGTTTCTGTTGGAAATGTGAAAGAACTGGGATCTTTTGATGGGATTTGCAGTGAAGAACAAGCCCTTCAAAATATGGCTGATTCTGTGGAACTGGGTCTTGATGATACTTCTGAAATCTTTCAGGAAACTGAGAAGAAAAAAATGCAGGACTTGGTGATCCAACCTAAGCATGTTCCTCAAACTTCGGCAGCATCTGAACTTATGAACCATATGGACGCTCCTAGCACTGGCTTGTCTTCTCAGGCCCAAGTTCCATTATCAACAGGACAGATTTTTATGTCCAGTGCTCCCTCTGTTCATGGTCAATCAGAGGTACCTGTCAAGCTCCAGTTTGGGCTATTTTCTGGTCCATCTTTGATACCTTCACCTGTTCCAGCTATACAGATAGGTTCTATACAGATGCCTCTTCATCTGCATCCGCCTGTTGGCCCATCTGGAACCCAGATGCATCCATCACAGCCTTTCTTTCAGTTTGGTCAGCTGCAATATACTTCACCTATTTCGCAGGGAGTGTTGCCACTGGCACCACAAGCTATGTCCTTTGTTGAACCCACTGTTCCAGCTAATTTTCTACTGAATCAGAATGCTGGAGGTCCTCTGCCTATTCAATCTGCTCAAGAAACTTCCCATAATCTAATCAAGGGTGATTTGTTGTCTGCCTCAACTGATAGCCAACCTGGCCCTCTTTCACAGCACTTAGATCTTCTCTCTCATGGTAAGGTGTCAAAGGATGCGAAGTTGTTGCCGTCCACAAATGCCATCTTAAAAGTGGAACAAGGCCAGGGTGAACTTTCTTGCACTGGTGATGGAAATTTGATGGGTGAATCAGGTTTTCAAATGGAGGAATCATTTATGAAAAATTCCAAAATGTTACCTACTAAAGAGTTAGGTGACCAACCTCAAACTGTTAAGTCATCGTTGCAGATAGCTTCGAAGGATAAGGATTCCAACCTTGTAAAAGGTCAAGGCATAATAACAGGTGGGAGACGTAAAAGATATGTAGTGAAAAATACGGGCTTGAAATCTTCATTACAGCCTGCTGAGGCTTCTCAACAAGATCCTGGTGCATTTCAAAGGAGACCACGGCGCCAGAGAACTGAGTTTCGAGTTCGGGAAAATGCTGATAAGAAGCAATCTGTTGGATCAATTTCATCTAACCTTTACGGAGATGATAAATCTAATACTGATGGTAAGGTTACTGGAGCAAGAAATGGGTCCAAGAGGGTTGTTATTGGGTCAAATAGACAACCAAAACAGAAATTTGAATCAGATGGCTTGAGTTCACGGCTTGCTGCGTGGGAGACAGATTCTGGAGGCAGGGTTGAAAATGGATCTGTAAAACAATCTTTGAGAAAGAACGTCTCACATTCTGGGGAGGATGTAGATACATCACTACAAAGTGGAAATATTGTCCGTATATTTGAGCAACCTGGCATCAAGGCTCCTAGTGATGATGATGATTTTATTGAGGTTAGGTCAAAGAGGCAAATGCTGAATGATCGCCGCGAGCAGAGAGAAAAAGAAATTAAAGCAAAATCACGTGTCACAAAGGTTTCATTTTACTTTTCACCTTAGTTTGTGCTTTTTGGCAAATATGTTGTTTACTTAATTACATCTTGTTTATATGGCAGACCATGCGGAAACCACGATCTGCTTCTCAAACTACAGCTGGCAATATAAACTCAAGTAAAATATCTGCTTCTGTTGGTGGAGGATCTTCAAGTAACTCGCACACTGATTTTGTTTCCACCGAAAGACATGGCTTAGGAAACATTGAAGTATCTGTGGGATTTAATACCCCCATTGTTTCCCAACCATTGCCTCCAATTGGGACTCCTACTGTTAAAAATGATGACCAGGCTGATAAAAGATCCCAGACAATCAAGTATGTGGGCCTTAAAAAGATTATGCAAACCTAAGAACTATTGTAATTTCAGAAGCTCACATACTATTCTCTGCAGGTCTACTGAGACAAGCTCTTTACCTGTCTTATCGGGTGGTGGAAAGAACCTCTCATCAGGTTTGATGTTTGAGAATAAGAATAAGGTTCTGGATAATGTCCAAACATCTTTGGACTCTTGGGCTAATTCACAGATTAATCAACAGGTACTTGAAACTGTTACTGATTCTTGTTCAAATTTGAAGCATTGGATATTTCAGTTTGTTATATTGTATGAATATGTTTTTAATTAGTTGCAACGTAATTGAACGTTTGATGGTATTCATTATTTCTTTATTTTGGTGCCACGGTGTGCATGTGCTGGCACCTAATTAGATATATGTTAATTGGTGTACTGTTTATGTTCAAGTTGGCTTTGTTTTGGATACAGAGAGAGGAAGGGGAATGGCAAGGGAAAGATTTGGAGGGGAAATGGGAAACATATGGAAGCCTTTTATTTTGATTTTTACTTTTTGTTGATAATTGTACATTTGAGTCTTCTAATTCTCTACGTTGCATTATTATGTTTTATGATCAAAAGAAAGGACAATTGAATATAAATAATGGAATGGAAATTCTTCATCAATAGATTTGGACCATATTTTAATAGTTCAAAATCATGTGGCAAATCTACTAATGTTAGAAGCTGATCATTTTGTCATTTAGGTCATGAGCCTCATGCAGACCCAACTCAATGAGGCTATGAAGCCTGGAAAACTTGATTCACGGTCTTCAGTTGGAGATTCTACTCTCTCGGTTGGTGAACCAAGCTTGACATCATCGTCCATCCTGGCTAAGGACAAATCATTTCCTTCTGCTTCAAGCACAATCAATTCATTGCTTGCTGGGGATAAAATTCAATTCGGTTAGCATACTCCCTAAAGAACTTTTTCTGCTTGTACAATTGCAGTTGAAATTCTTCTAAAAGAATTTTGAAATTGATTATTTTTTTATATTCAGGTGCCGTTACATCACCAACTATTCTCCCTTCTAGCAGTCGTGCTATTCCCCATGGAATTGGCAATCTAGGTGTGTGTCATCCAGACATCCAAATGGCCCACAATCTGTCTGCAGCTGACAATCAACGCTCTATGTTTTTCGGAAAGGATAAGCACTCCAATGAATCTTCCATGCATTTGGAAGATTGTGAGGCTGAAGCTGAAGCAGCTGCTTCAGCTATTGCAGTTGCTGCAATAAGTAGTGATGACATAGTTGCGAATGGGCTGGGTACAGGTCCTGTTTCTTCCGATTCTAAAAGCTTTGGAGGTGCAGATATTGATGGTATAATTTCTAACAGAAAATTCTATGTTGCATTCCTGTTTCTACTGAAATGTTTCTTCATGAATTGACTGTTCTAAATTTGTTCTCGCTTGTACACAGATGTATCTGGCGATCAGCACCTGGCCAGTAGATCAAGAGCTGAAGAGTCACTTAGTGTAGCTCTTCCAGCTGATCTTTCTGTTGAGACGCATCCAATGTCTCTGTGGCCACCTTTACCAAGTCCTCAACATTCTTCGAGCCAGATGCTTTCACATATCCCGGGAGGCCCGCCTTCCCATTTTCCCTTCTATGAAATGAATCCCATGTTGGGGGGACCCATCTTTGCATTTGGGCCACACGACGAACATGCATCAACCCAATCGCAGTCCCATCAGAAAAGTAATACACCTGTCTCAGGTCCACATGGAACATGGCAGCACCATTCTGGTGTGGATTCATTCTATGGTCATCCGGCAGGTTTTACTGGCCCTTTTATCAGCCCACCTGGGAGCATTCCGGGAGTTCAAGGACCACCACACATGGTTGTCTACAATCATTTTGCACCAGTTGGACAATTCGGACAAGTTGGCTTGAGTTTCATGGGCACAACCTATATTCCGCCTGGAAAGCAACCTGATTGGAAGCATAATCCTGTGTCTTCAGCCATGGTTGCTGGTGAAGGGGAAATGAATAGTTTGGATATCGTTTCTGCACAGAGAAATCCAACCAGTGTTCCTGCACCTATCCAGCATCTTGCGCCTGGGTCACCACTTCTTCCAATGACTTCTCCTTTGGCAATGTTTGATGCGCCGCCTTTCCAGGTGAAGTCATGATCTGTGCTGTGTAAAATTACAACCATTTGGATAGAAAATTTATTCTGGAAAACAATTTCCTTTCTCTTAGGACAGTAATGTTAAATACCCTTGTGGGGGCTAAAATTTTGTTTTCAGTTCACCAGTGTGGGGGCTTTTATTTGATTTTGTTTACTTCATGTCATAATGTTTTTCATTGCTATTGTTGTTCCTAGTCTGCCCCGGACATGTCAGTGCAAGCTCGGTGGTCCCATGTCTCGGCTTCTCCTCTTCAATCAGTCTCTGCTTCAATGCCATTGCAGCAACAGTCAGAAGGTGTTCTCCCTACTCAGCTTAATCATGGGCTCTCTGTTGACCAATCGTTAGCAGCCAACAGATTTTCTGAATCTCAAATTTCAAGATCCTCTGACAATGGCCGAAATATCCCAGGAGCAACTGATGCAACTGTGAACCAATTACCTGATGAACTTGAGCTGGTGGACTCCTCGAGGTCTAGTAGTACCAGAACTTTGGCACAGAGCAGCATTCCCAAAAGCCCATCTGCCATTACCATTCAAGATGCTAGCACGACGGATGGCACCCAAAATTGTACCAGCAACAGCTTTAGCCAGAATACTAGTTCTGCTTTTAAGACACAGCCTTCCCACCAGAAAACTGCATCTGGCCAGCTGTACAACTCGTCTGGTTACAATTATCAGAGGGGAGGTTCAGTTCCTCAGAAGAATATTTCTGGGGGGGAATGGTCTTATCGTAGAATGGGATATAATGGGAGGAATCAATCTTTGGGTGGAGAAAAGAACTTCCCTTCTTCAAAGATGAAACAGATTTATGTAGCTAAACAGACAACAGGTGCAACATCCACGGTGGTTGAACATGGAAAGCATGAACACTGAAGAGTCTTTGCAGAATGAAAACATATTTGGCAGAATCTATTGATAGGAATGGCTGAGATTTGGAAACCTAAGTTTATACGTGGGTTGATATATTGGCTTTCTAATCCAAGTTTACAGGCTTGTGGACTGTGACCTTTTATGAGTCTTGTTTTTCAGGCTTCTTCGGAGAAGAGTTCTAGTGTGGTAGTGGCCCGGCGTTTAGATATATCATTTCAGAAGTTTTGTGCATTAGACGGGTGTGGTCTGTGATTACCTTTATCATCACATTGTTGGCTGCACAAGCCGAAATGTGTAGTCTCATGAGATTGATGTATGAATATAATTAATGATTCAGCTGATAATTTTTTGTTGCTGCCTGTGGCGACTTATTTAAAATGGAATGACAGCCATTGAACATTCTGTTTTGGGTGATCCAGAATTTCTTTTATTTACTCGATAGAATTTAAATCCTTACCACTCCAGATCATGAAACGGAAACTGCAATTGGCTAATGCCAATTAATGGAAAGCTGTGTGCGTAAACACCGGTTTTCACTTTGGTCTGCGAATCAGCTCAACTTATTTTTCAATTTTTGGGTGGAGGGGATAAAGATGAGCACGCTTTGACCGACCAGTAGAATTGTCTTCTCCTTGAAGAAGCTTCATAAAACACATTAGCCCGGGACCGAGTTTCCGGCAAAAGTGTATTTCAGTTTATCGACTAAAAGGAATACTACAAAGAATTAATAATAATAAAAAAGGATGAAATCTTATCGGTTCTCTCAAATTTATGTGCTAAATCACTAATCCATCTTCATAATTTCTTTATGCTCATCTTCCCCAAAAATCTCAAAGAAATGGTTATTATCTTCATTTCCCAACTCTTCAACTTGTTTATTGCTGCTTTCTGCTTCCATGGTGTTCCTTTTTTTCAATGTCTCTCGTTTTCATTTGCTTTATAGTCTGTTGTCGGAAAATTTGTTTTGGCCTTTTCTCCCCTAAACTCAATCGCGGCTTTGTCATAAGCTCTCGCCGCCTGCTCCGACGTGTCGAAGGTGCCAAGCCAGACCCGAGAGGCCTTTCTGGGATCACGTATACACCTCTGTACTTTCCTTTCTTCGCCTTGATGTTGTTGCTGCTTTGGGGCACCTCATGAGCTAGAGCTTCCAGCTGGTGCTCAGCACTTGTGGTGGGGAAGAAATAGTTGCAGCCAAGAGACGTGAAATCAGCGAGGAATGGTGGGGTTAAAGATGTGGCAGGTTGGAGGGGAATGATTGGTTGGTGTAGGTCCCAATCGGGAATGTTCCCTGATATTACACGAGACGACGACGGAGTGCTCTTGTTCTTTGGTTAAGTGCATTTTATCTGAATCTGATATTTTTTATGTACTCTTTGAGTTTGGGGAGTGTTTGGATAGAATAACCCATTCGAATGAGGGGTTCGGGTGGGTTTTATTTTGATCAGGCAATGGCTATTACACCTGGCTGCCATTCAACACACGCTTTTTAATTATTGCGTCATATTTAAAACATGAGAATATTAATATTTATAAACTATTAATTATTGACTAATTAAAATTAGATTCTCACTTCTCACGTATAACAATTTTTAGCCCTTATCACGTAAAAATATTTGAGGATCAAATTGTTTCATTAATTATTAAAAATAAGGGTCAAAGTCTAAGTATAACCAACCACATGCGATCCGATCTAAATTCAACAGGTTATATTTAAATACCTTAATAAATAAGACTTCTCCCAATAATCTCCCCAAGTTCAACATCACCGTGGGTTTTGCAAGCACCTCACAGAGACTCAAGTACGCCAGCTGATAATTTACATGGTAGCTTCTTCACAATATCATAAGCCTCATTTAAGTGGCCAGTTCTACAAGCAAGTCCACTATGCAAGCATAGTGAGCCATTTTCACCCGTATCCCATGTTTTACCATGGAGTTGAAGACCATCCAACCTTGCTCAAGCAAACCAGTATGGCTGCATGCTGATAGAACAAAAGAAAAGGTGATATCATCAGGTTTCACTCCTGAAAATTGCATCTGAGAGAAAAGTTCCAGGGCAGTTCCACCATCCCCATGAAGACAATATCCATGAATCGTCACTTCCATGAAAAAGCATTCTAATAACTTTCTGGCGCTACAGATGTTTCCACTTCTTGCAAACAAATCAATAAGAGCACTGCCGATGACGACATCCTTGTTAAACCCCGTGTGTAGGGAATAAGCCAGCAAAGACTGAGCAAGATTCAGGCTTTTTAGTTCAGGGCAGGCTGAAATCAAATTTAGAATTGTTACAGTACAAGGTTCTAAGCCTACTCGAATCAGATCTGCAAAGAAGGATACTGCTTTTCTGGCATTTTTTGCTTGTACAAGCGCAGACATGAAGGCATTCCACAAAGATATATCCCTCTTCGTTCCCAATTCAAAGAGTAAAAGACATGAACTTACATACTCAAATCTCGAGTACATAGAAACCATAGAAGACGAGTTTGTTGCAAAATCCCCAACCTAGTTGCAGAAGCGTGGATTGACTTACCTTGCCTCCTATCATAGCATTGCGGCAACAAATTTATCAGGGTAAAAGAGCTTGGCCATTGACCGTCCTTAACCATTTGATGATATAAGACCAAAACCTCACCGTTTAGATTTTGACGCCTGTAACCAGACATCAGGGCATTCCAGGACACTACACACCTTCTCGGCAAACTTTCAAAATGTAATCTCCCAGCCTCAGTATCTCCATATTTACAGTACATGCTTATCAGCGTATTAACTAAAGGAACATCAGAAGTGAAACCTTTTGTGATTGCATAACCATGAAGAATCATCCCTTGATCCAGATTGCGATCATCCTCAAATACAAGGAGAATGCTCATCAGTGTAACCAAATCCAGTGCTGTTCCGTCTTTGTGCATCTCGTCAAGGAGATTAAGAGCTTTTCCACATCTTCACTGCGTATGAATGAGTTCCACGAGACAACATCTCTAGTTTGCATTTTGTGAAATAGCTTAAAGCAAGTGCCGAGATTATTGGAATCAGAGCAAAACTCCACGAGTGCATTTGACACATTGAGGTTTGAATCTAAGCCCTTCTGATGCCATATGCATGGGCAGACTTACCAAGACACACAGCCTTCAATTGTGAGCAAACAGAAATAACACTAATTAAAGATGCTGCATCTGGACAAAAACCAGAAATTTGGATTTTGCTAAATTCAGCTAAACTTTCATCCAATTGTCCACAATGTTCATATCCAGAAACCATGACATTCCACAGTAAGAGGTTCTTAATAGACATCCCATCAAACAGAAACTTGGCTGTTTTCATGTCTTCCATCTTGGAATACATGGAGACGAGAGCCGATATGACGGAAATTTGATTTTCAGAACCATGTTTTATAATGTAAGCATGAATGGATTTGCCATACCAAATACTGTAATCTGAAGAACAAGAGGGAACGATGGACACAAAAGTAACAAAATCAGGAAGTACACAAATACGGACCATTCCTCGAAATATCTCAAAAGCTTCAAAAGCATTTGTTTTTGTGCATAAGCAGATATCATGGCATTCCAAACAGCAACATTCTTCTCCACTCCGTAATCAACAATCTTCTAACAGCATATAAATGCACATCAACGGCATCGCCAGCATACATTGAAATTAAAGCAGGCACCAAGAAATCGTTCCCGAAATATCCAGCCTTAAGGCAAGGCCATGAATGCACTTCCCAGTATCCCCAAACGAGTGCATAGAGGAATTACGCTGGCTAAAGTGCTCAAATTAGGCTTCAAACCCACAGCAAAGATATGCTTAAAAATATTGAAAGCCTCTTGCTCAAATCCCTGCGAAGAATAACAAGCAATCAACGCATTCCAAGAGACCAAGTCGGGTTGAGGAATTCTAACAATCAACGCGTGTGCAATTTCAAAGCACCCACTTTTCCCATAAAAGTCAACTAAACCAGTCAGTACAACAACATTTCTCTCGTACCCACCTTTCAAAACAGCACAATGTACCGTCTTTCCAATTCCAAAAGCACCCAAAATGGAACAAGCCTTGATTACAGAAGGAAACGTGAAATCATCAGATGGGCAACATGAAACTCGGCAATTCCCATAAACATACAAAACATCCTCGTACAAAGCATAACTGCTCCTAAGCATTAAGTTCTGGAGCGACACGGTGGGTCTCTTGAAAGTATTGGAAGCGGAAAGAGCTACATCCAAAGCACCCACATTGAAACATGAGTTCAGAAAGTGTTTCAGTTAAAGCTCACGCTCAAATAAACCATTAACGATGAGAAGAGACTTGACAGACTTCAAGCGGCAAGTGTTTCTGCAAAGAGTTAATATTTGAAAGAAAAAATTGGTTTCTTTGAAGCTGAATGAAGAGTGTTTTGTGGGGAGTCGTCTGAATTCTGAATTAGCAAGTTCCGGAGCAGCACTAGATAGAGTGGTAACAGAGAGGAAACGGCTAGGAACATTGAAAAACATAGTGGCGGGTAGGCCATTAGTGGATTAGGGAGGGAGCTCCGTGTCGCTCGCCATCAATCTGGACGACAGTTTAACTGATTCTGAGTGTACTTATAACTGTCAAAAGACTCAAAACTTAAAAGAAGGCAGTACCTACTGGTTTCTAACAACTTGACATAAGCAGTTGGTATGCAATGGGCTTCTTGTACGCATAGGATCTATCAACTTAGTACGAGAACAAAGGTTGTTCTTTTGAGGACGCAAGTACTGTAAGTGGTCAAACTATCACGCTTTCATTCAAGAGATTAAAGGCTCGAGACTTCATTGCATATAAAATTTTCGTTTTTGACTGGTGAAAAGATCTATCTTACACGCTTAATTTATATATTATTATACGCATATAAAAAAATTTGTTATTATGAATTTTATTAATATATATTTTATGTGAATCGTTTCACTTATAAACAATGAGTTCAAGTTTTATTAGTAATAAATAAATAAATATTAAGTGAAATAATTTATTAATTAATATTTTATAATATAATACTTTTATAATTTCATTCGGGTTAATAATTAAGTGCTTTTTTTAATTTCATTCGGGTTAATAATATGCATTCATTTTTTCAAAGCTACCCATAAAAGCGTACAGATTCAATTATTAAGAAGAGAGAATGCCCCAATCAGTCATTCGAAGTTGAAAGAAAGGCTAATTACGTAAGAATCATAATCGGAAGGATAGCAAAGCCCGAGCATGAATGGCGGACGGGAAAGGAGGAGCGGAGCTAGAGCTGTAGAAAGGAGGGGCTAGTCCAACTTCATATAAAATCTATTCTTAACTAACCCCAACTGATTACCAATCTTGATAACAACCCATGTCAGGAATTGCAGCCATTACAGCAGTTTATACCGATTGTTTGCATCTGGCATGCCTGAACTTCAGATATCTTCGTATAAACTACAAACATAAATATCATGATTCCTCATACATATCCCCAGTATACTGCCCGCATCCACGGATCTAAAGAACTATCAAGATCTGTAACTAAGTTGGAGTAGCCTAATCCTCTTTTCCGACAAAAAGCACCATCTAATGGAGTTCATGAAAAATCTAGTGCATCGCCTTGTAGTTTAAATGCGCAAATCAAAGAAAATAATCCCATCTTATTGAAATGAGTTTTAAGTAATAAACATACGAATTGGATTATATTATACCACATAACAAAGGTCTTGTATCAACATAATAAAGATCTTGTACCAGGCAAATTACATAAACATGTCACACCATAAATTACCTAAGCCAAGACAATTTCTCCTTAGTTTGCAGATTTATAGATGATATATAGATGGCTAGATCGTAATAATAAATGCCATCACATTTGGAAAATGGTTCACAAAGTCCCATGATTTTACCCTAAGTTTAGGAACCATACCTTGTCTTCCTCATCATCCTCATAAACTCGTCCAGATTCACTTCTCCATCACCTGTGCATTTCATAAAGCTAACATGTAAGTGATAAGCAACGCCATAATTGTGCCAAGCAGATTAACACCGAAAAATCCTACTCAATCCAATTCCCCAGAAAACCTATGGACTAGGATTTAGAAGTGTGAAGACATCCGCCTAATTCAGTTGGTGCTCAAGGTTTTCCAGTCTTATTAGATTAACCCAATAAGCAAAGAACGTAAGTTGTTTCTGAAGGAGTAATTGCCACTTCAGATATTACAATTGAAAACATGTTATCCAATAGTTTGGTAGGAATTCCAAGATGTTACAACAATGAGAAGGATGCACCCTATTGCCTCTATGTATGCCAACTCATATGGTGTCAGTACGAGGTCAGACATTCTGGACAGTTTTTTGTTCTAAAATATCAGGAAAAAATACAAATATGCACACTTACGATCTCGATCTGCTTCTTCAACCATCTCTTCAATTTCTCTGTCAGTAAAGTGTTCACCTAGTTCTTTTGCTGTTCTTTTAATGTCAGCAACTGATATCTTATCCTGCAGAAAATGGGAGAGGGTAAACAACTGACAAAAAGAAACAAAGTCAACAATGAATGACCAACAACTGACATTATTATCTTGGTCAATGATACGGAACGCCCTCATCATTTCTTCTTTAGTGTCCCTTTCTCCGATCTTGGCTGTCATCATATGAACAAATTCATCAAAATCAATAGAACCGCTCCCGTCCTTGTCCACATCAGCAATCATTTGATTGATTTGCTGCAATGAGCAATTCATTATGCGTTAGTCATGTAGAAAGGTGTCGATTCAATTTGAACCAAATAGGCAATAGCAACACACAATGATTTTAGAAATTTACATAGAAAGGAAAACACCCCAATTACAAAATTATACATTAGGGACCCTTCTGTAACTTGGCTTGTTCATTCCTTTGCTGTTAACACAGAATTTGTTGCAAGGAGAAAAGGAAACACAGCATAGGCCCACAACACAGATACTTTATTTATTTGAGAAGTAGTAATGGAGTGCCTTTATTGATAGTTTCATTACTGTAAGATCTGAACCAAATCATAAAGAGAAAACAGCAGTTTCAAAATGCACATACATTAGTTACATGAACAGATAATTCACTAACAAATTCAGGCTCAGAAAAGTACCATAATTTCCAAAAAGAGATTGCATACACTTATTCTAGGTGTTAGAAGATACCTCTTCTGTCATCTCAAAGCCAAGTGCCCTGTCATACGAGAAGTTCAGTGTTCACACATCTTATCTCAACCAACTTAGAAAACTTTGTACACAAGTTATGCAATAAATACCTCATAGCAATATTCAACTCTTTAGCATCAATAGTGCCTGAAAAAGAAAACAAACTACCATGTAAATATTAAAATTAAAAACATAAACTGAAGCCGGAGATGACAGTAATAATATCATTACCTGAATTATCAGTATCAAATAGTTCAAATGCTTCTTTAATTTCTTGCCTTTTTTGTGTTGTTAACCCATGATGTCGGCCTCTAGGCTTATCTATACGAGACTGCCCTCTATAGAGGTTTGACTGATGACGCAAAAGTGCACATATGAAAGTCATAAGCCAAAAAAAGTACTTCAAGGAAATGATAGAGGAACTAAGTACATTTAATAGACATTTCAAAAAGGATAGCAGAACATATAATTTGAGTGATCTGAACGTGGCAAAATAAGAGATTTTTTTATCAGACAATTAAAAATGCATAATAATGGAATTCGGGATTGGTCATAAAGTCAATATTTATTCTGCAAAAACTCATTCATGATAATTAAAACATGTCCAAAAAAAGTGAAACGCATAGTAGGAAGCAGATCTTCAACTTAACATTCCCCTCAATATAACACCAGCATGTCCATTGCTAAATAGGAAACAAGTTCATACAAAACTAGCAGAAACTGTAACTAACAACAGAACCTGGAATACCAACAACTACCAAATCATCTTCTAATTACTCGACCAATTTGAAAATGATGGAGAACATATCAGATCAAATAGCCTTCCACACTTGATCAAATATTAAAACTAAAACTGATATGTTCATTATGTGGAAACATCTAGACCGTATAAGTTCTCGAAAAAGCGTGCACTTTAAATTAATGATGAACCAGTAAAAAGAAAATCTAGAGTTCAAACCCAAAAAATTGGAATAGCGAATCCTCACAAAACTAAATCCATAACCCGGTGATCTACATAACAAATTGTTCCAATTCGTTCATTCCCAAAAGCACCGGCGCAGCACCCTTGACCCCAATCTGAATAAAAGGAAATTATCTCCCAATTTTAATTATTACATAGATTCCATGAACGATCAATAGTAATCAAAGATGCAAATTCATAGAAAAATAAACGCGTCTGTAAGAAATATTCGAATCAAACAGAGAAGAGGAGATTCGTGTTTCTCAGCAAAAGACTCGATTTTTTTTTAAATGATTCACAGAAAAGTGACAAAATAGGGATCAACGAAAAGAAAACGACGGAGAATATAAGATTTCTATACAAGAACAAACCATAGCTCAATTTTGCCGATCGACGGGATAAGCTTCGCGTGCAAGAAAATTCTTCGGGCAGAAGTGACTTGCCTGTTAGTATTGCATTTGCAGGTCGCAGTGTAAGCATCGAACTTTTGGGCTTAACAACAACAACGGACCTCCCTGTTAGTTGGTCCATGTGCTTGTGACCCACAACTCTGATACGGGATCTAATATAATTTTGCTTAATTCGAATTAATCAGAGATTAATTAACTAATTAAATTATCTAATCTTTTTAATGAGCTGGCGTATTGGCGTAACCCTATTATACCACAATCCCCAGTTCATCATAATCTAGTGACGGACTTTGCGCCTCTCTACGGTCATTATCCTTCGGTTCAAATTTTCTTTGACACAATATAGATCTTCCTGTACTGATGAGTACTTCTTCCCCAATTCAGAGAGATTACGCATTAGATCTTGGTTTTCCCCAGTTACGTCCTCCATCCTTGAAGTCAGATGCTTGATTCGCTGCTCCGAATGTTTTACCATACTTTTGCTTTCTGTTTCCCTCTGATGAAAAGAAGACACTTCCATCTAGAGAGAAAACATTATGCCCTGCAAGCTCTCTAATCCTTTCACGAAGCCTCTGCTCCTCTAATTGGAACTTTTCAAGCTACGTAGAATAATCATTTGACCTTCTGTCTACCTCCTTCTCTAGTGCTGATTGCAACTCACTCTTCTCGTTCTCTAATCTTTGGGTGCGAGACTCTAGTCCTGCTTTTGCCGATATAAACTCTTCCATTGCAGAATCCCTCTCAGCAATCCGAGACTTTAAAACACCTGATACCTCAATTGCCAAGCTTACCTTATCAGCCATCAAGTTTCTAATAATCTGAACCAATGATGGGAAATCAAATCCACTATCTTGAAAGCTGTCCTGATCAAGCTCTTCAGAAAGAAAAAACTACTACCTCCTCAGTTTCCTTTGATCTTCGTTGCAGCTCCACATCTATAGCATCCTCATTTGCAACAAAGTTCACATCGCCATTATTGTTCGGTGGAAATGATGAATTGGAGATTTTGAGAAATTAAGGTTACGCCAACTGTTAAGGAATTTAGTTTAAAAATTAGTTACTTAACAGACCTCGTACTAGATAAAATTTTTACGCAACAATAGAGTCCTGCAGAAAAATATTTAAAAATTTTATGTAAGAAATTCTGAACGGAGGAATTAATTATTTGTTAATTTAAAAGTCTATTTAAATATCTATCAAATATTAGGGTTGTTTTAGAATATTTATGAACATTAAGGTCTTAACAAATTTTGAGGTTTTTGACTCTTTTGCATTACTACCAAATTACACTACAACAAAAACATTACCAACGTTTACCATTTTGTTACGTTTTACAAAATTGTCGCCAAATGCAAGCCTTAGGTGACACTTTATGGGAATCATCGCAAAAAGCTCATCCTTTTGCAACATTTTAGTATTTTCGTTGCCAAAGTGTGAGCCTTTGGCGACAACGTTAGATATCGTTGCAGAAAGCGATATCATTGCAAAAAGCTGGACTTTTAGCGACAAATCTTTTAAATTATCGCCCTAAGCTTAAATAAAAAAATTACTTTCTTATTTATATTTATGAATTTACTAATTTTAACTCAATCATTTTATGACTAAATTTTATATTGAGAAAATTCAAATTTAGTATTACTGACAATAACTCTAAATGTGAAAATAAATTTAGCTAATAAAAATGTCAAATCATTTCAGTAATTTATGAAACTATAAACTCAAAATTAATTAATATTACATAAATTTATACTTTTTATTTTTATCTTTTAAATTATATGATTTGACAATTTTATATAGTGTCACAAAATTTTCAAATAGTTTTAACATGAAGTTTGTAATATAATGATATATGATTATTATAGAAAACCCAACAAAGATTGATATATGGTGAGTAATATAATGTAATGATATATTATGTATTTTTTTGTCTTTAAAAATTGTTAAACTTCTAATTAATATATTGTATTACTTACCATATATCTTTTTCTAGATTCCAAGTGACATAAGACTCGGCAGATCAGGTAAAGGAGTTTCCTATATCTGGATTCCTATGAAGGCTTCTTGTATGTTCAAAGGTACGAATTCCTTAAGAGTTGGTTTATTGACACCCTCTTCCAATAACTTCTTGGTTTTAACCAAACTAGCAGAAGATACAGTGAACGATTCCCCAAATGCAGTATGGATCAGTGAATTAGATGAACCGCACTTATCAGGCGTTTCACCTAAGGAGCAAATAATATAGAACAATCAAAGCTAAATCAAACAGTATAAAGCTAAACTTTCTTTTGGTAGAGCTTATTGTATGAGTCTTTTGGGTATTTGGCTTCAAAGAAAGCTACATTTGCAAAA
>JANITX010000212.1:9496798-9511816 GCA_027564395.1 Erythroxylum ulei | reverse complement strand
TCATTCATTAATTAAAATATTGTAATTAATTAAAATATAATTCATTTTGTAATTAATTAATTAAAATATAATTCATTTATTAATTAAAATATAATTCATTTTGTAATTAATTAATTACAATATTTTTTATAAACCAACCACTATCAATAGTAATGGTAATCATTTCTTCATTTTAACCAACCATCATAATTATAATGATTATATCCATTCCCATTTTTCACTATATTCATTCTCATTATTATTCCCATTATCTTATATGAACCAAGCGCCCCCTCAATTGTCAATTTCTAAAAAAAAATAAACATCAATTTTACCTATTAATCACTAAAATCGACCAAAAATAAAAGAGATCAGTTTAATTAATATAATACAATCCCATCTTGTCGACTGCTTTGAGAGCAAATGTCAGAAAATTTGTAAGTAAAAAATGCCTGATAAAACAATGCGAAAGTGGCTTCAACAAGATGACGATATCGTCTTTCGGCGCACCCATTTTGTTGCAGTGTGCTTACATGTTTTGCATACAACAAGTATATCCACAATTATTTGTAGATCCTATCTTTAACCAACACATTATTCGATGCGCTGGTATTCACCAATTTGTACTCTCCTACTGGAATTCCTTAATCGTCAAATCTTTGACTGATAACGAATATAAGTATAATTTACTGGCCTAGGAATTTCGGTGTTACAAGAAAAGATTTGCAGGAGTCAAAACCGTAATCAGTATAAAATTGCTGTTGATCGATTCAAAACATTAGCTAGCAAGCAACGTGTCTTCTCGACAGTAAGTTCCATAATACCTGCAAAGATGCAGAAGAACTAAATTATGAGAGTTTGCATAATCATAAATTCATAATCTGTCTCGGATGTGTGCGTAAAAAATGAAAAATAATATCTTTTTTTCCAAAATTAGAGCGCCATTAACATTAAACGTAATTATGTTATACAATAATGAAGTTTTGTATAGTTAATTATCTTCTTACAGAAATAATTAGAACTTGATTATACAATAAACAGAAGCCAGAAGGAAAGGCAAGGATCCAATACTTAAATCTGAAGGACGTTGCTACCAACTAATGGACCCCATTGACTGGGTTGCATGATTACACGTCATGATACAGCCCAACAGACGTTTAAATTAATTAAAACTTGGTCCATCTGACCCACCGTTGCCCAATAATAGTTGGCAAACGCTCGGGTCCATTCATCTCTGGCCGTCAAACCATACACGTACAGAGAATTGACTCTCGACTCTCGAGGGTTCACAGTGGCACCTGTCCCTCAACTCACCAACAAACCGACTTCATGAGGATTTCGGTGTGTGTCCACTCCTGGTTCATGAAACTCCACGATTAACGAACAGAACTTGCGTGCTTGTTGAAGCCAGCTTGTCTTCACATGTAATGTATAAGTAATAAGTATGCTTTTAACTAGTTTAAGCTGAACTATTATCCAGTTCTCACTGGATGAACCTTTGCACTTTACTGTAAAGATGAACGACCGTGCACATTCAGCGCCTAAATCATGTTTATTTAGTTACATACAAGGTTTTAAATTGCGCACGATATTAATTGAATTGTCACAATTGTGTCGACATTATTTGCAACTGCGGTAATCATGAACGAGCAACATAAGTTCAAGTCACCGACTTGAACCTCGTGCTTCACTTACTACAGGTTATTTCTTTCCGATTTGCAAGTTCATAGGACTAAATTAAACTACAACCAACAAATTGCAATAGTTTTTGGCTAGCCGGACAAGCTTGCAACAGGAAAACGGCACCTTTTCTTCGAAAGATAGGGAATACCTTGCCGTTCAAGCAACAAATGATTTGCTGGCCATGAAAGAAAAGCAAGAAATCAAGTTGTATATATCAAGTTAATGGATTCTTATTTGGTAAAAAAGATTCCATTTTCCCTTTGTTAAGATATGTGAAAGATACGAGTAACTTTATGCGGTCTGTTTCCTTCATTCAAAACACAAGATTACAACAGTTGACACACACTCCGTTCAGAAACCCTCTTTCACACAAAGTGTTGCAGACATACATGTAAACTACCTGCGAATAGACTACCTTACTTAGAAGTTCCCATGTAAAACAGACCCCAACAGCTGGTGAACAGCAGTAGGCAACAAAAGAAAAAGTTGAGCAAAGAAAAAGAAGAAAAAATCAATCCTACTATCGGCTTCGGTTCTTTCCTTTTCAATGGTGTGGTTTTCCCATTTTGCGTCCTTTTTTCTTTTTACATCTTCAGCTATTAGTATTACCATGACTATTAAATCAATTTCGTTGGTGGAGTGAGGGAGAGGGAATCAGTATCATATCATCATCAAACAACTTGATCAATATTGATGTTCATGTTTGGATGCATATTTATTAATAACCCCCACCCTAATTTGGTTCGCACTCAATAATCAACCCTTGGGAATATCATGAGTTTGAAGTCGAAAACTGCCGCACAGAACAAGCAACCACCTGAGCCCACTGCCTTAGCCTTGTCTTCACCGTCTGTGGATTGTCACCTGCACAAGTTTCCCGAGAAACAAACATCATGTTTAGTATCATTCATATTTATGCAATAAATTCATAAGACAAAAACACACCGCCAAGAAAGAACATGAAGATTATTCGTTGTACATGTAGAAAACAAGTTTTGATGCTTGTTTAGATGGTATATCTAACTTACAAGAACTTGGAAGGAAATTGATAAGAAAAGAAAAGGGGAAAGAAAACTGTACCAGGGCCGACGATGGTATGCGGGCTGCCGAGAGGGGACGGCGAATCACACTCTGAAGTCGTGTACCAAGACGACGTCGTCGAAGTTAACGTCGGAGACTTAGAGACTGCGTCATTGTAATTCTTGTTAACGGCGTAATAAAGTCCGAGTGCAGGAAATGTATCAGACAGCCTTTGATCCACCTCTGGTGAGTCAAACCCGAAGCCTAACTCAATACAAGCCTTGAGTTCATCGAGATCGTCATCTGTCACGCTCTTGCTCCGTTTGTTATTTCTGTTCCCTTTTCTCCGGAGCCACGCCTCATCACGGTAGATGTCCGGCGACCATGAGTGTTGTTTACAGAGAGGTAATTTCGGAGCCAGCTCTTGAGGTGTGGAAAAAGGTGGTAAAGGCCCTTGTGATGGGAGTGTAAAAGGGGTCATGTCGGACATCTGCGGAGCCCCGGATGGTTGGGAGCGCGGCGGAGGTCGGAGGACCTCGCCGGAGAGTTTGTAGAGCTCTATGGCTTCGGTGGGGATGTGTTATTCTATTATCTAAGAAGGTGGGAAATGGGAAGAGCATTGGGTTAATAAGGTTGTGAGGTAGTGGGGCCCCTAGAGAGACTACGGTTTGGACCATGTAATGATGAGCTGTCTTTTATACTTTTTACAAGTTTCCTTTTTATATATATATATATATTTTTTCACAAATTCTGATTGCGTTTAGGTTTTCTTTCTTCCGAGATTGACGTTACGTTAATGTTTGTTTGCTTCAAAACGAATGAGAAAATGATTTTGTCAAATTGAGACTTATAAGCGATAATAATCTTATTTCAACCTTTAGAATATTTTTTATACTTTGTAAATTTTAAATAAAAATATATTTCCAGAATAAGTTTTATTATACCATAAATTAAAGACTAAAAATGAATGAATAGCCGGGACCGATATTTTCGGAATCTTAACTCTTAAGTTAATCAAGTTAAAGTCAAAGGTCAACAGTCCTATAAGGAGGAAGGCACCATAAATTGAACGGAAAGCACCTGCTAATTTTCAACATAAAGACTTTGAAATTCTAAAATCAAGACTTAAGGTGGATGGCATAGTATCCACAGCTTACAGAATATTCCATAAAGCAGTCGCTTGCCAAGTCTGAACGACGTCATATGATGGATGGATGGTTGTATGAACGTAGAGCTTATTTGATAGGGGATCGAGAAGCTCGTGGTATTTACTAATTGATTTTCATGAGTTTATCAGTGAAAGTGATAAATTTCTTTTCGAGTAGAAAAATGAAGAGAGAAGACTATAAAATTGCATATTGCATGATTCATCTTCACAAGTTGACTTATATGCTTTGGCTACAAATCACATTATTGTGTCGCTTTCGAGTTGGAGAAGTGGGTTCGTAGCCCCACCTCAGCAACGTTATCACGCTCAATAATACACCACCACCCAAATCTTTTTGTTTACTTTGGTCGGATTAAGATTCAATAAAACTATGGCCTAGTATGAATAACTTCGATTAAATCTGCGTAAGTATAAATAGACCGTTGGATATTTTTTACTTTTCTGATAAAATTGGACAATATATATTTAATTACATTTTTTATTTTTCAAATATCTTATTAGTTAAGTTACGTAATTTAATTCGGATAAAGATAATAAAATAGCCCAATAAATGATCTAAATCAATGGGTCGAAGTTCAAGTAAAAAATAGATCTCGATCAAATTGGACCGGACTCATATCGAGTTTGTGATGGAGAAGTCCGATATGGAAGCTATATATAAAGATTAAGATCTCCTGCAGTTGCTCATGTCATTCGTAACCATAATGATTTTCTAACCTATTAAGAGAGCTTACGTTTTGAGAAAACTGTAGAAAGATATCGACTGCATCCCGATGAGCGGTTCCTGTGAAGACAACGGTGAATTCGAACTCGTTTAAGCTTTGGAAAACTCATTTGAAGTTATAGAACCAAAATCAAGTATTTTCTCATTTCTTCGTTTATTGCTCTTTCACGTTCGATCTGGGATACGTAACTAAAGTATCGTTACGTGTTACACGTGGTGTTAGAGCGGTGACGTGATCGGGTGGTTAAAAACAAATATTTTTCAGTTTTTTCTTCATAAGGTTTTTGGAGAGTTTACTTCTTTCTATTGCATGAAATTGATATAAATGTGTTTAGCCATGAGAAACGGGTTGAAAACGAGCTCGAAAGCATAAAAACCCAGCCCAAAACATGCCAAAAATCGCCACTTTTTGGCTTAGCGACGAAGACCGTCAAGTGGGTGGACAGGAATGAGCGATTTGCACGGGCCATACAAGTTGAAGGTGCGCCGCAACTCCCCTATGCACAGCTAACGTCATTCTACAGTATTTAAAAAAAATACTTAAAATTTTCAGATTTCCCGTAAGAGTGCCCTGGGATGTTTTTGGTCAGTTTCTGGGTCTGGAAAATTCATAAAGTAAGTTTTTTCATTTTTCTGGATTTATTACATTAGTAATAAATTAAAAATTTAACTCCAAAAAAGGAGTCAAGGCTTCTGAATCCGATTTCAAGTGAATTTTCATGCTCCGGACATCATATGAGAGAGATACTTCAAGTTTTTGTATCTCGAGTCTTATGTTTAGTGTTCGGGATTGCATGATAATTACTCGAAAAAGGAATTAAGACATTCTGAAGTCATTTTTGAGTGAATTTCGTGCAACGAACTTGCCATAAGGGAGATATATGAGGTTCTCGTGTCTCGGGTGGTCGGTTTAGTGTTTGGTGACGCACGATAGTCGCTCTAATGAGATTTTTCCTTACAAAAGATTTAAATGAAGTTTTCAGAGAATGTCTTCAGCATGAGTGTGTGACAATGAGACTGTGCATTCGAGTTTTTGCATTTATTGATGTTACATTGTCACATACCATATGCCCATGAAGAATGTGAGGTTGACATAAAGATGTATCCCTTGTGTTTGTGGACTTTTTAAGTGCCGATGAGGATGTAGTCAACAAAGTGGCCTTTCAAGTCAGTATTTTGAATTGTTCTGCTTGCATGTTGGGGGATGTCTCTGGTTTTATATTTGGTTATTCTACCCAAAGGTGCTGGCCTTACATAAAATTTTGGGATGTGCATAAAGGAATAAGATGGAGGAAAGTTGTTGCTCAAGTGATCTATTCGCCTAAAAGTGGTAGTGTCATGAGAGTTGATGGTTTGTGCTTCGATCGCTTTTATGTGGTCTAATTGTATATATATGTATTCAGCACAAAGGTGTTTTATAATATGTGTGATCATATTCTTGGAAAAGATATTGTTTAATGGCTTTGAGTATCATTGTTATCCTACATTTGTGCTGATCTAAGCAATATCATTTTGTAGTCACCTTTTCGGTCAATAATATTAGTGTCGCCATTGAAACCCTGACCGGTTTCGTTACGAAGAAGTGGACAGAGGATGTATTGAATGCTATGGAGATAGCTGAGGTCGATATGACCATACGGCAAGATAGGCCATCTCTACCTACATCCATGAGCTCGAGAGCTCATAAAGCAGCCTATGAAGCCTGGGATCGGTTTAACAGGTTATGTCTTATTACCATTAAAAGATCCATACCTAACCATCTGCTTAGTGGACTTTTGGACGCAGACATAGAGAATGAGTTTCTTGGTAATGTCACCCAGAGGTACATAGTCTCACCTAATGTTGAGACAAGTGCCTTGATGAAAGAATTATTCTCCATAAAGTATACTGGAGAAGGGGGAGTGATGAAGTACATATCAAGAATGATCCATCTTCACAGTAAACTAGAGATGCTGAATATTCCTCTTCCTGATGTCTTCATATTTCACCAGACTCTGAATACACTCCCTCTAGAGTTTAGTAATCTGGAGATGACATATTATTCGCTGGATGGGGAATGAGACTTCAATGCTTTGATTGCCCATTGCATTGCTGAGGAGGAGAAACTCAAGCTTGCTACTGCTACAACCCTCAAAGCAACTAAAGGGCAGGCAAAGATGAAGCCTGCTAAGATCAAAGGTAGAAAGACTAAATTTTCTCCACATACTGATGTTGGTCAATCTGGTGTTGGTAAAGGTCTGCATGACATAAAGAAGCCAACAGAGGCCTAAAAAGAAAGACTGTGACCATCAGATAACTCCTTAGCTTATTAATTTATTAATCTGATTTGCGGTAATCGCATTAAGTTCTTGGTGGCTATATAGTGGAACATCTGATCAAGGTGTTTCTAAGATGCAGGGGTTCATATCCAAGATAAAGTTAAATAAAGAGAAGAAGGAACTCATGGTTGACAGTAATGAAGAAGTGGAAGTAATATCTATAGGGAATGTATGAGCTGAACCTTGCTGCAAGGTTCATTTTTGTTTTTACATGACACATTTTATATGTGATCTTTGTCTCAATTTTAGACAAAGAAGGTTGAAGTTTTGTATTTAATGCTTCTATGGTACAATTGTGTTTAATGCAAGACATAATGGTACAAATTTCTTGTCATATAGTTTGTATATAATGTGTCTTACCCCAAATTAGGTATATGCTTCTTTGTATCTTGCTAAACAAGTTATGAAATGAAGGGCCCTGATAAATGAGAAGTCATACATAGTGTGACATAGAACTTTAAGCCACATTTCCAGAGTTAGGGTTGAGAGATTAATCAAGGAAAGCATTTCTTAATTCTAGATTATGATGATCTAGGAATATGTGCTGACTATTGCAGGGGTAAATTGACTAATAAGGATATTGAGGTCAACTTATGCTTATGCTTATGACTTATTGAGTATGATACTTACGAATATCAATAGACCTTATACAGTTGTATTATGCAATTCCAAGTATATTCTGATATTTGTTGATGATTATTCCTATTACAGTTATGTGTTATTGCTTAAAGACTGAAGATTGAGAACCAATTGGGAAAATCCATCTAAAGTGTCATATCTGACCTCAGAGGAGAGTATCATGGCAAGCATGGTGTTTCAAGACTTGAAAAGGTCCGTTTGCCAGATATACATAATTGATTGAAATAGTGATTTGATTCACTATACTGAGTAGTTATGAGCAAAATGGTGTGTTACCGAAAGACATAACTGCACCCTAAGGGAATTAAAGAAGTTAGTGTAGAACATAACTAATCTACCTGATTATCTAGAAGTGTGGGAACTCAAACTTACACACATTCGTGTGTGGGGCTACCCTACTGAGGTAGTATAGTCCTTATAAAGAAAAATTGCATACTCATTCTATTCATTGCTATTTAGTAAAATATCCCTATCACTTTAAAGCTACAGCTTTTACTGTAGAGAAGGAGGGACCAGGATAGTGGAAATGTAAACAATGAAGTTTTTGGAATATAATGTCTATGATGATGGTAGGCCCTTTGACCATTCGGATGATAGTAGGGTGGATATCACAGTTATTATGTACTCGCTACTCATACAGTTAGATCTGGTGGATCTAAGTCTTTGTGCCATGCCTCTACAAGAACAATAACCCATACCTGTACACACAGAGATTCCTAGGGTACAAGATCTAATGCAGTTATGTAAATCTACCAGAGTGAGACGACCTACTATTCCATCTGATTACAATGTCTATTAAGTGAACAGGACTATAATATTAGATATGTTAAGAATTCAGTTACTTTTACAGAAATTGTTTCTGAACCCAATGCAGATTTGTTGTGAGTTGTAATGACTGATGAGATGCAAGCCATGAAGCATAGTAAGGTCTGGGAGCTAGTTAATTTGTAGCAAAACTATAAACCCGTCAGTTGTAAATAAAGTTTAAGACCTAAAGGATTTCAGGATAAAGTTCAGCGGTTTATAAGCTCGCTCAGTTGCTTAATGGTTCGCTTAAGGAGAAAGGTTGACTTTAATATTACCTTTTCTCTCGTATCCTCATAGGATACATTTTGAGTGATTAAGGCAATTGTAGTTCATAATGATATAGAGTTACATCAGATGGCTGTCAAAACTGCTTTCCTTAATAAAGACCTTTATAAAGAGGTCTATATGGTACACCTAATGGATTTCAGGATCCAGATGGAACTGACATGGTTTGCAGGTTAAGCAGATCAATATATGGTTTACATCAAACCTCCTAAAAGTGATACCTTATAGTTGATGGGGTTATGACCTCTTTCGACTTCATGGAAAATAAAGTTAAAAAGATCCCTATACTATGAGGTCAGAGGGAGCAAAATTATCTTCCTATTATAACATGTGGATGATATATTGCTTACGTCAAATTACTTGACCATGTTGCATGAGGTTTAACAACTTTTGGTCAAGAACTTTGACATAAAGGACCTTGGTGAAGCATCTTTTGTCCTAGGTATTCAGATTCACTGGAAAAGATCTCAACACTTATCATACCTCTCACAGAGTGCAGACAGTGAGTATGTGTTACAAAGGTTTAATACGGTTAACTGTAAACCTGTTGTAGCACCTATCTCTCATAGTAAGAGATAATCTTTGGCACCATATCCAAAGAATAAAGCAAAGAGAGAGGTTATGAGGAATGTTTTGTATTCTAGTACGATTGATAGCCTGATGTATGCTCAAGTAAGTACTAAGTAGGACATTGCATTTACTATTAGACTGTTTGGTTAATATCTGGTTAACCCAGGTGTAGACCATTGAAATGCAGTCAAGCGAGTGTTGAGATAATTAAAGGGAATCAAGGATTATATGTTGACATATAGAAAAGTCAACAGACTAAACCTCGTAGGGAATTCAGATTCAAATTTAGCTATGTGTCCGGATGATCGAAAGTCCACTTAAGGTTACAGTTTAAGTTTGTTGATGGTATAATGTTGTGGAAGAGTGTCAAGTAGACAAAGGTGATTTCCTTGACCATATATGCAAAGCGCATACTATAGGGCTGCTTCATAGACGGTTTAGCTCATCTTTCATGGTGAGAAATAATCTTTGGCACCATATCCAAAGAATAAAGTAAAGAGAGAGGTTATAAGAAATATTTCGTATTCTAGTATGGTTGATAGCCTGATGTATGCTCGAGTAATTACTAGGCAGGATATTACATTTACTGTTAGACTGTTTGGTCAATATCTGGTTAACCCAAATGTAGACCATTGAAATGCATTCAAGCGAGTGTTGAGATAATTAAAGGGAATCAGGGATTATATGTTGACATATCGAAAAGTCAACAGACTAAATCTCGTAGGGAATTCAGATTCAAATTTAGCTATGTGTCCGGATCATCGAAAGTCCACTTAAGGTTACAGTTTAAGTTTGTAGATGGTACAATGTCGTGGAAGAGTGTCAAGTAGACATAGGTGATTTCCTCAACCATACATGCAGGGTGCATACTATGGGACTGTTTTATAGACGGTTTAGCTCAAAAACTTAATTTCTGAGTTGTCTGTGGTTGATTCAATAGCTAGACCCATTCAGTTGTACTGTGATAATCTTGCTGCTATATTGTTTAGCAATAATAAGAACATCACAGGGTTTATACATTTGAAGGTCAAATTCTTGACCATAAAAGAGTTGATACAAAAAGGTGACATTAAGGTTTGGAGCATTTAAAGACTGAGGAATTATAAGTCAATTTTTTAACTAAAGGACTTTACCCACTTATGTTTGAAATGCAAGTATAAAGTATGGGTATTTTGAAGTCCTTAGACACTGTTAGTTAGAGGATCGTTATGTTTGCTCCATGTATATTTGTACATTTCTACGTTTTGATGTATTATGATGGTATGATGGTTCATTAATAAAGATGATCATTGTTTATCCTCAATAATACGTGTTATCATACATTGCCATAATACCCACGAAAGTCTTAAGATTTGTGTCAATCTTAAGCATTTAAAGGCCATTGGGTATATATACAGATTGACCTTGAGCCTATGTCATTTAGACACATACAGTTTTATACGAATATCCAGAAAGTTTGACATGACATAGGGGATATAATTTTTTAATCCCATAAAGGTTCTATAATGTAGGTTAGCATTCAGTAAGAGAACATAAAGGTTTTCTCTAACGTTGTTTAGCATTTGGTGAGAGGAAACAAGTTTTCTCTAATGCTGTTTAGCATTCGATAAGAGAAAACAGGATTTCTATAATAAAGTTTAGCACAAAGTTGGAAAAATTGAGACCTACAAAAGAAGATGATATAATTTAGATCATACAGGTATCATCCTAGTTTGCCACACTCCATTTTTCCATTCATGTTTGTGAGGTATTAGTTATACGTGATTGTATTGGATCTGTGTCATGATATCGAAAGCCTTGCAGGATGGAATGATAGTCTTTTGTTATCTTTGGATCAAATGTTTTGTTTTTAAACTGAGTCAACTAATACAGTAATGTAGCTTAACCTAGTATTTAAATTGTTTTCAACTTGAGTCAATACCGCAATTAAGTATTGTCTAAGGAGAAGAATGTTGGATATTTTTTACTTTTTCCATAAAGTTGGACAATATTTAATTGCATTTTTTGGTTTTTCAAATAACTTATCGATTAAGTTACGTAATTTGATCCAGATAAAAATAATAAAGTGGCCCAATAAATGATCTAAATCAAAGGGTCGAAGTCCAGGTAAAAAATAGATCCCGATTAGTGTAGACCGGACCCCTATCGAGCTTGTGATGGGGAAGCCTGATATAGAAGTTATATATAAAGGTGAAGGTCTCTTGTAGTTATTCATGTCATTTGTAAGCATAAGGATTCTCTGATCTGTTAAGAGAGTTTACGTTTTGAGAAAACTGTAGAAAGACGTTGACCGCGTCACGGTGAACAGTTCCCGTGAATACGATGGTAGATTCGTGCTCGTTTCAGTTTCGGAAAGCTCGTTTGAAGATATAGAACCAAAATCAGGAATTTTCACATTTTTTCGTTTATTGCCTTTTCACGTTTGATTCGGGATACGTAACTAAGATATTGTTACATGTTACATAGACCAAATATTGTGTTAACAACAACTTGCTTCCTCAATTGTTGGAGGCGACATGGAAGCGTTCTCTATTGGTGTGGGCCTACACTAAGGCTTGGCTCTAAGCCCTTTTTTGTTCACTTTAGTGTTAGATGAACTTACCAAACATATTCAATGGGAGGTACCTTGGTGTATGTTATTTGCTAACGATATTGTCCTGGTGGATGAGACCAAGGAAGGGGTTAATACCAAGTTAGAACGTTGGAGAGAAGCATTAGAGTCGAAAGGTTTTAAAATGAGCAGGTCCAAGACGGAGTATTTAGAATGCAATTTCTCATGTAGCTAGACGGTACAATAGGCAGAGGTAACGATTGGCACTAACGTCATACCATAGAAATCGAATTTCAAATACCTCGGATCTATCATTCAGAGAGATTGAAATATCGATGGCGATATATTACATCGTATTAGATATGGGTGGATCAAATGGCAGAGTGCATCAGGTATTTTATGTGATAAAAAGGTCCCCGTAAAACTTAAATGGAGGTTCTATAAAATGGCGATTCGGCCCACCTCGCTATATGGGGCAGAATGTTGGTCAACTAAGCGTAGACACAAGAGACAGTTGGTGGTAGCAGAAATGCATATGCTTAGGTGGATGTGTGGCATTACCATAAGAGATAGGGTACGAAATCGGGCAGTGAGAGAGAGACTGCAGGTGGCAAGTGTTGCAAACAAGTTGAGAGAGACAAGGCTTAGGTGGTTTGGACATGTGCGCGCAGGGTGCCCTTTGATGCTCCGGTACGGCCTGAGGAGGCAATAAACCTGAGTGGCTACAAGAGGAGGAGGGGAAGGCCTTACAAGACTTGGAGGGAAGTGGTCAAGAAAGATATGTCAGATTTGGCACTCACTGAGGGAGTTGCTAGAAGTAGGAAAGTCTGGCGTGATAGGATAAGGGTAAATTGTAAGACAATTTTGTACTTGTCTCATAAAGTTGGACTAACATTAATTGCAATTTTGGTTTTTAAATAAATTATCAGTTAAGTTACGCCATTTGATTCAGATAAAGATAATAAAGTAACCCAATAAATGATCTAGATTAATGGGTCAAAGTTTGGGTAAAAAATGGGTCCCGATTAGTGTGGATCGGGTCCATATCGGCCACATGATGGGAAAGCCGAATATGGAAGCTATATAAAGGTTAAGGTCTCTTGCAATTACTCAAGAGCAGCTTCACAAGCATAAGGTTCTCTGACTCTTTAAGAAAGCTCGTGAATTGAAAAAACTGTAGAAATGCCTAGCCCGTGAGTCGGTGAGCACTTTCCACTAAAGGTCCCTGGAGATTCGGAGACATTTGGAGCTCGGAATCGGCGTCGGAATTAGAGATGAAACCGAAATCCAGATATTCCGCATTACCTTCATTTTTAATCTTTTCATGTAGATCTGGGGTACTTAATAAGGCTCCCACTACGTACTAACATAAATGACACACATATCATATAAGAAGTTCAACCAATGTTGGGGAAAGATCCCTGTGATGGTCGCCTAAACCATAAGATTGTCATATCCTTATGGCCACTCAGTGAAAACTCCTAGTGTGACTAGTGACGAAACGAGCCGGTGTTTACAAGGTGTAAGGTACTGATAGATCGGGATTTGCATCATGTATGTCTTCGTCTTTTATTGCAATTCTATTTACTTAAATAGTCGGCGAGCTAGTTTTTACGTATTCACTTATTTCTTCCGTGTCCTGCATCATTATTTTTGTATGTCACATCTGCAAGTGGGTCTACCAGAAATAGCTTCTCTACTATATAGGGATAAGACTGCATACTATCAGATCTATTCGGACTCCGCTTCACTGTGGGATTTCAGACTGGGTGTGATAATGATAAACTACTTGCTTCCTCAGAACTCAAGTTGCTGCTATACTTGTTTGTTGAACATAAGTAGACTTCATTAACTTAATTAAGAGGTTGCTTTTGTGTGGATTGCCTGAATACTTAGAATATAGTTTAAGCAACTCTGGTTGAAGTCAGCACTATATCGAGTTAATGTCAACTAACTAGTTTAATGCCAATAGGAATAGGAAGAACATATGTTGGTATTGGCAAGTCACACATCTCAAAGCCGGGATAGGATCCTCTGTCCAGTTTTATGGTATCTTATTCTGTCCATAAATCTTAGTCATTCATTTATACGGGTCCCGCGTTTATTTATATGGGACCCACGCGGGACACACATAAATGAATGACTGAGATTCGTGGGACAGAATAAGACACCATAAAACTGGATAGAGATTCTGGACTCCTCAAAGCCTTCACGTCCTATGTAAGTTTGGCCCCGTAAAGTGACCGTAGTACACCATCATGTACTGTTTCTTATTCGTTACTTTTCAACTTATTAAGACAAAAAAAATCAAATCAAACTATGATAATATTAAGATTTTACATAATTAAAAACAAGAATTAGAGTTAGTTTAAATAACAAGAATATGATTATAGTCTAATCTTAAAGTTTTAAATTAAAATATGGGTTATATTTGTATCTCTTTCAAAATATAATGGTTGTAAATGTGGTGGGTTCTTGCAGGTTGTATTCATGGCACGTCATACGTTGCCGTACGAGGCTGGCCGTGTTTGCTGTGTTATTGCACTACACAATCCTTATCAACTTAAGCAAGACATAATTATTGTTACGACAAGTTTTGTCTTCAGACCTCACAAGCATCGGAACCTAAACATCGGAGAGAGACATTTGTGTGTAAACCACTTAACAATGCTATCCACTCTACCACAGTCGGCAGAACCCAGATTACGAAAAGAAACCAATCAGTGGAATACATAAACATTGCTAACACTTATGGGGTTGAATGCTCCTCTTTGCTAATCGTAATGATATGCCTACTTCCATGGAAACTCCATCGTTAAAGGATTCACCTTTTTATTTAAGACAACGCGTGTTCTGAATTTTATTTTTTTTTTTGAACATCGCGTGTTCTGAACTTTGTTCATATCATATTCAACATTAAAATCAATTTCTATTGCGTACAAAAACTCTCAAAGTCGCTGTAATTAAAAGGGGAACTTGAAGTGAGAATTGTAGAAAATAAAAAGTACTTATTTCTTTGCTTGCTTCTCTTTTTGTTGGGAAATCTGGACCGGATCTGATCCGACCGCAGCGGAATAATCACGAAACTTTTCCGTGATTTTTGATTTCTATAAGATGATTAACTCGAATCAAAATAAAGCGAAAATTTAATTCGTACCTTATTCTGAAGCTTGATCTTTATCTTGATGCATCTCGCAAACCGTTTCCGAAACCGATCCGTCTCAACCACCGTAGCCGCACAAGTGTCCGGCCTCTAACAGTATCCACAGAACAG
>JANITX010000212.1:9477663-9490810 GCA_027564395.1 Erythroxylum ulei | reverse complement strand
CAAAAACTCAATTATGCCAAGCATACCATGCATTGAAATTCCTTAATATTCTAACCCCTAATATAGGGCGTTACAACCAAGACCTTCCTTGCTACTCTCTATACGGCTGAGGCTCCTACTTCCACGAGTCTTCTCCTTAAAGGACACTTCCCTTCCCTCCCTACCAGCGTGACTCAATCCCTTTCCGATCCCCTCATTCCTACGAAAATTCGAACGGCTTTCTTTGTCGTGGCCCCTAATAAAGCACTCAGTTATGATGGGTTTAATGCTCTATTCTTCCAATCCCAATGGGACACACTTGGTCCCTCCCTGATCAACTATCTCCAACAAATCTTTCGGCACGAGGTTTAGGAATCGGAACTAAATCACACGATTATGGTTCTCATCCCCAAAATTTCCTCCCCGACGTCGATCACTTAGTTCAGACCTATTACTTTATGCTCCTTCGTCTATAAAGCCATTATGAAAATCATCGTCAACAGGCTGATAATATCATTATAGCCCAGGAAATCATTCACACCATGAACCGAAAAACTAGTAAGACTGGGTTACTGGCTGTCAAAGTTGACCTTGAGAAAGCTTATGATCGCCTCTCGTGGGATTTTATCTATGATTCGCTTATTGATGTGGGACTCCCTGGCTCGCTGATATCCCTCATTATAAAGTGCATCTCCTCTGTTTCTATGCAAGTTAATTGGGCAGGGGAACTTAGTGACACCTTCACTCCTTCCAGAGGAATCCGACAGGGCGATCCCTTATCGCCTTACCTCTTCGTCCTGTGCATGGAACGCTTGGGACACCTCATCACCGACTCGATTGCTCAAGGCCGGTGGACGCCAATTAAACTTAGCAGAAGGGGTCCCCCTCTTTCCCACTTTTTCTTCGTATATGACCTCATCCTGTTCATAGAAGCCTCGATTGACCAGGTTCACGTTATTCGGGAAATTTTGTCCTTGTTTTCCACAGCCTCGGGACAATGGTTTAGCCAAGCCAAATCTTGCTGCTTTTACTCAAAGAATGTTCATCACTCCTTTGCGCGACGTTTGAGCCACGAGCTGGGCTTTAAACAAACAGCAGACTTAGGACATTATCTCAGTGTTCCCTTGCTTCATGAGTGAGTCCACAAAAGAACGTATCAACACATTATTGACAAGGTTCAACAACAGCGATTATCTCAGCCCTCCCTACTTATACCATGCAGACGGTTCGTATTCCACGTCGCCTTTGCCATGAAGTGGAAAAATTAATGTGCACTTTCTTGTAAGGCTCTTCACAAGGCAAACGTAAGATGCACCTTATTAACTGGGACACAACGTGTAACCCTAAAGGGACGGGTGGTCTTGGCCTTCGACATATTCGCGAAACTAACTATGCCCTCCTAACCAAACTCGGATGGGCTTTAATTTCGCAGCCCAACACGCTCTGGGTGCGGGTTCTCTCCACCAAATACAACTTTGACGCCGACAGCCTACCAAGCTCTCTCAATGCGGGCGGTGGCTCCATGACTTGGAGGAGCATTAAAGCCATTTGGCCTCACGTGCTTCGCAGACTGAAGTGGACTATCTGCGATGGATCAAAGGCCCGCTTTTGGTTGGATCCTTGGGTTGAGGATGTGGGCCCTCTCATCTCTCACACTACTGCTCCCATAGCTCCGACAGACCATGACCTCAGGGTGCAGCACTTTGTGGATGATTCAGGTATCTCACCGCCCTAGACTCACATTGGGCCTGACAGAAGGATCTGGGGAAAGACCGACTCAAGACAGTTCACTACAGCTTCTGCATACTCTTTGATTTTGGACCACGCTCCTCTAGACCTAAGCAGTTTCTGCCAGATCATCTGGTGCTGGAATGACTCATATCGTATCCGATCGTTTCTTTGGCTTCTAGCTTATGATCGCTTACTTTCTAACCAGCAGCGACTTCGTCGGGGCCTCACTACGACCACGGAGTGCTACCACTGTCACTCAGACGACTCATCCTTACACGTGGTGCGGGATTGTCCTAGAGCGCGAAGTTTATGGCTCCAATTTCCCTTGCCAGCTAATTCCCTCGATTTCTTCCATCTGAATGCGCACGACTAGCTGCACAACAACCTTCAACATCGCACGATGGTTTCGGATTTGGATTGGCCCCTGCTTTTTGGCACTGCTTGCCGGTTCCTCTGGTCCTGGAGGAACTTGGCCTTATTTGATGACCAGTTCTCGTGGCTGGCTTCTCCAGCACACATTGTCTAGGAGTATGCACATCGCATCCACATGGCTGTACTTTGGCATAACCGAGCAGGTATCTTGGCCGTCGACCCTGTCAGGAGCACTTGATTGGATGGAGTAAACCTCACCCAGTTGGGTAAAACTGAACACTAACGGGGCTTCTAAAAGATCATCCTCATCGGCATCAATAGGAGGACTTATTAGAGATAGCTCCGGCACCTGGATGGGCGGCTTCATGCAGAATCTTGGCTGGTGCTCTTTGATTTCTGCAGAACTCTGGGGCGTACTATTCGGACTGACTCTGGCATGGGATCTTGGCTTTCACAAGGTGGAACTTGAGATGGATTCTCAAGGGGTGATGAGCATGATTTCTGACCCTACTCAGTAGGCAACGTCGTTAAATCCTTTGGTGATGGGCATCAATGAGCTGCTATCTCGCAACTGGGTAGTCCTTCCTCGCCATACCTACCGCGAAAGCAACCGGTGTGCCGACTGGCTTGCTAATTTTGCTATCAACTTTAGGACAGATGTGACCACTTTTGTACAAGCACCATCAGGGTGTCTATCAATCCTCCTCGAGAATATAGCTGGGATCTGTCTCCCTCGGTTAGTTTTGTAATTTTTACAGTCTTTTCCTTTCCATATATATAAAAAAAAAAGTTTGAATAGTTTTTCCCATTTCTGGGCCACTGTTTTAGCAGTGGGTCAGTTCACTCGTTCAATCTCAAGTTGGTGCGGAGGTCAAAGCAGTGGGTCAGATCACTCATTCAATCTCAACTAGCTTAGTTGGTGCGGAGGTCTACCACTAGGTACCGTAGTCACATTAGGCCCAGTTGAACATTTTAAGCTTCTAATAATACGGCATAGTTTGGCTCTTCGTGTGACCGAAGAGACGGTGTCGTTGGCCGCACAAAATTCTCAAACACTAAGCTTGTAATCCTACGGTTCAAATAATTCCCTAGACCTCGTGTCTGGTCCGAACGGTCCAGATTTCTTAACCCGCCACTCGTATACATTAAGCACCCGATAGGGAAGGGAGGAAAACCTAAGAAACTAGAGCGATTCCTCTCATCGCGTAATTAATTAATAATTGGTCCTGTACGGTTAGGGTTTTGGAGAATCGGGGAAGGATGTGGCACGAAGCTCGGAGATCGGAGAGGAAGGTGCACGACATGATGGACGCCGCACGGAAGAGAGCACAGCGGCGGGCGGTGTACTTGGCGAAACGGAGAGGCGATCCTCAGCAATCTATTCAAGTCATTGGTTCTCGTTCTCGGGTCTATCGCGACGATGGCGTCTATCAAGCCACTCAAGATCAGCAAGGCTTGTATGTGTGATCTTTTGGTCATTGTTATTGTTTTGTTAAATTTTGAGATTGGAGGTTTCTTTTCTTTTGCATCTGTGTGTTTGATTTGGAGTGGAACTAATGGATGAAACTTTGTCTCAGGATACCTTGGAACGGAAAACAGGACGTTTTGATTGACAGATTTGATGGTCGTGCTCTTCTTGATTTTATTCGAGAACCTGGGTCCAGGCATTTTAGGGCCCAAGAGAAATCGGAAGAAGAAGAAGAATTAGAAGAGTTTGTTAATTTTGAGCGTTATCGGGATTTAATTAAGCATCGGCGTAGAGGATGTCGGTACTTTTTTTATTTCATAGAATGTCTTTACTTATTATCTATAACAATTAACAAATATACTTTGCCACTTTAAAATTTTTGGGGGAAAAATGATTGTGGCTTTCTACTTTGGTTTGGTTAGAGTTTAGGGATTGATTTTAGGTCACTTCACAAGCCCCTCTTTTATAATTTAACAGTTTCTGACGAAGATGGTTTGCAACACGTAAATCAGGAGATGGAGGCGAAAACTGTAGCTCCGTTTTTATCTGACAGGTAATCATGATCCCATTTCTCCTTTCCTTCGTCTCAGTCAGTTGATGTTATCGTCCATAGTGAGGTAATGTGTCTCTTTCGCTGCTTTTAGAACTAGAAATTTTGCAATCAGTTCATCCGGCGGCTAATTTGTTCATTCTTCACTTGGTTTTTGGGTCAAGTAAGGGGTTTGCGCGTTCATTTAATAATTTAACTATTGACCGAGACATGAATTCCAATGATGATTGACATTAAGCTACTCAGAATTAGTTGGCAAGGAAATTCAGGATAAATCTTTCAATCATTTGACTAATTATTATTGTGGTTCTAGTTATTTTCCCTTTCCTATAAGCCCATATCTTAGCTTTTCTATTCAATATAGCATAACTTTTGAATGCCTGTACCAAGGAATTTTATGGTTTAACTTTATGAATTAAGGCATAATCTTTGTCATGCTTTCCAGTATCCTTGGTGATGTAAGCCTCTGTGGTCTAAGTTTGCCTGTCATGGAGTTGGTTGTTAAAGTAGTTGTAGTTTTGTTATTAGCTCTGATCTTTTGCATCACATGACATAACTAGGTCATTTCTGTTGGCTATCATTACTGTGTCTGACTTAATTGGAATCTGATATCTTGTCTTTCATGCAAATTCAGTAGTTCTCAGCCACCACGACCACCTATAAACAAGGGCTCATATTCTCAAGTTGGATTCTCTTATGATGGGGGTACAAACGAGGGATCCCACCTTTCAGATGGTGAGGATGATGTGGATGATGATGATGATGAAGATGAAGATGATGAAGAATTTAACAGTGATGATAGTGATGATGAAACAATGGATGTCATGGCAAAAGAATTTGGAGTTAAGAGGTACGGTTGGCTTGTTTATATGGAGAAAAAGGCAAAAGAGGAAGAGAAAAGACAAAAGGAAGTGATCAAGGGAGATCCTGCAATTGTGAGTTTCTTAGTTTCTGTTTAGTTTTATGTTTTACTTTTTCTGAATGCAAGGGATATGTAGTTATGGATTCACTTATTTTAGAGAAAGCTCAGTCGCAAAGAAAGGAGAAAAGCTTCTCAAATAGAAAGAGAAAGAGAAAGAGAAAGAGAAGCTGCAAGGATAACAGGAACTAGAGTGCTTCATCGTGATCCGTATCGGTAGAATATACAAGTTTTCTTCTGTTTGTTGTTTTTGTTACAAATTCAGGATTTATATCCTGTCATGCAGATTATTATAGTCCCTTCCATCTATTGATGCAGGGAACCTAGGGGAAGTCCAACTTATGAAGCTTATTCTCGGTTTAGAAGGTGTGACTGTGCTCCCTTGATTTTTTTTTGTTTGTTTACTTGAAGAGGTCTAATTTTCACCATTGTTGGATTTATTCTCTCTTTTACAGATCTAGGTCCAGATCTCGATCATATTCACCATCGCGCTCTAGACGTTATGCTCATGCAGGTCATTCTGATGAAGGTCACCGTAGTAAACCAAGGACACCAAAGATAGAATATATCACTGAATTTGGGGGGTCTGGTGACGGAAATGAACCCAAGCTTGAAGGATTTTCACCACCACCATCTCCTCCATCCAATGCTGTTATGTCAAATCGGTCGGAGCACTCGACCTTTAATTCTAGCAAAGATAGATTGCACAGTGTTTTGTCTGCTGCGGCTTACCCATTTTGTTACCTGAAGCAAACATTGTTGGTTTAGAATAGATCAGATCTAGGGTTATCTGCATAAAAGCCAAGATGGAGAGGGAAGAAGGCTTCCTTTCTGAAGCTCATTTAATCCCGAAATGGACATAATCTGCGTGTTTTCGACTTGTGTAGAACCATCAAAATGCAATATTTAATGCATGTACTTTCCTGCAGGCCATCATCTGGTCACATACTTGAGGCACTGCATGTTGATCCTGCGTCAGGTGTAACACTTGATAAGGAGAAGAGTAGTAAAGTTTTGAAGCCAGCAGTAAGGTCTGTAATCGTGCCTGATGACGTGTAGTTTCACCTCAAGTAACTCGCACACTTAGCTTATATTATTTTTCTTGTACTAGAAGGTTTCATAAGACTTTTCTCTTTCATTCTTCTTTTCCCTATTACTGTATTCTTTACGTGTACCTGGTAAAACTTTATCCTGGTTTCTTTTTCCTACAGCAGTTCGTCAGCATTAGCAAAGTTGACCAAGGGCAGTACTTCTGGGGGGCCATTGAAGCAGCAACAGGGAGAGAAGAAGGAAACTCCACAGGAGAGGCTGAAAAGAATTATGAGTAAACAGCTGAACAAACAAAGTATAACCTACAATCTTCATCTCCTTTGTCTTATATTTCATTCCTCTCTGTGTCTTTTGTTTATTTAAATGCTTAGGAGGATAAGGATTTATGGAATTATACTTTCTTCTGATGCACTGGATGCAAGGGGGTGAGACCAATTGTCTTTTGTATAGGAAGGGAGTGGGGGATTGTTCATTTTTCATTAAATATGTTTATGTGCCTAAATTTCACCGTTTTCTCATACAGTTAAAAAGGATACTGCTGCTGAAATGGCAAAGAAACGAGAACAGGAACGCCAGAAGCTTGAGAAACTTGCAGAAACAAGCAGATTAGGTCGACATAGGCGTCGCAGCCGCAGCAGGAGCTACAGTCGATCTCCACCCAGGTATAATAGAGCGCTAGTTTCAACTTTGGGTAATTATCTTTGCAATGTTGAGATACTGGTCCTATCTATTGTTTTCAGTTGTGTCTGCAATCTTTCATGTGAAAATACTTGCAGATAAAGAGGTTCTTCCTTTCACTTTAATCTCCAATAATTCTTTAATCTTTAGAACGTTGGATTCCTAATTATTGCAGAAGGTACCGCAGCAGCAGAAGTCCAAGCAGGAGTTCACGAAGATACCATTCTCGTTCTCGATCTCCTTCTTACTCCCCATCTCAGTCCCCCTCCCATTCTCATTCTCATTCCCGTTCACGTCGCTCCCGCTCCCGCTCTCATTCACGTCGATCCCACTCTCGATCTCACTCATACTCCCGTTCACCAAGGTGAACACAATCCCGCATTTTGATATTCTTTATTTATGCATGTTGTCCTTAAAAATAATCAACAATGTTGGTTTTCAGGGCAAGAAGCAGGTCAAGGTATTGATGGCAATTGTTTTCCTGGGGGTGGGTTGCTAAACCTACTTGTGGCTTTGTCCTTTCTGAACTGGTCTGGCAGTTTTTGCCCTATGGTAACGGTGTGGTATATTGAGAAAGATAATAGATGATAGGCATCGTTGTAATTAAATTTTCTTTGAATGAATCTTTTAATGCTTGCCTTTTTTGCAACATTCTAAATGAGATTGCCTATCTCATTTGTTAGTTCACAATTTTCAGATTTTTTGCTCATGTTTCTACTTGGAGAGTTGACATGTTAAACAGCATTATCCAATTAATATACGACCCACAAATAGATATGGAACGAGTGGTACGGCAAAAATTGGTTAGCATAGTCCTTGCACAGCCATGACTGATGAGTTTGAGAGATTGTTCGAGCCTGTAATAAGAACTCTGATTTGCGTTGCATCAGATTTCTATGTTTGCTACATTATGTTGGTCGCCCCGTTTCTCAAACTGAATTTGTATGACAAGAACAGCTTAGAAAGATGAATAAATGAAATGGGTCATGATGATAACCTGCGTAGGGGGAGGGCGGGTATTTGGGGTACAAAACTTTGTCATGCAAGTTACAATACGCTAAGGTTGTTCCATATTAATTTGAGGAGACATCTTCATAAACTTTGAAAGGTAATTGTTTTGCAGATATATTTCGTTGATCTTCTATACTTTAAATTTAGAGATTCGTAAGAATTGATAGATAGCAATGATCTGAGGTAGACTGTTTTGTCACGTCAGAGGAAGACTTGATTTACGGTAAACTTGAATTTATTTGTTTTATTTTAATGAGTTCCTAAACTTAATAATTGAGTTGTGTAAATCTATAAAGTTTTGGCATTTGTTCTGGTAGTACTATTATTGAAATTTCAGCGAGCTTTATATTACAGACCATATCATAATAGTTAAAAAGCACATACCAAATATTATATTGCTAGGAGACTCATTTACTGTCCTGTCCTCGTCCTTCTGAGCTGTTGGGCTATTTAGCCTTCTTCTTCTTCTTCTTCTTCTTCTTTTCCCCTTTAAGGGCTCTTTTTCTTACATTAGATTAGGCAACGTTGAAGGAAAAAAAAACTGCTCTTTTACGTTTGTGAATTTCTTGTTTTTTTGAATTAGTTCGTCCCTTACTCTATGTTCTCTTTCTTTATAGAAGTCTGCTTCCTTTTCCAAAGCTTTAAAAACTCATATGAGTTTTCTACATTATTTAAATGATGGCTTTTCTACCAATGATATGTTATAACCGCTATCAAATAAAAATGCTCTGTTGAGTATGATGTGTTTACCACCTAATGAGCACTTGAAATGTTTTGTTAATATAGTTGCATCATTATTGAAGGGATCAATCTAATATTTTATTAACAAATGAACAAATCTGTGTTAAAAAAAAGTAGGCAGTAAAAGTTAAAATTGATATGCATCTCCTTAGGTTGTTTTATAATCGAAGAAGGGCCGTTTTCAAAATCAACTTGTGGAAAGTAAACTTCACAAATCAAACACGTGTTTTATATACTGCATTAATGCTTTCACTTAAAGCTCGAAAAGGTTCCTCCTACGATTACTCACCAGTTATGTCATACGGTTGAGCTATGAATAACAACGAAGAGTATGATTGACGGTGGACCCTTAGCTCAAATAATTTGTCGAGTTGAAACCCTCTTTGAGTTTGTGGTTTCACTTGAAATAGTATGAACTTATTTATGAGGCGGGATATGGCTTCGTGAAGTTTGAAGTCTGATTCAAAACCTTTTTAGGAAAAGAAAAATAAAGAAATGTTATTTTTCGATGGGAAAACGCTTGGATCTGGTATCCTTATGTGCGAAACTCAACTGGCGAGCTCAAATTCAGTCGAACCAGTTGAATAATCCATTAACCTGGGCCAGTGAACCGAATCGAGCCGGGTCAAACTAATTTAGCGTACTATTGTCTTGTTCGGACAATTCAATTCCTTTTGGACAACAGATAAAACGTGTTGTGAACCATTTAAAGCAGTTTGTCTGATCTGTCATGAGGTTGATTACTTTGTCAGACTCAGAGATGCCCTACTCAGCTCAGGTGTTTGGCTTTTCGTTTTAGGTAGGCTGTCTTCTTGTGCCTGACAGTGGCAGTTGGTTCTCAAACTTTAAAAGGTGATCTTTTGCAGCAGAGAAGAACTAATACGAGCTAAATCAGGTTCAACAACACCTGATGTTAGTGGAAACTTTATGTCAGATTTAAGCGACAACCAAAGTTGAGTATAGAAATTAGAAAGTCATCAACTTCTTTTATCTGTGGACGTGTTTATGTATCCTCGAATAAGAAAATCAAGTGATATAACCTATTGAACGTACTGCTTTGACAACTACATCAAACATTTCATCCGAAATGACTTGCCGGTCCAGTATTTAGGACAATGCGTTAATCTGATAATCATATGATTTTGTTATTCATTAAAAAGCAGAAAACAATTAATCAGGAGTTGAATAATTCCTTTAACGCACTGTTCTAATAAATTAAATTGGTATAACATCTTTAAGCACATGAAAAACTATAAAAGGCTTCGCACAAATTGATTCATATTCTGTTGAAGACAAAAGTATCTAGCCAGAAGTATAATCATATCATTAAATTGTCAGATTTTAGTCTCTGCACATCAAATGTTCTTTTACGGAATCCTAAAGACTCGAAATCAAGACGTCTGAGGGCTTATTTGATGCAAATAACTTTCAGCTTCGAGGTGCAAATAAACATTTGATTAAGAATGATGAAGAGTAGCCAAATATTTGTTTCCTTGGGCCTACTTTTCAAGGAATCAATCCTTACAAGCTCATAGCCCTCAGGTCCAGTGTGTGAAATAGATATTTATAATCTTAGGGATGGATTTGAAAGTTGTGTGGTTCCTGTTGAAAAAGTGAAAAGTGTGCTTTTCCTTCGATTGATAGGGAACCCCAACTTGCGTCCTCACAACTTTAAGTTTATTAAAGTAAGTGGAGAAGAATCTCCAAGTTGAAGAATTTGTCAATTTATCAACTTCTTTATGGTGAGAGGTTCGTGAAGGACTTTAAATCCTTCTCTTTTGTAGTTCTTGCACTGCAAGGCACCTCTTTCAATTTTTCTTTGTAAAGCAAAGGCCATAAAACAAACTTCTAAACCCTCACTTTATTCTATCCTTATCACACGCACGCTTCTGATTATGCTTAGAAAGCGATGCCTATCGATCTCTATGTCTCTATAGTCTATAGAGCTTTAGCCTCATTTTCACAACTTTACTTTGCCTATACATCCATCGACCCAAAGAGAAAGGAAAAAGAATAATGAACATATGAACATATAGAAATGTGATCCCTACACACGAGGGGACACATATCTACTTTTAGATCACATGTGGGCAGAGTTAAATTTTGCTTCATGATCATACCATAGAAATAGCATAAACGGGTTCCACTCAGCAAGGTGATCTATTATTAGGGTTTTGATAGCGAACAGTGGAGAGTCCCCATGTCAAGATAAACCTCTCGTATCTATATTTCATTTATCCCCAACCAAAAGCTTTCGTTACATATAATATCTATATACTTGGATTCAATCATCTAGTGCCCTACTCTCACTACTATTAGGGCTAAGATTCTCTTAGTCATATAGTACAATAATCTAGACGCTATGCAATTTCTTTTCAAGGTCAAGTTGTGTTTGAATTATTCTTGGAAGGATAATTTGTTTTAAAATATGTTAGAAGGAATGTTGTTCATATATTTGACAAAGAATTCAAGAGTTATGTAAGAGAAAATAAGTTCTTCCTTGTTTTAACTTAATGTTAAGTATTCAAATTATAGTTGTCAATATAGAAAATACATAAGTCATACTATGCTCTTGTCTTAATTTCTGAATACCAAAGAGGAAAAAAAAAAGAAGAATTACCCCATAGAGTATTGAAAACTCTTTAATTATTACATCATAAAGGCCTTTTACTCATCCAAACTAAATTAAATGTTTAATTTGGTAACATGACTTCAACGAATGATGAAGGAAATAAATCCCAATTCATCTACTCCCTATAAATCCCACTTGAACTAGCCTTTACCGACCAATGATTCCTATAAAGGGTAGTAGCCGAAACCTTTTATTAGTTAAACAAAAACCATATTTATTAAGGGGAATTGGAAGAAGCACATGGGATGGTGTATGTCTCTTGGATTTATCAAAGGCTATTTGATGCATCCCTTTAAGGTGTGAGCGTATAAAAATAGTAGAAATAGGTTAGATCGATCCTTGACCCACGAAAATGATGTTATTCTTATAGCGACAAGGATGTTTTTTATTGTTTACTAATTGTACGGTATGAGGAAGTCACATCTTAGTATAAATTCAACCTGGGTAGTTTGAGTTCATCATATATATAATAAATCAAACAAACTTGCTTAATTTTTGAGGTGGTTAAGTGTTAAATATCCATGTTGGTATCATTCAAGAACTTATGTTTTAAAACTCCATCTTATCTTCTTTAATTTGAGCAAGAAAAGAAAGGAAACAGGGGTTGGTTCTAGGTCGTTATCGCGTAACAAGAATGGGGGAGCAAGGTTTGTAACCTTTTCGATGCAAATAAATATTGAGGTCTAGACCTAGTAAACCTAAAGCATCGTTAGATACTAGAAGGGACAAATATATGCATGTTCCGCTTCACATAAAGGTCTACACGGTACAAAAGAGAGAAAAAAAAAAGGCCATGTATGGCTAAAATATGCATACTCTACAGATCAAATATTAGTTTCTTTACACTAGAATGCCACATTCTTGTCTCTTAGATTTTCGTGCATATAGGAATGCGTTATTATCTTCTTAGCTGCCCATATCCCGTAGCGTGTTCTTTTATCTTGGCAGATATTAATTGAGAACAGCTTTGGGTGCCAGAACTTCGTGCTTCAACTACGTATCTTTAAAGAGAGTGGTTATTTCGATACCAGATGTGACTTCCGCTAACACCATAGTACCCCAATGTACAGGAACTCTTAGTATCACTGTCTACTCTATGTTTACTCGATCTGCTGGTGATAATCTTGCCTCTTAATTAATGCTAAGTTAATATAAATCTACAACGTGTAGTCTCAGTCACTATTAGACAGTCACGAAACTCCTGTCATCTGTTTTCATTTCTTGCGAGTGTATGACTTTCTTTCCTGATTCACTAGTTCAATTAATATGGAAAACCTACAAGTCGTTAGACATATCGACAAGGTGTTCCAATGATAACATACACGTCAGTCATCTGCATTTATTACCAAATTATGATTGTTTATGATCTATCTTATCACTAATAGACAATAATTGAGGGATTGATGAAGACAAATTAAGCAAACAAATGTCATTTCTATGTCTACCCGTATCATTTCGTAGGTCCATTAGCCCCCGCCTTGCCCACTGATTCTTAGCACCCGACAACAGCTTCTTCCATTAACCGTACATACCATATTAAGTTTTTACTGTGTAACCTCTATACAACAATTTATAAACACTGCAACAAAAACATGAATTTTGCGTCGTCTGATAAACGTCGTAAAAGCTATTAAGACGTCGCAGAAAACTTTCTACGATGTCTATTAAAACGTCATTATAGACGTCGTAGATGGTGGGGTAGATAATGGGTTTCGCCGACGTCTGAGTGAAGACGTCGTAGAAGCGTTAGTAATTCTGCGACGTTCATGAAGACGTCAGAAAAGAAGCGTATAATTTCCAATGTTTGGAAAAAAACGTCAAAAATTTTATGTCTTTTCAGGACGTTGGGGAGACGTCGCAGAAACTTGACAATCTGCGACGTCTAATTCAATAGATGTCGTGGATTGTCAAGTATTTATTAAATTATAATTAATTTATAATAATTTTGGTAAATTTTGTTAATAATGTTTTAATATAAATTAGAAATTCATGATTTGTTTTAATTGATCTGAATAT
>JANITX010000212.1:9304104-9314732 GCA_027564395.1 Erythroxylum ulei | reverse complement strand
TTTTATGACATTTTATTAAAAAAACGTCGTAAAATATATGATAAATTTGTGACATTTTGTAAAACGTCACAAAAAATTGACTCTTTTTGTGATATTTTTTAAACGTCACAAAAAGACTAAACAATTCGCGACGTTTTTTTTAAAACGTCGCGAATTGTATATATTTATTGTAGTGAATGCAATCTGTTGATTATCAAGCAAGGCCTTAGAATGGAATTATGTTAACAGTTAAGGGCTTCTACAGATCCAATTAGCAGGATAAATGATAACTTATATACACCCATGATAGGTATAATAGTCATCATTCTTGAAAAACTACTAAAGGTAGTTATATACAAAAAAATATAAACGCAACGTTTAAGAAATAAAAAACCTCTCTGTGTGTATTAGTTGGGTTGTTGGCTTTCTTTTCTTCTCTCAAGCTTACAGAAAAAGGAGAAGGGGATCTCTGCAGAAAAATTGGAAATAGAAAATTCCTTAACCGGTGGAAATATAACAATAAATTAAGTATGTATTTTTTGTTTTATATGCATATAAAAACGAACCTGTTTAACAATCTTTGTGATTGTATTTTATCATGATTATTTTTTCTAACAATAAATACACTTGAAATTTAGCAGAAGAGATTAACATAAAACGACTTGTGCTCAAAAAAAGAATGTAGCCATTGCTTGTTCACGTGAAGTTTCTAGGCTCTTAAGTCTAGACTCAAAAAAGTAGAATTAGTTAGGGAAGGAGAAGCGTCAATTTATTAGTTTAGTGCTGCTATATTCAACATCGTTGTATGTCCTCCAATTGAGGAGGAACTTCGTCAGTTGAAGAAATAATTCACTTACTTAAAATAGTTTAACATATTTTGTGGGCTATACATATACATATGGTCGTCTCTATGAAAATGTTTTATTTTTTTTATTAAAATTTGATAACATTTTTAGATGAAGCAAAACTTATAACTGATCTTCTGCAAAAATATGCATAAATAACTATGTTATGATATGAAATTAAATACTTTAAGGTAAAACGTACTGGTTAAGGTAATAACAATTTTACTTGTTTTTACATGCTAAGTAATGGAACCTCGGCATCCTAAAGAACAGTCATTAAATTCGTCATTGTTAATAAAGACAATTATATATTAGATCTTCGAACTTTAAGATTTTTTATTGATTTTCTTTAACATATAACTTTACACACTACTTAAGTTTGTCTTTTCTATTTTTAGGTTTTAAATATTTTTATAACAACTTCACATGAGACTTTTCCTATTTGGAATCAAGCACTGATTTTTTTATTACCATAAAATTAATGTTGATCAGAGCTCCCTTTGTATTTATTGCCTTTCTCCTGCTACTCTTCTTTTTCATCTTCAATCTTCGGAACTTTATCTTTCGTCTCTCTATTCCTTAAGGGCATGTTTGGTTCAATGGAATAAGTACTCTGTTCTTAGTGTATTCCTGACAATTACTTATTCTTATGTTTGTTAGAAAAAGAGAGTTAGAATAGCTATTCCTGGGTTTAATTATTCCTCGACCTTGGGGAATAGCTAAAGAAGACGTACCCTTGTCTTTACCTATTCTAGGTATGTCGAAATAAACATTACCACGTTGAGGACAAAAATATCCTTGTCTCTCTTGCTCTTGTCTTAACACTTCACGCTCTCGTCTCCCTCGCTTTTATCCTCCTCACTTTCGTCTTCAAGCTATCGTCTCTCTCTCTCTTCACGGTCTGGTCTTTTCTTCAACATTTCTCTGCCAGTTGCAAGAATTAGGTATGTTTCTTGTAAACCTAACTTCGTCGCTTTTTTTTTTTTTTTGCTATCAATATGGTTGTTTGGCTTACCTCATTAGCCAAATAACTTTTGTGATGCTTATTTGGCCTTCTCATCTCTTCTAATCAACTTGACCAAGATTGGAAGATACCAATTTATCTGCTTCCCTTCTCTTCTCTGTCTCTATGCAAGTCTTTCTGTTTGATGAAGGGTTGTAAAAATCTGCTTGTTCCCCTTTGTGGTAGTCAAGTAGTTGGTTCAACTTGTTTAAATGTGTTTGCATCAACTTCAAACAACTTGTTTGAAGTTGGAGTGAAAAATCATCTGAACTACTTAGGACGTGTTAATTGCTAATTGATATGATTGAAGAATGTCTGAAGTATCTGGGTGGTATGAATTTCATCCTCGACAAACTTGTTGGAGCATTGATAAATTATTGTTAGTTTTTAGATATGAAAACAGAGAATAAAGGCTTAAAGTTGAAAACAGAGAATAAATGTAAGGCATATATAGCAGTACATAGTTTCAAGCATAAGTGAAGGGATATATATAGCAGTATATATAGCAGTACATAGCAGTATATATGTAAAGGGATATTAGATGGACGCATAAGTAATTGTTATCTAGTAAACCACTACTGCATAACTTAACTTCTTTAGAATAGCAGATTATCTCTTAAAGACTAGTAACAAGCATTAATATAGTAAACTTTAAATTGAATATTGAATAAATGGTGTTATTAGCAATTAAAACAAGTCATAAAAATTTCATAAATTTCTTTAATATATTTTATGAATTAAAATTTTAAAATATATTCAATTTGCATTCATAGGTAAAAAGTTCACATTCTCGATCACAAGGAAAACATATACCTTGTCAAATTTGAGATACAAAGAGTTAAAGAGTGAACCTAAGGAATATGTGTGGGTCAGTGAACAAGGACGGAGCCACAGTGGGAGCAAGTGAGGGCACTTGCCTCCACTGACATCTAAAAAATTAAAAATTAAAAATATTATTTTAAATTTTAAATTTTAAAAAAATTAAATTTTTGTCCCATCAATTTAGTTGCTGACAAAAAATAAAAAATTATAGATATGTTAAGATATCAAATAAAAAATAAAATCTGAGCTTATCTATTTTTATTAAGATTATTATTATTTGGGCTTATGACTTTTTTAAATGAAAGCCTACAAATAGAGAGATAAAAACTATATGTTTAATTGACTTTTTTTATTCAAATTTTCTACCTTTTTGGCTTCTTCATCACACTACTTTTTGTCTTTTTGGCTTCTTTTTTCCCTAACTCCACAAAGACTGCCACACCCAAAACGAAAAACAATAATCTATATTGAACGCAATTGTGGAAATGATTCTTCCACAGGCCCCACCCTATTCTACTGCTGATAGATAAATTCCCACTTCTTTTCTTTGAAAGAATATGTAGTACGTATAATTTAGAGATGAGTTCCTGTAAGTTATAAATTATAATAGAGTTGGTACAGTTTTAATCTTTACATTCTTTTAGACTTTTAGTGAAGATGCAAGATAATATTTCTCATTGTAGACGAAAAATCGTAGCATATAAAGTCGTAAAAATGATAATAGGGATAAAAGAAGTATCCTAAATGCCCTTATGAATTAAATTAAAAATAGTAGAAGTTCTCGTATTGATAAGTGGAGAAAAGACATACAGATGTATTTGGTCTGGTGTGAATGATCATCATGTGATTCATTAGAAAAGAGACGTTTAGTTTGATGTTGGTGAAGTCAAAGGTTGATATTGCTTGAATCCAAGTGGCTCTTTTTATGCTTTTGATAAGCAAAATTTGATTCAGCTTGCTGAATTTTATCCTTTTGATTTATCTAAAGTAGAGCTTATTGCTCTTAGTGATCAACTTGATAATTATATTGTTGATATGCAATTTGATGATTAATTTCGATATTAAATGGGATTAGTTATCTTACCAAGAAGCTAGTTGAAATAAAAAAGGATGTTGTGTACCCTTGGTGTTTTTAGTTGTGAGATTAACTTTGATTTTGCCTATTGCTACTGCATCGGTAGAAAGAGTATTTTTTACAATGAAGATAGTGAAAAATTGCTTGCGCAATTGAATGGGAGATTCTTGGATGAATGACTATTTGATCACATATATTGGGAAAGATATCTTCAATAGTATTGACAATGAAATTTTTTTACAGTGATATAAAAATATAAGAACTCGTAGGGAACAATTGTAATAGACTATATGTAAAAAGTTCAAGACAATGATGTAATTTTTTGTTTATCAAATATACAAATATTTGTATCTTTTTCAATAATATAAGAGTACTTTAAATATTTTACCCCTACTTAAAATAATTTTTAAATCCATCCCTGTGTGTGAACGAAGGATTCAATCTTCATAGCTATTGGGCTCAAGGTATTTTATCCATTTGTATTGGAAATTGGCTATTTAAAAAGAAAAAGCACCTTCCTCTGCCAGGCCACCCCGTAAAAACCCAAACCAATACTTCCATTTAAAACTTAATTGCTATGCTAGTAAACTAATGATATATATATTTTTAGTGTGACCAAATAGAGGGAACTGAAAATGCTTCAATTTTTTATTTTTTCAAAGATTTTAGCAAATGATGAAGTTATTGAAACAAATTAGCTTTATACATTAAAAGGGCTCAAATTTGTCCTTTCTTTCCACTTTCGGGTCATCTTACCTATCGAAAAACGTAGAGAAAGAGTAAGATTGAGTGTTAGATTTTTGTCTTGGGATAATATTTATATAGAGAGAAGAATTCATGCATCTAACCTCGCTTTAGGGACATGAACATGCTGATGGAATCGTCCAAGAAGATCGATCGATCGATCGATAGATAGATAGATCTGCGTCTCCCACCTGCCCCTTTAAAGTAAGCATTCCTGCCAAGATCTAATCCAACCAACTACACATTTTAGTCTCACCATATATTATATGGCAACGCAAATTTATATTAAAAAATAACTATAAAATGAAAATCTAAATTTTATGGTTCGAACTCCCTTGACCAGCTTGCATTTCTTCTCTCTTGTAAGTCGTAAATCTAGTACACATACAATGACGACAAACGACAGGACATGTGTGGGGGACAGTCGGATGTCATACCTGTAGGGTCTCTAAGGAAGGTGCCTGACTGATGTCGAGACGAGAAGGGTCAGTCTTTGTGGCCTTTCAGGTACACGCACGTATTTTCCTTACTACCTGTATTTTCATTTCTTTATATATTTATTGTAATTTTCGTTACATAGAAATGTTCCTAGGTAGTTTCCCTTTTATCTGTGCCTAGTATTATTTTTTATATTGTCTCATTTATATATGGGTCTATTGAAAATAGTCTCTCTATTATATAGAAGTAAAGTTGCGTACTATCAGATCTTTCCAAATCCCGCTTTATTGCAAGATTTCAGACTGGATAATGACGACGATAATAACGACAATAAATTTAAGAAAAAAAGAATAATAAGGAGAATAGCAAGGCAAATGGTGATCAAATTTTTGTCTCGCACCATTTACAATGTCTTAAGTTTAATTTAATTTAATGATAACTCTAATCCAAATGAAAAATTTAAAAATTCTAATTTATAAGATTATGAAAATTTTTATCGTTCTCTTCTTTTGTATATAAAATTTGACACTCATTTTTTTATATAAGATTTCATATTTTTTCATGTGATTATGATACTCTTTATCATATTTTAAGACTAAACTGATATTTATATACTTAAAAATAAATAACTAAAAGTTGTTTAATGATATTTTATTTTCACATCTTTTCTCAACTTCCATATAAAATGTCACATTTAATTAACTATTTGAGATCCTATGTGTCACCTAAGAAATTTTAATTCCATTTATTAAAGAAATAAATTGGTTTAACGCCACTTTACGCTTTAAAAAATGAACGAAGGCCAACCGAATGGAATAGGCTGGCAAGAGATAACAGGTAAGGTAAAAACTCTAGTAATCCTCACACTCCTTTAAGTATCCTGTCACAAAGAACATGAGAACTTATCCTATGGAAAGAAAAATGGGTGAGAAAGGGTGTGAAATGATAGAAAGAATGATGGAATGTGTCAGAGAAAGTGCATACAATGCACTTGCTTGGATGATATACAAAAAATTCAGTCTTAAAGGGGGTCTGCCCCCTCACTAAGGATCAAAACGCTTATGTTGGGTCCTTTGTGGGATGTCACACATGGGGTCTATTCTTTCGTGATAGATGCGGTTTGACCCATTTTCCTTCGTTTTTTTTCTTCTTCTGTTTTGTTTTGGAATCCATTTTGGTTCTATTTGGTTTTGGCTAGATAAAGAGGATTGGAATTTAGTGGGGCATGATTCTTGAGACGTGAACACTACTGTAATTCGACCCTGCCCTGGGAGGCACCCTACCTGCCCATTCTCTTTCAATAGGTTCCCTGGCGAAGAACTAAAATAACATAGAAAAAAAAACACAGACGGTCCTTCGTACGTGTATATCTTATTTATTTTCTTGCCCATAACGGGAATATAATCACACCCGTGCTCAGATCTTCTCCAAAAATTCTTCCCCTTTCTAAGACTGGAATCGTCTACCACTCCCAAATCATAACTTTGCCTGCAAATTATGTCATAAGTAGATATAGAAAGTGTAACTAATGATAAGTGAGAATATTTAATCGGCTGAGAAATTTTTTTAGATAATTATTTATTCGAAAGAAGTAAAAATAGAAAGGTTTTGCTTTAAGTGATAAGAGCTCGGAATTGTTCTGCTCCTTAAACTAAACCTCCAACCAAAACCAAAAAAATAAAGAATACGAAAAGGTCATTGGTAAAGCTACCCTTTATAATTGAAAAGGTAATATGGTGAGTCACGAGGAGAAAGGTTATTTTTGGGAATGCAAAAGAAAGGTTGCCTTCTCCCACGTGTCGAAGTTTATGTATTAGAATCGTTGTTGTTGTTATTATTATAAAATAATTAAACATAATATTTTCTTATAATATATCTTTTACTAGCTTGAATTTAGATTGACAAGATTTTTTATTAACTTTTTGTATCTATCAAGCTATTCTTTGTCTTGTTTGTTCTTTAGAATGAATGGCGATAACTTCGACTATTTCACTAGACACTTATGGTTATCATGCAACACATGCTTCAGCTTGTAGTAGGCACCTGAGGAATACATACCAAGTTCATATAAATTAGTGACGAGGTATATATGGCATGATACTAAACTAATCTTCCCAAAGCTATAGTAATTATATCATTCGAGATCTTCTCATTACTCAGACATTTCTTCTTCAAATTACATATAAAAGCTTCATGTGTATAACATCATAGTTCATCTCGCTAATTTTAATTTTCTTTAGTCAAATTAATTAAGCCTCATGTAGCTATATCTGCTTAATTGATTGGTATAACCCAGCGTACGTATGTTAATCAAGCTAAGATATAAGATTTTAAAGTCTGGCCTTTGCATGCTTAGGATGTCAGTCACGAGAGCATCAAGGTCGACCATAAAGTCATTATAGACTTATTTTTCCTTAGAAACTTCCTTATAGTTTTAGTACTCAGTTTCAAAGATAGATATGGGACTAATGTCATCGAAAACAAGAATATTAGTGAGTAATGAAGAACAAGTTTTTCTAGTTTTGGGTTTTACCATGCTTCATTCATGCAAAACGCTTGATTGCATTCCTAGAGACTTTCTTAATTTATTTTCAAAAAAAAAAAAAAGATCCATGGAAGTACAAAGTTCAGAGGAGAATTGGGGTGAATATGGAAACAATGGGAATTAAGAATTAAAAGACAAGATCTTTGAAAGGGAAACAGAAGTACTTGCGTGTACTTTCTTTATCAGAATGATGAAGTTCTATGAGTGATTATGTCATGTTCCTTTACATAACTAATTCTTCATGTTATTACGTAAGCTTCTTCTTCCCTTTAGGGTGTGGTAGAGTCATCAAGAGACTTGCACTGAACTTTTGAGCAAAGTAACTCATACAATAAAGTTGTTTGGGAGAATCACAAACGAAGCAAGATTATAACAACCCTATTCGTAATTTACAATACCCAAAGAACCGCCAACGTACAGCGCAGACAACCTGTCCCGATCTCTCACCTAAGCATCTGCAGTGAGCCAACCATATTTGAAGCAGGTTGGCAATTTTTCAACAACGATGAGTAACCCACATTTGGCATTGTCATTCCAGAGAACCCAAAGCTACCCATTGGCCTATTAGCCCCAGCCTCTTCTAAAGCTTGTACTTGTTTCTTCAAAAATTTCAAGTAATGTATAGCCTCATCCAACATAGATGCTGTATCCATTTTGGTACCTCCAGGCACTAGTCTCTGCAGAATTCTTATCCTCTCACTAATCCTCTCCCTTCTATGTCTCGCAGCAACACTCTGGGGATCTTTAGATATCTTCACGTTCCTCCTCTTTGGAGGCTTTATCGATTCTGGGTCTATGTGGATTGGTTGCATTGCTGCTATACGAAAAATCATCTCTCTGATAGCTGCAGTTGAGTTCTTCTTTTCCACGGAAGATAAGAACGAGTTTGCAGTTGAGAATGGAGGTCCATATTTGAACTTGCCACCGACCATGTTCGATTGGAGAGGTGGTGTTACAGGTTCTTGGATTGGTGTGCCAACAAATGGCAGAGTAGGAGGTGGATTCACGAGAGCTTGTGGGTTATGATACATAGATGTTGGAGGCACAATCGTGCTAGTGGGATTTCCACTGGAGAACTGAATGTCGTGCACTCGTGAAGTACCAGCGCTGTGAAAAGGCTCGCAGAAATCAGGAATCTTTTGATCCATCTGCATCATAATTGTCAGCATGTCCATCTGTTCATGTCCTGTTGACGATGTCATAATGTCAACGTCCATGATTCTTGCAAAAGAGGCCTTTAAAATCGTCGCCCAAGATATCAGGAAAAGAACAGAAACCGTAGGTGTGGAGTAGGAGAAGTGCAGGGATGGAGAAGGAATGGGCTTGGAAGAGCTAGATTAGCTAACAGAGGTATGGAGAAGCTGAGAGAAAGAAGAAAAACTATAGAAAGTGTAGTTATAGATTATGGAAAGTTTGCAGGCTTATCTCAGACACCCATCACAGTTCAGTAGGCAGGCATCCGAAAGCTTTATATAGCAAGTTGTGTGCAGATACTATATTCACGCAAAGAGTCCATACAAAAGAGTCTCAGCTCATTCATGATGAATTTATGATTTTTGATAGCGACCGCCCATCATGTGGGGCTATCATTTAGATAAACATTCATAGCCATCTGACGTTACTAGCCATTAAAATTCAAACGATATCTAAGAATGATCAACCGTAAATAGAACGTCCATAAGAATAGACCCACAGAGTAGATGACTTAGATTAAAGGGAACTGATGCATGAACCATTTTGAGTTGAGAGACTTTCCTTTAAATGCTTTTTCATTCTCGAGTGCAACTGTGCAAGTGTTTGCTTTGCTTTGCATAAAACTTTACATTTTTTCACAAAAAAGAATCATAATGAAACCCCACTGTCACATGACATATGTCAGAAGAGCAGCCCACCCTGCCTTATTTTTTTACTTGCACCTCCAAACAAAGATATGGGGCAGCCTTTCTTGTATTGCAGGGGTATAACATCTCAATCAGCCGGTGGCCGGATAATGATTCCGGCATGTCAGTGGCTGAGAGATTGGTGCATTGGGGGATCATCACGGGCCTACTATTTTACAGACATCGACTCTAGGTCTCACACTACAACTCTTTGGCACACTTTTCAATGTAGATTAGGAAAGTTGTTTGTGATGGTGACCCCTAGTGCATGCAAATTACACAGACTGATCATTTGTATACCGTAGATCCATCTTAGATTATAGCCCGTATAATTGACTTCAGTTTTGAGAGGTAACTCTCAGTTTTCCTGGAAGGTCGTAGTAAGGACTAAGGACCTCAAGTTCTTGTATTACTCTACATATGGGACAAATTGGAGGAAAACTTATTCTAGAAATGAATATGAATAATCAAAGTGTGGCAGTCAGCCTTTCGGTTCGTTGGTACTGTTAATCTGCAGATATTAAATATTAGTCAAATGGATCAGATTGTCATTCATTGCAGCCAGCTAGTAGTTCAAGGTTTCAAATTGTGTTGTGCACAGGTATGGTCGAAGGGTTGTCTTGGTTATCTCCTCCTTCACTCATCTGAATTATCATCATTCAATCACCACCTTATCTTGGCAGTGTAAAGATTATGAAGATGCACGTGCAGGGTCTTCCTTCAAAGAGAACTCACCGGATACATTCAACAAGTATTGATACCTCGCTTTTTAACTGTAGTCAAGCAACGAATATTAATTATCTGGATCAGAGACCCATTGCTATTAGAGAATGAAATATATATATTACCAGACTATATCACAGACATGTTGTGATACTGTTTTTTACTGGTCTAGTGGCTGAACAGATAATTACACTCCTCATCAGTCCTCAGAAAGCGGTCCCGTCATTCCAACACACAGACATTGCCAGAATTTCTTCTTTTATAAAATGATAATTTGCACCGCCATTGCCTAAAATGCACAAAAGAGAATTTGAGATACAAAAAATGCAGGATTAAGAAACAATAAAGGATTACTCCAACAAGCTCATTGCTATTACCAATAACGCAAAATTTCTTGGTTCTAATTTTGATGATTCTAAAATAGTTCAAAAAATTTTAGTAACTGGTTCTGCCTGATTTTGACAGAACGGAACGTTACCGTTTGGATCCATGAGCTAGCTGCTTTCCGTGGTTGAGATCCCTGCAAAACAAAGAAGGCACGTCGGGGGTTGGTTCCCGATTAGCCCCTCCGACG
>JANITX010000212.1:9154574-9168528 GCA_027564395.1 Erythroxylum ulei | reverse complement strand
ACTTTCAGAGCGGGAGGATGACTCGAGAACTTTCAGAGACGGGGAGGGGGAGAATGTCACTGTTGGATTAAATGAGCGATTGGGATAGATTGCGTGGTCGTCCATCCAAACTCGTCCTTAGTATATATACTTAAAGATTCATGTAAATTTATAATTTTAGGAAATAAAGCAACAGTGGAGAGAGAGAGAGAGAGAGAGAGAGAAGAACCAAATCCCGTTGGCGCCAAAATCTATCAAATTTCCCTCCTATTTCCAATGGCTAATCCCCAAAATACCATTTTCACAATTAGAAGTCCTAATTCGGTTTGATCCACTGTCGTGAGAGAAAATGTCGGACGAGCAGCCAATGGTAGCTGGCCGCCGCCGGAGCAGGGGCATAGAAGCGACAGCTAGGGCTGGAGCCCTCGAAAGACTTAAGGCCCTACGCCGGGGAGGCCGGAGATCTGAGAATGGTGGTGGATATGACATCAAGGTGGAGGATCCAATCTACGACACGGTCCCTGAGGAGGAATACGATAAGCTGGTGGCTCGCCGGCGAGAGGAGGCGCAAGGTTTCATCGTCGATGACGACGGGCTCGGCTACGGGGATGAAGGCGAGGAGGAGGACTGGTCGCAGACCGGTATGCCTCCATCCTCGGACGAGTCCGACGGCGGCGAGCCACGTAGCAGGCCTAAGAGGAAGAAGATAGAGAGTAAAGAGAAAGAGACGCAGCAAAAGAAAGTGAATCCCGCGTTGTCGGCGGCGGCGGCGATGATGGGGAAGCAGAGGATTTCGGCGATGTTTACTTCGACGGTGTTTAAAAATAGGGATTCAAGTAAGGCTAAAGATTTAGACTCTGAAAGTATTGTTGATGATGTGATTGCGGAGTTTGCACCTGATGAGACTGATAGAGAGAGGCGTAGAAGAGCTCAAGTGGCTAGCAAGAATTTGAAGCCGATTAAGAGTGAGCCTCATGTTACTGTTAATGATAATGTGGTTGCTATGGCTGAATTAGACAGGATTGATGTGAACAGTAGTGATTATTCAGCTAGTGTTGTGGAAAAAAGGGGGTTAACTGTAGAAGTCAAAAAGGAGCAAGGAATAAAGGAACTGCGAAATTTGGAAACAGATGGAAGTTTAAGTGAGGAGGAAGTGGAAAATGCCGTTGAAGTGAAAGTGGAGCCGGTGGCCAAGGAGGAGGAAGGTGGATGTAAACTCAATGCAAAGATTAGTGTCGAGGAAAGAGATCCTGCTTTGAGTGCGACAGCTGGGTGGCAAGCAGTGAGGAGTGGCGGGAGTGGAGACCGTGTTGGTGTTACTGCGGAGGCTAAAGTCGAGTGCATTAGCGAAGAGCAGTCGGACTTTCAGTTGGAGTCTGATGGATCACTGCCATTTTACGTTCTTGATGCTCATGAGGAAGCGTTTGGAATTAACATGGGAACCATCTATCTCTTTGGGAAGGTAACTGATTGAGTTTTGACATAATGATAAACCTCTATTTTAGGGTTTTTGTGAAGAACATGCATATTGTAACGCAACAGAGCTAATTAGATATGGAAGTTAGATAATAAATTGATTCATCTCATATGTCCTTTTAAGCAGTCTGTAGAACGTCTTCTAGAACTGACGGTTCTTGAGTGAATAGGTGCATTGTTGGTAATAATCCAATTGTTTTGACTTGATCAACCTTCTTTGCTCGCATGAATGATTACCTCTTTCTCCTAGTTGCCTCTCAAATAATATTTTCCTGATTATACATGGTTTTATCAGAGTAGTATATGTCATTGAAACAAATGCTAAACTCAACATGTCTGTCACCTGGTCGAAATTCAGGTCAAAGCAGGAAGTGCATATCATAGTTGCTGTGTGGTTGTCAAGAACATGCAAAGATGCATATATGCAATACCAAATGGTTCAATATTTGATCCTGATAAGATGATCAGGCTCGAAAAAGATGCTGAAGAGTCCCGCATTTCTCCCTCAACTTTCCGAAAAAAACTGCAAGTGTGTCTTTCTTGACACATATTTAAAGTTGTGTTTATACATATGATGTTTTTCTTCTCCCTAATCTTCATATGACTTCAATTAATGCTTTCTACAGGATATTGCTTTTGAACTAAAGAATGAACTAGCCAGCCAACTGGTGACACTCAATGTTTCAAGTTTTACCATGGCTCCTGTTAAGGTTTGTGGATTCAACAAACCTTAGGCCTTCAACCTTCAAGTCATTTGCAGCTTTTCTCCCTTTTTAGTATTCTTTCAACACATCTTATGATTCATTTTGTTTCTTATTCATTGTGCTGAACACCTTGCAGAGGAGATATGCTTTTGAGAGATCTGACATACCCATTGGAGAGAATTATGTGCTTAAGATCAACTACCCATTCAAGGTACAATGCCAATTTTGTCAAACATTGCAGTACCGTGGTACGCAACTTCGAGTTTTGATTCCTCAAATTTCAAATTGATACATATCACTGAAATTCCATGAGATGTCCTGAAATTACATTGCTGCTTTGCTACTGCCAATACCTATCATTTTTCTTGTTAACTAATTCAGGTTTTATTACTGCAGGAACCTCCACTGCCAGCTGATCTAAAAGGACAAACTTTCAGTGCACTAATTGGGACTCATCGCAGGTAGGGAAATAGTGCATATTTTCACTAACTCCCTGGCATAGAGATTGCATTTATAAAATTTCTCTATACCTTATTTGGCATTTTTGAACTATTTCATACATGCACTGAGAGGACAGGTAATTCCAGAGACTTCTTTTTTAATTTCTAGCTTAGTTACAATTAATGCAAACATTTGATACTATTTGTTGGACTATCTCAACTGTGTCTTCCGACTAATCTAACTTATTAATCCTTTGAATGTGAAATATGAGTTTTGAATGATTAGAACAATATATCAGGTTCAAGGTAATTACATTTACCTTTGGTTGCTTAGATTTGCAAGAATGTAAAGAAAAAGAATTTCTAATTATGGCTCTTGAAACTTGTTATATTTAGTGCTGTTACTGGTGAGTTCCTTCTATACTTCTTGTGTGCAAGTTCAGTGCTTTGACTGCAGTGCTCTGGAGCTTTTTCTTGTCAAAAGGAAGATTAAGGGGCCTTCATGGCTATCAATTTCAAAGTTTTCAACTATTCCAGCTTCTCAAAGAGTGAGGCTGTTGATATGAAAATCTTTCATTTTCAGTATTCCAATCAAGTACTATTGAAATGACTCTATTTTCTTCTGTAACAATTTGGTGCAGGTGAGCTGGTGCAAATTTGAGATCACTGTTGATTCTTCCAGAGACATACGGACTTCATCCTCCTCCATAGGCACAGCAGAGATTCCTCCAGTTGTTGTTACTGCAATTAACCTGAAAACTATCGTAAATGAAAAGCAGAATGTGAATGAAATAGTTGCTGTATCTGTTATCTGCTGTAACAAAGTCAAGGTTGGTTTCAAGGCCTTTGTATGTCAAGTTTCAATTCTTCAATTTAAAATTTTCCCTTGTTAGAATGTTGTAGCTGTTTGTGGTTTGCCAGATGTTGGGTCTTGGTGGACAATTTTGTCTCCTGTTTAAGTTGTTCGATTAGGATGCCTTTTTTTATGGTTTACAGTTTATAAACCTAGTTCTATGTGCGAACTTGTTAGGGAAAAGGTCAAGGCATCAAGCTAATCTTCTAGTTGGAATGTTGAATGGACATCAAATTATGACCCTATCATATTTATACTATAATAGTAATATGTTAGCTACAGAATTATTCTGGTTGAAGTTTATTTTTGTGGCATTTTCATGTATGTCATATGCTAGCTGGACTAAACTGCTCTTTGGTAAGATAGACATCACTTATAGGAAGAATTTTCTTCAGATTGACACTCCCATGTTGGCATCAGAATGGAAAAAAGCTGGTATGATGAGCCATTTTACTGTTATTCGTAAACTTGATGGAGGAATATTTCCTATGGGGTTCCCTAAGGAGGTGGCAGACAGAAATATGAACGCTGGATCAAATGTTTTAGGCATTGAAAGCAGGTAAATGATGTTCCTGAGGCTGAGAGTTTTTTTTTCTTGTATGACTTATTTGGTTCCTGTTGTTGAACTAAATTTCATCATTTTGTTGAAGTGAGAGAGCTTTGTTGAATCGCTTGATGATCACCTTACACCAGTTGGATAGCGATGTCCTTGTTGGGCATAATGTATCTGGGTTTGACCTAGATGTTCTCCTCCACCGAGCCCAAGTGAGTTGAAATGCTTTCTATCCCAAAGGATGCTTGGACTCAGCTATTGGTTCCTAAGATTGATACCTTCTCTTATTTAATTTTATAAGACAAAGGAATTTGAGGGAGCATATGAATCCCAAATGCATATTTGATGCGATTTGCTAATTGTGATTGTCATTTTTGATTGTTAAATGACATGAATATGATAAACATGTTATTTTTGTTTTCCATGAGCCTCTTATTTACAATTCTCAATTGTTGCTATGACTGACATTTTAGAAAGGGGTGACATAATTTATCTTTTCTTGTTTTCCCTTTTCTTATTCATTTCTTTCAAACTGGGATTCTCTCATATGCCTCCATAATCTTACCTTTGATGATGCTATTGGCTTGAAATTTGTAGTGCTGCTCTTTTGTAGGCATGTCGAGTGCCAAGCAGCATGTGGTCCAAAATAGGTCGTCTAAAACGTTCTGTCATGCCTAAATTGACAAAAGGGAATGCTGTTTTTGGATCAGGAGCAAGTCCAGGGATAATGTCTTGCATTGCTGGACGGCTCCTCTGTGACACATACTTGTGTTCCCGTGATCTGTTGAAAGAGGTGAAATGTTTAGATGAGCATCAATCTAATCAGAAAATTTCTAATGTTCCACAAGCAGTTTTTCATGTCTGTGTCTTTGGGTTATCAGGTTAGCTATTCTTTGACACAACTCGCAAAGACTCAACTAAACAAGGATCGGAAGGAGATTTCACCACATGATATACCCAGGATGTTCCAGGCATCAAATTCCCTTATTGAGCTAGTAGGTTCCAATGGCAACAATGATTACATTTTCTAATTTCAGTAGATTGTGCTCAAAATGGGATATGAATGGTTTACTAAAGTTCCAACCCATTACCTGTCTACCTCTTTGTTTTTCCTTCTTTTCAATTCATTTGGATTATGTGGCATAATGGGACATTTCTCTGAAATTAATTCAACGTCTTGTTAATGACTGCTCAATGTTTTGTGCAATTATGAAAGTTCTTATACGGGAAATTACTGAGAAATGTCATACCAATAGCTTTTCTTGATTCTGCATTTACTTGTGTAATAAAAATCTTGTAGATCATGTTTTTCATGTCCTAAAGCATTGAGTTACTGATTAACACCTTTATTTGGTTGATAAATGAGAAGTTTGCTAGGTTGTGAGTTTTAGAATGAGACATTACTTGAGCCTTAGAAGGTAATCAAGATCTCCTGAATATCAGGTTTAACTAATATAGAAAATGCTTAGATATTTTTACTATGCTTGCTCCTAACTGTTCTTATGCGTTCATACTGTGTCTTCAGATTGAATATGGTGAGACAGATGCATGGCTGTCTATGGAACTTATGTTTCATCTGAGTATTCTTCCCCTCACACGTCAGCTGACTAATATCAGTGGCAATCTCTGGAGTAAAACTCTCCAAGTAAATCGTTACCAATTTCTTCTCTTTAATAGCCCAATTGTCTTCTATGCACTGATCTTGCCCAATATATTTTTGCACAGTTAACAATGTGTGACTTGATAAAATATGCTGCATACTTTTCCAGGGTGCTAGGGCACAAAGAGTAGAGTACCTTCTATTGCATGCATTTCATGCAAAGAAATATATTGTACCAGACAAGATTTCCTCCCATGCAAAGGAAGCAAAAATGGGAAAGAGAAGAATGAGTAATGGCACTGAAAATAAAAATGTTAATGACTTGGACATTGATGATGTTAATTTAGAGGATGAACAGAATATTCAAGGAAAGGGAAAGAAAGGTCCTGCTTATGCTGGTGGATTGGTTTTGGAACCCAAAAAGGGTCTATATGATAAATATGTATTGCTTCTCGACTTCAATAGCCTTTATCCTTCTATTATTCAGGTTAATAAAGACTCTTGCTCCAGTGGCTCTCTTAGTTCAATTTACTTGTGTGATTGCTGTTTTTCTTCATTTTCATGATGATTTATTGTACAGGAATACAATATCTGCTTCACAACAGTTGAAAGATCTCCAGATGGCTTAGTTCCAAGGTTACCCTCTAGTAACACAACTGGAGTTCTGCCTGAGGTATAGTTGTATGATTCATCGTATATAACGGATTGCAGTTGTATTTAACTTCCAAGTTTGACTAGATGTTCAGAACTTTAAAGTTGAGAGAACATTATATGATGGAATGATGAATATCATCAGAAAATGGGCAGAATATATTTCAATTTCATTAACTGAAACTTGGTCCGTAATTAAAATAATGAACTAGTTACGGTTTCTGTTGTTAGTTGTTTGCATTGTCTCCTGAATGATTTCTCTGTTCCTAATTGTTAAGTGAAACTTGATGGAAGATAGTTACTTGGAACTTGTGATCCCACCATTTTCTCAAGTTGAAACTTCTTGTATACTTGGTTATCAAATGTGCTTACATTTGAAACATGGAATCATGTAGACCTTGTTTTTGTTCACATTTTTAAGTTAAAGTTGGATCAGATAACTCATTTCACGTAGCATTTGATAGTTGCTGAAAAATTTAGTTGAGAGAAGGAGAATGGTTAAGTCATGGATGAAGACTGCATCTGGTCTTAAATTCCAGCAGCTTGACATTCAGCAGCAAGCACTAAAGCTCACTGCAAATAGGTTTGTGTTAGTTCATTTTATTATCCACAATAATCATGATTGTTGTTAGTCTTGATCGCTATCTTTGTTTCTTTTTTTTGGAAAATTAAAATGCTATCTTCTTTTTCTGGTTGCGTATAAACCTGCATGGTGGTTTTGCAGTATGTATGGATGCCTTGGTTTCTCGAATTCAAGATTTTATGCAAAACCTCTTGCAGAGCTTATTACGCTACAGGTAACATTTTCGCTTCCCATAATTATGAAATGAATGCGAATAAATGTTTAACAATTAACCATGCAGGGACGGGAGATTCTACAGAGTACTGTTGATCTGGTACAAAATAGTTTGAACTTAGAGGTATGTACTATATGTTGGGGTTCCCAGGCTATGCTTAAGATCTTTCATGGTACATGTCACTTGACTAGTTTACATCCTCAATTTTGTGTCAGGTTATCTATGGTGATACAGATTCAATTATGATTTATAGCGGACTAGATGATATAGCAAAAGCAAAATCCATTGCAGGGAAAGTTATCCAAGAGGTGATTAAGTACCAAGTATATGTAGAAAAATATTAACTGTGCACAGTGCAAAAACCTTTGATTTTTTTCTTCAATCATAAAACAGAAGGTAGTAAAAGTTGATTTGTATCTAGATTATCTTGGATAGCCAAAATACATTAATTTTGATTTTCACTATCTGGAAAATCTAATGATGACTAGAAATACAAAAACGATCCAAAAATCAATGTGGCATTTAGTCAGAAGGTTAATCTCTGTGTACGGAGTTCTTTAAAAAATTAAAATAGTTATATAGCCTTAACTGTTAACTTGCTGCTGCATAGATCACCTTAATCATAAGTTTTTTATGACATGCATGTAGGTTAACAAGAAATATAGATGTCTAGAAATTGATCTCGATGGAATATACAAGAGAATGCTGCTTCTCAAGAAGAAGAAATATGCAGCTGTCAAACTGCAATTTAAGGATGGGACACCATACGAGGTTTTACCTTGGAATCTGCTTTATTTTTAGTTACCTTCCTTTTGAAAATTATTAGCATAACAACTGTTGATGCCAGGTTATTGAACGTAAAGGTCTTGACATGGTACGTCGTGACTGGAGCTTGCTATCAAAGGAATTAGGAGATTTTTGCTTGGCTCAGATCTTGTCTGGGGGGTATGTTATCTATCACTTCTGAGTCAGTCTTTCTTATTTGGAATATCAAGAAAAATGTCTAGGTTAAATCCACTATACCATTCCTTTACATCTTATGCTCACAGGTCATGTGAGGATGTAGTAGAATCAATACACAACTCCCTCATGAAGGTAAAGTTGGTATTCTCTAACATATTCAAGAAAGTAGAAGTTTGGGCATTAAGGAATTAAGTTAGTGTGTCTCCTTATAGATTTCAGTCTTACATGAATTTGTTTAAGCTAATGCTGAAGACAAAATAGAAGGCATGCAGAATATCCAAGAGGTGACAGTCCACTGTTGGAGTATATGTGTTGTATCTTTATTGGAGAATGGGAGTACCCCTTCTTGTTACAATTTTAAGTTGAGAAGTGAATTCTGGTGTAAACTTGCCTCTTTCTATCCTTGGAAACTTTGGCACTGATGACATTTGTTTACTTTGAACAGGTACAAGAAGAAATGAGAACTGGACAAGTAGCACTTGAGAAATACATAATCACAAAGACATTGACCAAGCCACCTGATGCCTACCCTGATGCTAAAAACCAACCTCATGTTCTAGTGAGTCTCTTATACCATTTTTGGTTTCATTAACTAGTTACACCTATATAGCCAACTTTAACAGATTATTTTACTGTCGCTGTCTAGGTGGCATTAAGGTTGAAGCAAAGTGGTTACACTAGTGGTTGCTCTGTTGGTGATACAGTACCCTATATAATTTGCTGTGAGCAGGTCTGGGATGCAGTGATTCCAATTTCTTTAATTCAGGGATGTCTCAATAGTTCTCGATTTGTGTATGGTTTAAATGCAACTTTATTTATACTGTTCTTTAACAGGGTGCTACTTCAGGAAGTTCAACAGGGATTGCTCAGCGAGCTAGACATCCTGATGAATTAAAGAAAGACGATGGACAATGGATGATTGACATTGATTACTATTTGTCACAGCAAATCCATCCTGTGGTATCACGACTGTGTGCATCAATACAGGGTACAAGCCCAGGGCGCTTGGCTGATTGTCTGGGGCTTGAATCATCAAAGGTAAGTCTGGCATCCCAGGCTGGAGTTTCAGTGGTTGTGATATAAATACTTTTCATGTAGCACTTACATGATGCTTGATGGCTTTCAGTTTCAAAGTAAATCAAGCGAAGATGCCAGTAATGATCCTTCTAGCTCACTTCTGTTTGCCATCAATGACGATGAGAGGTAGGTCCAATGAGTTCAATTATTTCTCAAGTCCAAGTTAACTTGTGGCTTTTATTGTCGTGCTGAGGAGCCTCTTCCAAACTCTGAAACCATGGTTAACCATACACGAACTGCTGTTTGAAAGAATGACTTTCTTTTTTCACATATTCTCCTTACATATTTTCACATTTATTGGATTGCCATGTCTTGCAGATACAGAAGTTGTAAGCCATTGGTGTTGACGTGTCCTAGCTGCTCTAGTACTTTTGAGTGTCCTGCTGTCTTCAATTCCATTTCTTCGTTACTCAGTGGAAAATCAATAGATGCTTCAGGAGACCAATCTAAATTCAATTTTTGGCATAGAATGCGTTGCCCCAAGTGTCCAGAAGGAGCTGATTTGGGTAGAATGTCTCCAGCAATGATAGCCAACCAGGTGAATTGTTTGTTCCTGGCAAGTCCATCAGTAGAATGCCTCAAGATCTTCTATTTAGTGCACCTGTTTTGCATCTCAGTAAATGAAAAGTATAAGTTCAGATGTCAGAGGAATGCATGCAGTCTGGTGTGTTTTCCCTTGGTGGCATTGCCAAATTCAGATAGTTCAGTTGTCAATCTAGGGCATATTTCCATGTAGATTATCTTGAGTCCAATCATATGTTGAAATTTGCCGCTTGGAAAGACTCAGTTTCTTGTTTCTGCCTTTAAACTTAAAAATACTCATGAAGTTGTTTTAAACGGTTCTCTGTGTTTCAGGTCAAAGGACAAGCGGAACGGTTTATTTCAACTTACTATAAAGGCTTAATGATGGTAATCTACTTATGATAGTATAGTATATGGAGATTGTGGTATGCTAAATAATTATTCATGCTCTTGGAACACGATGAAGTCTCATCACCAATTTCTTTTGCTTTTAGTGTGATGATGAAACCTGCAAGCATACTACTCGAAGTCTCAACCTGCGGCTGATTGGAGATTCTGAAAGGGGAACAGTTTGTCCAAGCTATCCTCGCTGCAACGGTCGTCTTGTAAGAAAGGTTTCTCACATCATACCCTGGACCTGGTTTGCACTTCGTTTATTTTAACATAGGGGGAAATGACTAAGAGACAGCTTTCACTACTGGAACTATACAATTTGTTATTTTAAGGTATCGAAATGCTGACTCGAAATATCTTTTCACAGTACACCGAAGCAGACCTCTACAGGCAGCTATCGTATTTTTGCCATCTGTTGGACACTGTCCGTTGCGTAGAAAAGGTTATTTGTTGTTCATCAGTGGATTACACGTTGTTCAAAATAATATGAGCTTGTTTATGGGGTTGAATAGTTACATGGCTTTATATGCAGGCGGAAACCAGCATAAGAACTGCAATAGAGAAAGAACTGATGAAAGTCCGGCCGATGGCTGATTTGGCATTATCAACAGTTCAAAAGATTAGAGACCGATGTGCCTACGGGTGGGTTCAGTTGAACAGTATTGCCGTTACCCTTTGAGTGTAGAATACACCATCAAACCAAAGCCAAGCCATGATGATCTATAGGCGTGTAAAAGTCAGAAGTATACCATCTGAATTCTAATGTTTTTAGATCTCTATTAATGACAATTGTAAGTAGGGGAGGTACATTTCCAATAAATTAATTCTGTTGTTGAAAATTTTGCTTTAAAATTTTCAATCCTAATCCTTTTCAAAACATCTATTAGCTTGAATATCAAGTCATTTTTTAACCTAGTTTTGCTTCATAACAAGCCAAGTTTTCTCCTCTATGAATACTAAGTAATCACATAAAACCCAGTAAACTTCTAGAGAATGAACCAGTGTAGCATGAATTTTGTTGTGCTTGAAAAAACTAAAGGGTACGTATATCCAAATTTGTTCTTGTCGTATCGTAGGACTTGCGTCTCATGTTCTCCACTTTTTGGCTCTATTATAGAGTGACATAATAGAGTACTTGAATCTAGAGTCTAGATCGCCAACCTGGGTCAAAAATAGACGTGGGGAAGTATGTTTTTGGGGCTAATGCTTTATATAGGAGTCAATTTAGTTTTTGATGAATCATTAGGATACTATAAATAAAAAGGCATCATGATTCATAATAAGTTAGTTCATTATAATGATTACAATTTCATATAAAAAATAGAAGAGATGAAAATTTTTATGTCTATAAAATATTATTAATTATTTTTAAATTAATTTTAAACTTATTAATTAATTTCTTTTTTAATTATTTTTAGACTTATGATTAATATACAAAATTTGGGAGTTAAAAAAAAAAAGAGAAATAGTTCTCACCATAAGTCTATGAACAATAAATAACTCTTGACAAGTTTTTAGTCTAATTTCACATTGAAAGAGGAGAAGAGAATTTTAAATTATTGATTCCACCCAGCACCATCGAATCATTAAAATAAATTATTTCAAATAATATAATTCCTAAGGAAATCTTATGATATATTAAGAATCTTTCATGAGCCTCTTAGGCAAAGTCATACATAACATAGAAATCACTATAGGGTGGTGGTTCAGCTTACGTGGACTAGAACCCTCACGATTTCAAAAGTTGAGGATCCCATTAAATTTCATTAGGAGGAGGAATTGTATTTTTATGAGCACATCAAGAATTTAAAGAAGGAAAATTAAAATTTTACACAAGAATTAAATATTACAAGGAGAAATATCTTTTTATAAAAAAAATTGTTAATCAATTTCTTAGCCCATTATTTTTCAATCTATTGTTCTCTTTAAATTCAAATCGAAACTATTATTACTCCATGAGTTGATAATATAGTATCAAATTAGAACGTCACTAAAATTTAATTGTTCAATATGTTTTTCCCTTTAAATTCAAATTGAAATTATTATTACTCTACAAGTTGTTGATCTAATGTGAAATTAGAGTGTCCTTAGAATTTAATTGTACCTCCATAAATCTCATGCAACATGAGACTAAATTGGTTGGTAGATTGAGTGTGAATAATGAAAAAAAAATAGTTAAGACATACCCAAAAATGCAAGCAACAAACTTTTGAGCAACTGATCTTAAATTCAACAACTAATTAACGTACACCTTCTCCTCTTTCCCATCATTCAAATATTAGTATTATTTCTTTGCCTTTCATTCACAAAAACAAACATATATACATTAATAATTATATGTTATAGACTATTGTAAGGTTTGACTCAAGATTGAAAGTAATATAATAAGATTTTAGATTAATGGGCCTTAATCATCTAATTATGGGCATATAAACCCCAGTATTATATTTTAAATTTATGATATTCAAATGTAGGAATAAGCAAAATATATAAATAAGTGGTTCTAATCACAAAAAAAGCACAAAGATTTATTTTATTACATCACATCATTGGAAAAGGTAGACAACCTATATGCATCTCTTAGAAGGGGACGAATCCTCTGTCCATTTTCCCTATCTCTACCTTGTCTCATTGAATTTTAGTCATCCATTTATATGAGTCCCGCATAAATGGATGACTGAGATTCAATGAGACAGGAAAAAAGGACAGAGGATCTTGGCAGCTCTTAGAAGGTCAAAAGCTAAAAGGAGCCAAAACACCTTAATCACGTCAATTCCAATGAATTCAGGTACGATTTTGTAACCAAGTTTTCTCTCAATATTCTAACATGATTAACTTGAATTCATACTAAAGATTTCATATTAAAATCTAACAATTAGTATCTGAGCCCAATGACGTGAATTTCGTTCCGTTCCGGATGGTTCCGGCCGGAACGTACCGTACCGGTCGGAATTCGGAACGGAATCGACCACCATGATATCGGCCTAAAATACCGGCCGGTACCGGTGGTTTCCGGCCAGTGCCGCCAGTACCGGAAGGTACCGGACAATACCGCAAAAAATCAGAAACTTTAGGGATTTGTTTGCAATTTTAAGAAAACTAACCCTAAATCTCTAATTTTTCTCCCCAAACCCGACTTCTTCGTCTTCTTCGCGATTCCACTCTTCTCTCTTAAGCTTTTTCTCCTCTCATTGTCTCACCTCACCGTCGCCGCCTCTCTCCTCTTCTCACCATCGCCGACTCACCGCCTCTGTCCTCTTCTCGCCGTCGCGTCTTCTCCTCTTCTCCTTCGGTCATCGCGAGTCACAACATCGTCTCATCCTCCATCGAAGACATCATACTCGACGACGCTTCCTCCTCCACCGGCCACCACCTCCTCCATGTGAAGCCACCGCACCGCACTGCACCACCGGAGACGCATCTGAAGCCACCGGAGACGAGTCCACACACTGACCCGTCTCACCTCTCCTGCTCGCCGCACCACCGCACCAATTGTAGATCTTCTTTTATTTTTTACTCGAGACTCAGATTGCACACCTCTGTTCTTGTGTGGGCGTCTTGTACTCTTGTTGGGAATTGTATTTTGTTTGAGTAATCCGACGTGCTATCAGAGATTACATGTAGTGAGTAACCCAAGACCCTTTGATTAAATGTAGTTAAGTCTTACATTGGAATCCAACGTGCTATCAGAGATTCAGAGACCATTTGGCATTTGTTGTTAAAAAATGCATGGGAAAAAGTTGTCAGAGTCTTAAATTGCTTTTTTTATTCTTATAAATAATTATTTTAAAATTTACAAAAATAAATATTGAATAATTCGATATTATTAATATAATAATTAAAATTGTTTTGGAATGGAATTTTCACGGTTTTGGAATGGAATTTTTGAAATTGATAATTTGAAATTGTTGGATTGAAGTTGAAGAATACCGTAGGTAAGTAATTT
>JANITX010000212.1:9123329-9138195 GCA_027564395.1 Erythroxylum ulei | reverse complement strand
CCTGCTGGTTTCTTTGGCAATGGAGGAATAAGAGTATTTTCGAGTCAGGGTTTTCTTGGCCGAAAATCGGGACCTGGATCGTCCTTGAGTATCTCGAATGGATCGCGAGGGCTCGATCTCTGGAGACCAGAGTCTTCCCCACCCCGGGCCTTCCAGTGGGCTTCTTTGTGAGCTGGAATAAACCTTCTGAGGGATGGGTAAAGGTTAATTCAGACGGAGCTGTCAAGGCTCGGTCACACCTGATCTACACTGGCGGTTTAATTCGTGATTGTCATAGGACCTGGTGTGGGGGGTTCCATTAGAGTCTAGGCAGGGGTTCACCTCTCGAGGTGGAGCTCTGGGGTGTGTATACGGGACTCACTTTGGCTTGGGAGAAGGGATATCGCCAGGTTATTGTTGAAGTTGACTCCCTTGAAGTGATTAATATCCTCCCTGATCCTAACATAGTACTTACTGGGGTTTTTTTCTTGGTGACAGGTATCCGGGAGCTTCTCCGCCGGGCGTTGGAGATTCACTTCCAGCATGTCTACCACGAGGGGAACCAGCGTGCGGACCGACTGGCCAATCTTGCAGTCGCCCTTAGAGCGGGTCTCTATACCCTTTAGGAGCCGCCAACGTGCCTCCAGGAACTGCTCCGCAGCGATGCGGACGGCATTTTGTATTCTAGAGTTTGATTGTGTTTCTCGTTAGTACCAAAAAAAAAAAAAAGATCATCTAGTGCAGAATTGAGAGAACTTGCTCTGCCAATTTGACTTCAACAATTGGAAAGAAAAAAGAGTAAAACTACGACATCGTTTGGTTTGTAGAAACCTAAGTTAGAAAGAATGCCTAGTTGTCACTTGCTCATTGGAAGTAACACGAAGACAACACGAAGTAAACGTAAGATGTCAAAAAATCAAGAACCAGAACCGGAAGCAGAAGCAGAGCCCAAAAAAAACCCTCAACCAAAATGGCGACATCTCTAAGTCGCAGCCCACCCACCTTTCTCCTCCTCCTTTTAGCAACCCTCCTCTCCTCTTCTCTTCCCCATGTTACCGCCGATCCCAATTCGGACCTCGTCGCCGACCTCCTATCTCTCCAATCCCAATCCCATTCCGGTTTAATACACCTCGACGACCGCCTGGTCTCTCGTTTCTTAACCTCCACTAAAACCCCAAGACCCTACTTCCTCCTCATCTTCTTCGACGCCACCCAGCTCCATGACAAGAACGAGCTCCACTTGCAAGACCTCCGCCGCGAGTTCTCCATTGTCGCCACTTCCTTCATCTCCAATAACCCCAACAAATCATCCCCTTCTCACGCTAAGCTCTTCTTCTGCGATATCGAGTTCAAGGAATCTCAGTCCTCCTTCGCTCTCTTCGGTGTCAATTCACTTCCCCATATCCGCCTCGTAGGACCCCATGTCAAGGACCCCAAAGAGTCGGATCAGATGGATCAGGGGGACTTCTCTAGAATGGCAGAATCTATGGCGGAGTTTGTCCAATCAAGAACAAAGCTCTCCGTTGGACCAATACAACGCCCACCCATGTTTTCTAGGCTACAATTGGGTATTATCGTCGCTGCTTTGCTGATTTGGACACCGTTTATGATCAAGAAGGTGTTGACCGGAGAGACCATGCTTCATGATCGGAAAGTATGGTTGGCCGGCGCGTTGTTCGTGTATTTCTTCAGTGTCTCCGGTGCGATGCATAATATTATTCGGAAAATGCCCATGTTTTTGGCCGATCGGAATGATCCAAGTAAGCTGATATTCTTTTACCAGGGGTCTGGGATGCAGCTGGGTGCGGAGGGATTCGCGGTTGGGTTCTTGTACACCATTGTTGGATTGATGCTGGCTTTCATGACCCATGTGCTGGTTAGAGTTAAGAATGTGAACACACAGAGACTGGCAATGCTTGTTGCGCTGTTCGTTTCGTTTTGGGCAGTGAAGAAAGTTGTTTACTTGGATAATTGGAAGACCGGTTACGGTGTACACGCATTTTGGCCTTCTAGATGGAAGTGAGGCTTTAGTTTTACGTTAAGTGATGAAAAGGTGATTATTTCACGTTAGTGAGACTCAAACTTGGTATTAGATTTTGATGTTTTCATGTGTTACTTTCTCCGTAAAAGATGGGTACTATAGAACCGGGCCTTGGCTGTTCTAGACTAAAAGATCAATTATTTGCTTGCTAAGAGATTTTGTGGTACTTATACATTTTTCATCATTCTTATCTGAACAATGTTTTTGTTACACTTTAAATTCTTAGAATTAGGGGATGAAGTTCTGAGGAAAAATATCAAGTAATGCCATGACGCTTGGTGGTACCTAGTGATCAAAATCTTGTTTTATATTGAGCTACGCATATGAGTTTTGTATATGTAGTCTTAGCCGTGGCATGTGAATGATAAAGCTGCTCTTTTTTTTGGAACCCATGGCCATTCCCATAAGATTAGAGGTATTCTGCTTGTAGAAAACTTTCTAACGAGTCCTTACTGGACATTGTTCCAGTAACTGATAACTATATCTTGGTTATTGCCCTTTGTTTTAGTGATGTCATCTTGATTCAGTTATCGAGGGGTATGCTGCAGTTGCTTTAAGCTTTAGGATTGTTTTGGAATTTTGATGAGGCTTTATTGCTTCAGTTATGCATAAGCTTTAAAATTTCTGGCAAAGAAGCGTTAAAGACTACCAGAAGATTCTTCTTTGTTCCTTTCACCTGCTTGAAAGCTTATATGCAACGTAAGTAATAGAGTTTTATTTGTTTTATTTCTGAATGAAGTTTGTCCTTCACTTTGCAGCTTGTGGTATGGTTTTGATGATAAGTTTATGTAACTTTTTTTTAAAAAACTTTGAAGAGTTTTGCTATGTATTTGAGTTGTTTGAGGAATACATGAAAATTGTCCTACAAGTTTCTTTTTTTTTTTTGTATGGAGTTCTAGATATTAAGTTGAATGACAAACCTAGAAAAAATTTAGGGATTCTGATGAAGCTAGAGAAAGAGAACGTTGCAGAAAAGATGGAAAAACAAGGAGAATACGGCAAAGAATGTTTGTCTGCTCAAGTGTTGCAAAACAACTTAAAAGTCTATAAGCGAAATAAAAGAGGCACATCACTCAAGCACTAGCTTAAATTGGTAGACTTGAGAATAACACTATATATGTTACTGTTTAGTGAATAGTGGTAGCAAGGGCAGACTAAGTTTTACTTACTAGATAGGAGACATAATAAGTTAATTAGATTGTACTAGTTTGTTTATAATTTAAACTTATTTAGTAATAGAGAATATTTATTAGATCAGGATTCATTTTCATACTAGATATCTTTGTTGGGATTCCTTTACTAGTAGGATTAGGCTTCCAAGAACTTTTTATACATATGTAATCAACCAAGAACTTTTTATACATATGTAATAAACCTTCTGATGAAATTAACAAAATTTTCTCTATATTGAGTTTTCAATTAGAAAGTGTGACTCTTTTCATATAAGAGTGATTATTAGACTTTAAGAGTGGTTCATAATTTCATAATCTTAGGAGTTGTTTTGATTTTGCTACTAGAATTCCCAACAACCCTAATCTGAATTTCCAGCAACCTATACCTGAAGTTTTAGTTGTGTAAGCTGACATTCCAAACCTGAACTTCAACTTCCAGCAAATATACCAACAATTCAGCAGCTCAGATTTACAATTTTCTTGATCTTTTTTAGTTAATTGACATATTTTATATCGTCCCTACAATCATCAGGTGTTGGGCACATGATTTTAAACTGCTACTGACAAAACCAGAGTGGTTGCCTCCTGCATGTTTATTTGAAAGCATTTGCCGAATTTGATCCTCAAGTGATAGTGTTAGCTTGTTCTGATGATGAGAAGTGATTGTTAAGAGATCCATTGGATAAGATGAGTAGTCTGTTTCATTAAGCTGTTTGAAGTTTAATATTTAAATGTTGAAGCACATATAGACGTTATAAGACTGCTTTGAAAAATTTTATTTACAGCTTTTGTTTTTCGAAGGCAACTTTGAGGAAGAAACTATTTCCATATAGCCTGGTATAAGCTTTCATAGTGGTTGCTATGGGTCATTCAACGTATGTATTTGTCGGCACCAGCACCTGAATAAACAAGGGACACCTGCAGAGTGTTTTTTCATTACAAGTTGGATATGTCCTTTTTTTCCCTCGACTGTCTACGCTTGAAACCATATCAGTTGTTTTCCAGATTACTGCTAGGTCTGTGAATAAATATAAGTTCTATTAATCTAATTCCTGCATCGTTTACCTCTGTTGGAGTTGTGATCTCCTAAGCTCTATCTACAGCATCTATTTAATTTTGAATGAATTTACTGTAGCATGGTGATTTCTTGAAGGTTAAATGCATTGCCTTGCTGGCTTCCTTAAGCCAATAACTTAGCTACAATAGATGATTGTAGGTTGGAAGGAATGCTTTCCTGTTCGGGATTTGGCCAAATCTGCGTCTAAATACTGATTGGACTTTCGTCTTTGCTGGAAGTTGCGTTTGTTTTGCCTATGGGATCACAGGTCTCAATATTCATCTGAGTACAGTTATCATGTCTAAGATTAGCTTGTTCAGTAAAATGTTGGACGTGTCACCTCCTTATGAGTCAATTCTTATAGCAATATGCTGAGAACTATGCACAGTTCTCACATCTTGTTCTTTATGGAAGAATACTCACTTCTTCATCCATCTCTTGTGAGGACATTAATCCTACAAGGCTACTCATCCATGAATGAATCCTAATGATCTAAAATTATCCCAAGAAGAATGTGTCATTCTACTACAACAAGGATTACTCGAGGCCACAAAATATGATTGGACTTGTCAGACTTTTTATGTGAATAAGAGATTTGAACAATTATTCGTCTTGCTGAAGAAGAATTCACAACCATGAGGAAAAAATCAAACTACAATCATTTAACACTTAAAAGAAAGCCTGTCAAAATCTACTAGTTTTAAAGTTCCTGACACAGGTCAGTGCATCTTGCGGACAAACACTAATGACCATTATTGAGGTGTCATCCTCATTGAAGAGATTGACGAGAAGTGACATTACTATTGTCACGCTAGTGGCCAATTTAAAGAACCTAAAAAGAAGACACTACAAGGCAGTCAATTGTTTCGATGGCAAGAATGGTTTTTACATTATAAAATCGCCATTCTCCGTATCAAAGGCCATCGGAACGTCCTAGTTGATTTCCTCTCTCGTAGACAATGATAAGGATGACTCTTCCTTTATAGAGGGTTGTTAGCATAGTATCAATTGGTGCATTTTGGTATATATTATTGGCAGTGTCAAGAAAGGATATCTTGATTATAGCAAGAATTCCTTTTATTCCATGGAAGGTAAGTACAAGACGAATAGCTCCAATATAAAGGTGAGTATGCTTCTGTTCTCTCCAAAGAGAGATGAGCTCTTTTAAAATCTCTAGCTCCACATATTATTCTGTGGTAGTATCTTTTAGATCAAACTGTCCCAAATGGGAACTTTGGATAATTTCTTTAACTTTTGAACGATATGTAAAGAAATGGTTCTTATACTTCTTGTCCAAAGAACAATCATGGGTGTAGATGATGTAGGGACTAAGCAAAGGTAACGAAGTATCAAAAATTCGACTTTCTATAGAAAGATGAGTGATTTCTACAAGGTTTTCAATTTGGGTTAGATAACCGAAAAAGATGTGGGATAGGCTTCATAAATAGTCTTGGACTGTTCTTTCTGCATGTCAGCTTCCAATCTTCTTTCACTGGACACTTGCCTTATACCTTGGCTAATAGAGCAAAGTATGCTGGAAGAAAACTCAAATTTTCAAAGTAGATTCCTCCAATATGCGTTGTGCGATATGGGTGACGAAGAATAAAGAATCATTGATTGGTTTGCGTTGCTAATGGAGCTTCCCATAACGTGTACCGTTCAATGACTTGGAAAAGTTCTTTCCTCCAATACACCAGTGTTGATACCACTTAGGAAAGTTCACAAAGGATCGGAAGATAAATTGATAAGTTAAAGAGATTTTAGTTTTAAAAGGTTCACCAGCTATTCGACCATTATAATAATAAATAAGCTGAAAATGAATAACAATAATAAATAAGCTGAAAACGTATAATAATAATAAATTTTAATTATAATAAACCCCAAATATATGATAATAATAATAATTTTTATTAGCATAATTATAATAATAAAGACAAAATGGATGCGGTACTAATAATAATAATACATCTACTACTACTACTACTATTATTACTAATAATAATAAAAAATTTGATAATAACAAAAAAACAAAATGTATGATAACAAAAATAATTTAATTAATAATAACAATAATTAATACAATATTATTGTTACTAATAATCATAATAATAATAATAAATACAAATTTTATAATACAGTAACAATAACTAATACAAAATCTGCAGCTGATGGTAAGTATTGGAAAACCAGATCAAGGCACAATATTTTTCTGGACGCTTATTTTGATTTCCATCCACTTATTGTTCAAGTACAATCGATGACAACAAATAACATGGCCATTGTGCACAAGTTAATATGTCCAATGGTGAAAATACTAATATCAACAACTTTCCAGAACTACAGCCTCAAGCTTTTGAGAGTTCTTTTATGGCAAGTAAGAGTGATACAGCATCTCCCAGCATTGATCCCGGAGGCAATAACTAAGTGGCATAAAATCCTAGAGCATAAGCTCAGTTGATCACCACAGAAACATGGTTCACCCTCAAAAAACTCTTCTTACAAATCCTTGCAGGGAGCCCCCATCCCAGCACCAACTGCTTCTGCCAAATACTTAGCCTGCAGCAAGCTGATAAAAGAATGATTTGCAGTTCCCATATTTTAGAACCTGAAAAAATATCCTAAGGACACAAATGCTGAAAAAAGTAACTGATATTGAATTGATGAAAGAAGAATGATTTGCAGTTCTCAAAAAGCCATCGAAATCTCAAGCTTTCTAATTCAATATTACCTGAAGCATCACATCTCCAGCTTCTGAAAAGAACAATTCTTGACCACCTAAATTGTTTCGTATTAAGGCTGAAACAGCATATAATGCTTTGATAGCTTCTTCTACAGAAGCAGATCTTGTCATCTTCATCAGTTTTGGCAGAGGCCCAAGTTCCAAGATCTGAGTGGTTTCAAAAGTAAAAAGTTAGGATTTTTTACAAACATTAAGAAAATCCACAAGAAAACATTACAGATTTCACAGATAAATTAAACATGGAAGATGAGACAAAAGAGTGACGGTTATAGTCAAATGCATTCATCAATTCTCGAGATTACAGTAAGCACCTCTTTCTGAATAATTGCATGATTTTGACTGGCTTTCCCAAGTACCCATGCAGCAACTCTTCTCACGTCAGAATCAGAGTGATTAATTTCTCGAATCAACGGACTAAAACCACCAAGTTTGCTTAAATCTACAATAAAGCAGGGTAGTATAATGTGAGGTACCTACAATAGCAGGAATAACAGCTTTACAAATTGGATAAGTACAATGATAGGAAAAGCAATTCTGTGATACTAGTTAGTTAATTGAGGTAAGCCTTCATGTATCCTCTCCTTTTACGAGGCAAGAAGAATATTAAACGGTAAGTCATTCTATTTGTTGGTTACATAAATACCAACTCCTCTCACTAACGTCCTCTGACTTAAAATCTTATCTAACTCTCAAAATTTGCAAATGTTTCTTCACACTCAATAATGTTCTACGAAGTTTCACAATTTTCATGTTGAATGGTAAAAGGAATCTTATGGCAAAGCACTAAAAAACGCATTGCACTATGCCTAGTGCATGGTATATGTGGAATTGGTGTGTCTAAAAATCAAAAGTTCCCATAGCATAGGCACAAATTTTTTTCAACATATAAAGAATGGTGCAAGTTTAAGGAAACCAAGAACTTATCCTCACATGCTTTATATATGATTAATAATTCAGACGAGATTTAAAAGACTCATGCCTCTTAAGCATCACATTCAGTTGGCATTTAATCACAAAGGTCAATATCCCATATTGATAACTATTAGCAATAATAGAAGTAGCAATGGAGGGGTCACTATCGTCATCAAATGTCATCTTCAAGTTCACTATAATTAATCCATCACCCTTCTACCGAAATTCTACATTTTGCAACATTGTAACAACTTCAAGAAAATTTCTGAATGAGGATATAAGCAAACACCCTTTACAACTATAAATACAGTGCCAAACAAGCAAGGGTCAAAAAAACCCACAGACTTTACAACAGTCAGCATCGCCGTCAACAATAAAGTCAAGTCTTCACTAAGTTTTACATCCTTTTTATCATTCATGGTTTAAATTTGTTCAAACAAAGAAGAGATATAGGAGCAAAATCACTTCCAATCGGGAAAAAGTGACCAATCAGTTCAAACCTACCATTTGCATTGTCAATTGGCTCCACGAGGATAAGGAGCTCCTGCAAAGCGCGGTGTCGATCTTCCAAAGACAAAGACGAATTGTTCAAATCATCTATTGCAATTTGCATGAACTGAGCATCTGATGGCATTTTCATCTGTTTTTTTAACCCAAAGTTGCCAACACTCTCAAATACATGATACCATAATGCAGAGTAAGATCAGAAAAATTGAATTACCTGTCAAAACGAACACAAGATACTTGTTGGGGTATCAGCAACCTCTCACCGATCAACAACAACCCAGCAAACCTTAAACACCAAAAAAGACAAAGGTTAAAAGCTTTTGGAGAAAACCAGCGGAGGAATCAAAACGAATAATTTTTATTTCCATCTGTTCAAATCAACCGTTACAAGAAACAAAGAAGAAGACGACTATTGACAGAGAAGAAGACGACATCTATTTCCGACCCAACCCAACCCAACTAACAGAGAAGAAGACAAATATTGACATCCAACCAGACATACCTCGAGATGAAGGTGTTGGGGAAGAAGGGTCATCTGCGAGAGACAACATCCGCCGAGTCGACAGAAAGAGGACTGATGGGGTTGTGGGTCGAGAACGGACGACGAGTTGTTCGACGGTTGAGGGAGACGCAGGTGAGCCGGAGGACAGACGACAACCGAGAGAGAGGAGGGCTAATTTTGGACAACAACGACGCTATTGTTTCGGAGACAGAGACATAATGTCTCCTGTCCTCCGCTTTTGCGAGAGACAAAAAAAATTGTCTCTGTCCTCCAGGGACAGATGACAAAACGTGGGAGACAGCAACCAAACAGGTTCAGGGGACGGGATTTTTGTGTTTTGTGCGTTGTCCCCGGTGACGGGGACAGCAACCAAACGTAGGGTAAGAGAACGAATGTCTATATACTCAAATGCAGGACATTGGATCAGCTAGAGATCATTGGATATTTTGACTTTGATTTTATGGGATGTTAAGATAGTCGTAGATCTACTTTAAGTTAAATCTACTTGATTGTTAGAGGAATTATTTCCTGAAAGAGTAACACTCGTAGCTTCTTCCACCATAACAGTTGAGTTTATAACATATTATGAGGTATCCAATTATGAGATATGGCTACAAAACTTTGTCATTAAGCTGCAAATTATAGATGGTATTGATAGACCATTAAAGTTATTTTGCGATAATAAGTCATAGTGTTGTATTATAACAACAACAAGAGCTTGTCAACGTTAAAACATATGAACATTAAATTTTCGGTTATTAAAGAAAGAATTCAAAGTGGTTATATATCTATAGAATATATTTTGTGACAAACTCTATAAATGTAAATATAATAACTAAAGGTTTACTACCTAAAGTCTTTCATAAGCTTAATGCTTATATGGGTTATTTCATTTGATGATATGTTAAGTTTGGTGATAATTTGTACATACGGAGACTTATGGTTATACACTTGTCTTACGAATTCTTATGATTTAATATTACAACTTCAAGGAGCTTATGAGTTTACACTATGTTTTAGTTCGATATGATCTCACTTAGAAACAAAGGAGGATCGATTGGAAATAAGTATGTTAAAATCACATGACTTGAAATATATGTGACCAATAATATATCTGGTCACAATAATTGTGATAAATTTTTTGTCCTATATTAGTATGATTGAAGGATTGAATTGTTTAAAGATACCTTTGCACTAATAATAATTTTAAACTCATAAAGCTTATTATGACATATAAGTAAAAGGAATTATATACATGTAACCCAAGTGAGAAATCAATCAAATTTATAATGGACTTATATATATATATTAATAATTATATATTATGGGTTATTATAAAGTTAATAGACCTAAATTATCTAATTGAGTATAAACTATTATATGTGTAGAGACTTTAGTGTTATATTATTAATTTATAATAAACTAATTAGGAATAAGTATTACATATAAATAAGTGGTTACAATCTCTAAAAAAGTATTAAGTGTATCTTTTCTGATGTCCTAAAGACAGACAACTTATAGGTATCTTTTGAAAGGCCAAAAGTAAAAAAATACCAATACTTCAATCACATTTATTCCAATAGATTCAAGTTTTCACAGTAAAATTTATTTTTGATAATCTGACAACTGATCCGAATTCATATTAAAATCTTAAGTTATTTCATTAATCCCCCACTTGTTGGCAATTCCTAAATGGATGAAAGAGGCTTCAGTTACAGCTACATGTATTTCCAAAATGCCTGGAATAAAATATTAGCTTTGCAAAACCCAATTAGTTAATGATTTGCGACATCATTTCGTCCTAGCTCAAAAACATCAACTTCCTAACATGGATGAATGCGTTTCAGAATGATTTGCATTTTGTTGTTCATGTCGAATATCGTCCCTGTAGATTCTCTTCACATGGGATGCATGTAAGTTGCCAGAAGCCGTATTTCTCTTATGTGCATTGAACGAACTTACTTGACAAGAAGCCTGGAGCTGGAAGGGACCAAAGTAAGACTGGACCGATGATTCTAAACCAAATGGAGTTTCCGAGTTAATCATATTTAGCATACTGTTTGCTGGTAGATGATCGGATTGGTTTTGAAGATTCAACATATTTTCTGGTAGGGTATGGAGGCTTGTTTTTCATAGATTTCAGTGGTGCAGCTGGAGGCTTTCACACCCATTAAATTCTCTATAAAAGAGAAGCAAATGAAAGAGGAGAAGTGAGCACAAGGAGAACATAAGAGTTCTGGTGTGGGAGAGACAGGAGAAGTTGTGAGAGAGTAGAAAATTCCCGAAAGAGAAGAGTAGTGAGAGGGAGAGAGAAGAAAAAAAAACTTATTTATATTTGTTTTTGTTTCTTTTTTCTAGCAGTAGTGAGCTTGGGTTAATTTGAGTCTTTTGAAAAATTGAGTGACAAACACCATTGTATGCTTTCATTGATTATAGTAAAATACTCAGTCGTCTCTAAACTGGACGTAAGCATTGCCGAACTAGTATAAAAATCTTGGTGTTTCTTGTTGTTATTTTATTTTCACTCCAAATTTATTTACGTTTCCGCACAATAAGTGGTATCAAAGCTCCAGTTTTTCGACTAGGGTGTTGTAGGAGTGAAAATATATTGGAGCTACAGTGCCGATGAACAGTGTCGGTCAACAGTATCGGTGAATAGTTCCAGTGAACAATATTGGTGAACAGTGCCGGTGAACAGTATCATGCTACAGTTTCCGTGAACAGTGCCAGTGCTACAGTGCTGTGAACAATATCAGTACGTATTTGTGAATAGTGACAAGTAGATGGCTGAAGATAAAGACGAGCCCGTGAAGAGGGAGTCAATATCGTCATCGTCGACACCTACATCTAATAGACATCCAATCGCTACTACAAGGTTAGAGGTTGATAAATTTAATGGCTCTAATAATTTTGGTATGTGGCAGTGTGAAGTTATGAATGTATTGTATCAACAAGAGTTGGATATGGTTTTGGAAGAAAAACTTGAAGATATAGATGACAAGCACTGGATACGAATTAATCTCTATGCTTGTGCCTCTATTCGATTATTCATTGATAAGGAACTGAAATATTCTTATATGAAGGAAACTTTTGCTAAGGAGTTATGGACGAAATTGGAAGAAAAGTATATGACTAAGAGCGCAAAAAATCGGCTCTTCTTGAAAAAGCGACTCTTCCGATTTCAGTATCGTCCAGGTATGTTTTATGCACGAACACCTAAATGATTATAATAAAATACTTGCTGATTTAGCAAACCTTTCCTGATGAGGATAAGGCATTATGTTTGTTAAATTCATTGCTTGATTATGATCATTTAACAACTACTTTGTTGTATGAAAATCTGAGGTGAAACTTGATAAGGTTTCTGCGGCATTGGTGAATCATGAGTCTCGTAAGAAGGAACTAAAGACTCACAATTCACAAACTGAGGCATTCACTGTAAGAGGATGAACAAAGGAAAGAAAACAAAGGAAGCGGGGAAAATTTCGTTTAAAGTCACGAGGGAAGTTTCCTGCTAAAGATGAATGTGCCTTTTGTCGCCATAAGGGTCATTGGAAGAAAGACTGCCCTAACTTGAAGAATAAAGAGAAGGAGAAAGTGGATTCTGTAGCAAACGTTGCAAAATCTGGAGATAATGATTTCGAGTTTACTTTGACTAGTTCATCTGCTGATGGTCACTCCAAGGAGTGAATTTTGGATTCAGGTTGCACTTATCATATGTGTCCCATTCGGGAATGGTTCTCTAGCTTCCAGGAGCTGGATGGTGGAGTTGTTTTGATGGGAAATAATAATGCCTGCAAAACACAAGGGATAGGCAAAATCTGTTTGAAGATGCACGATGGAACAGTCAGAGAATTGAGTGATGTTCGGTATGTACAGGATATGAAGAAGAATCTTATCTCATTAGGAGCATTGGAATCCAAGGATATCAAGATCACCATAGAGGGTGGAGTTCTTAAAGCTATGTACGAGGCACTTGTGGTGATGAAAGGTATAAGACGAAATAACTTGTATTTTTTACAGGGGAGTATAATTACTGGTGGAGCAGCTATCACTGAATTTGCTGATGTAGATAGCTCAGATACTACAAGGTTATGACATATGCGTCTTGGGCATGCTGGTGAAAAAGCACTGCAAGGATTGGTGAAGCAAGGCTTATTGAAAGGCGCAAAGGCATGTAAATTGGAATTCTGTGAACATTATGTACTGGGTAAACAAACTAGAGTGAAATTTGGCACTGCTATTCACCACACTAAAGGCATTCTAGATTATGTTCATATTGATGTTTGGGGACCTTCCAAGAATGCATCTTAGGAAGGTAGCCATTATTTTGTCTCTTTTATTGATGACTTCTCTAGAAAAGTATGGGTGTATACCATGAAGCATAAAGATGAAGTCTTAAAGATATTCCTGAAGTGGAAAAAGATGATTGAAATGCAAAACGATCGAAAGATCAAGACTCTTAGATCAGATAATGGTGGTGAATATAAGTCAGATCCTTTTTTGGAAATTTGTCAAGATGAGGGTATTGTGAGGCATTTCACGGTTAGGGAGACACCACAATAGAATAGGGTGGCAGAGCGCATAAACCGTACTTTACTCGAGAAAGTTCAGTGTATATTGTCGAATGCTAGTTTAGGTAAGGTGTTTTGGGCTGAGGCAATTACTTATGCAAGCCATATTATTAATCGGTTGCTTACTACTGCAAACAAGGTCAAAACACCCATGAAGATATAGTCTGGTAAACCTTGTACTGATTACAAGTATTTACACATATTTGGTTGTCCTGATTACTATCATGTCGGGGAAAGCAAGTTAGATCCAAGAGTAAAGAGAGCTTTATTTATAGGCTTTAGCACTGGCTGGAAGGGATACTGACTTTAGTGTCCAGATGAGAAGAAATTTGTTGTAAGCAGAGATGTGACTTTTGATAAGACTGCTATGGTTAATCAGAACAAGCATGAAGGGGAAATTAAAGCGACCAAGACTATGAGTAGTTCAAAGCAGGTGGAGTTATTGAAGACTCCAGTTGATCCAGTAAGGTCTGATGTTACAGACACTAGTCCTACAGTTGATTTTGATGATGAGGACGAGGATAATAAAAAGGAGGTACCTACCCAAGAACCACCATAGTAACAAGATTCTAATGCAACCAGAAGATCAAGAAGGGAAATTCGAAAGCCTGCTCGGTTTACTGATATTGTGACATTTGCACTTCCAGTTATTGAAGATGATATTCGATTCACCTACAAAGAAGCTGTCATAAGTTGAGAGAGCATGGAGTGGAAGAAATCTATGGATGAGGAGATGAAATCTCTTCAGAAAAATAAGACTTGAAAGCTGGTTCAGTTACCAAAAGGGAAGAAAGAAATTAGTTGTAAATAGGTATATGCTAAGAAGATAGAATCTTTGGGAAAAGACAATGTAAGATTCAAAGCCAGATTGATAGCTAAAGGCTATGCTCAAAAGGAAGGCATTGACTACAACGGGGTATTCTCTCCTGTAGTAAAACATTCTTCCATTCATATTTTGTTGGCTTTGGTTGTGCAGTTTGACCTTGAGTTAGCTTAACTTGATGGCAAGACAACGTTCTTACATGATGATTTAGAGGAAGATATTTTTATGTCTCAGCCAAAAGGGTTTACAGTTGTTGGCAAAGAAAATTGGGCTTGCAATTGCAAAAATCATTGTATGGTTTGAAGCAGTCCCCAAGACAATGGTACAAGCGATTTGATAGGTTTATGATCGAGCAGAAGTACACAAGAAGTCATTACGATCATTGTGTATACTTTCGCAAGCTACAAGATGGAACCTTTATTTATTTGCTTTTATATGTTGATGTTATGCTTATAACATGTAAAAGCAAAGTGGAGATTGAAAGATTGAAGACTCAACTGAGTAATGAATTTGAGATGAAGGACTTGGGAGAAGCTCGGAAGATACTAGGTATGGAAAT
>JANITX010000212.1:9097907-9109014 GCA_027564395.1 Erythroxylum ulei | reverse complement strand
AATTATCCCATTAATAATATTATTTATTAGTTTTCATTAATATTATGTACAATGAATCTATGTTTTAAATTCATTCAACTAATATGAAACATGAATTTTTCTAAGATACAATGCTTTTTGATATAATCAAATTTTAACTTTAATCAATTACAAAAATCTCTTTAAATTAACAAATATTAATTTATCGGTTAATTAATATCTCTATAAAATAATAAATATCATGATCCTAACAATATTAATTTATAAAGGTTTTACTGTATATGCCGAATAACCAAGACCCAGTTGCGGTTTACCAGTTCATCAATACTTACTACTAACGGGTTCAGAGAAGTAGCTCGTGTTATTAGGGAAGAAAGCATATTATGCACAGTAAGCGAATTTACTTCTAAGTCAATATGGTGGTATCCCGAGTGCCACACCAGGTTAAGACCTAAGAGCACTTCCCAAAGTTCAGCGGTAGTCATGGAACATCAACCCAAGTTCTGGGCGAAATCTCCCAACCAAGGGTTGGAACTGTGTTGTAACAAGCCACCTGCAGTGGTCAAAAGGCGTGAGCTTTTGTTAGCTCCGTTCGTATTTAATTTCACCCACCCCTATAAAGGTTTACTCCAACAGATGAGCTAATCTCGTCAAGATCGTTGTTGCTAATCTTTCGTCTGTTGAATATAATGTACATATTCAATAATCCGATGATCTGGTGACGTCAACCAGGTGAACTATTCATTGAAGAGTGCCCTATTATGCCAAGACCAAAGAAACCAGCACACTGTGCCAAAGATGATAGCCCAGTCGTATCCCCCTACCAGTCGGTCTGTGTGAAGATTCTTTCTGAGCCACTCCTGATGGTTTAGTGTAAAGAACTTAGCCGACATAACCTAAGAAGGAAACCTATTCCATAAGATGCGGGCTTTGGGACAGTTCCTCGTAACATGCAAAGAGGATTCCTCGAAATGACAGTAGTAATAAGCAGCATCCGAAGTAAATTTCTTGTATACTCTCTATTGATCAGTGAGAAGTTTGTCATGCAAGAGAGCCAAGGAAATGCTCTGTTTAATAGTAAAACCTTTAAACTATTCAATTTACTGGTTCAGTTTATGACTACCTGATTTTTATAAATCAGAATGATTGCAATGCAAAAGCAAACGAGTCCGATCAAGCCTCTGACTTCATTAAAAATAAAACCAAGTTTAAGGTCCAGATGCCAAAGAAAACAACCTGTCCTGACTACGAAATTCACAAACTTGCTTGTCCCCTGCTAACATTTTCTGTCCGGTAATGCATAAACAGAAGTACAAAACTTTTTACTGCTAACATGAAAAATGCAGTTCATGGAATTGGGAAAGGAACATCTGTAAAAGGCGTCAAGAGAAATGGGCTCCATGGCACGAAAAAGACTCCCTTGATCTAAACCGATTCCCGCTTAGACACCAGAAAATAACAATGTCAAACATTCAGCGCTGTCCCTTTGCAGATTGGGCAGGCATTCTTCTGTACAAGCCACTGCTTTATGCAGTCAAAGTGAAAGGGATGACCACAAGCTAATTTCGATGCATTATCCCCATCAGCAAATTCCTCCTGTAAATGGTTGGAAATAATAGACGATCAGAAATTTAAGGGACTTCGTTTGACGCTAAAACTAACATGCAAGACAAATAATTGCATATGACTGGCAAACCACAATATAATCTGAAACCACGAAATTAATTCTATATTGAACCATCTGATATATGCATTGACCACTCTAGTTTTTGTATCCCTTGTTTCAACTGATCCATGCAGGACGTTTAGGCAGCTTACCTGACAGATGGAGCATGATTCTTCTTCCTTGAAAGAGCCATTTGGTTGATACTCCTGGTGGGAAAGATGAGTCAGAATAGTAGTCTCACTCAACCCTGTGCTGACATATCCAATTTGATCTTGTAGGTGAACAAGCTCCTGAAGTAGTGTTATTAAAAAGTAGCAGTCAACACCAAAGCAAAAGAAAGTGTGACACATTTATAATTCCTTTACTTGGTCTTCCAAGAATCAGTGCAAAGTTACATTTTTATCATAAACGACTATTAACAGTAATCACCAAATGGCTTATTTTTTCACTTACCTCATAACTCATGCTATCCACATCAAGACGCATTTCTTGATAATTATCAGGCTCTTCTTCAGGGACACGATGCAACACTGAACGGTCAATCAACATGACATCCTACCATATCACAAAAACATTAAAACACACAATAAACTCTTAATCAATTTCTTGTAGAAAAAGTCTGTACAGCACTGAAGATTGCCACCTTTTAATTTAAAGAATTGTTTTCTATTACTAATTGTTAATTAAGATTAATGAATTTTATGTACTTTACTGGTTTTACAATGTGGCAATCCAAAAAACAAGGTTGATATCCAAGGGTAAAGACAAGTATAAAACTGGTAACATACCTCAAGCTGTAAGGCACCCCCCCTACGTACAATTGCCAAAGCATTGCGAACCTGTTGATATTAAAAAAGGAGTTACTATTTCAAGAATGTTAAATACAAAATATGGCGAATGATACATATGGATTGCACCCAAGTTATGCATCTAAGTATACCACCATGCAACTGTCTCTATTGAAAAAAGATGAAGTAAGATGTTGTATAAAAACACTCCAAATATTAGCATATCAACCAACTCCTTAAGGATATATGCTTGACCTACTCTAGGAACTTTTTCTGTACGAAAGTCTAATAGGCTTGTCTAAGCCAAAATAAGTGGTTTTGATGCAAAAGAACTTAAAAGTCTACAAAAGAAATAAATTAGTCAACCAATTGACAGCAAAGACAATAAGGGCTGAAATTTAGATTATGTTTGCATTCTTTATTAAATAGGAAATAGTAGTAAGTTAAATATGTCATTTGGTTTAAATATCTTATCCTAATTGTTTAGAACTTATAGAACTATTATAGTATTTAAATTTGTTAGGAACTCTTTCTACTCGAATAAGGATTCTAAGAACTACTCTATAAATATGTGTATACTCAACCCTTCAAGAATAACATATCCTGAATTTTTTTCTACAATTTTGGGCTTTCAAGAAGAAGGTTTGATGTTTTCTTCTAAGAGTAATTCCTAGACCCTATGAGTAATTCCTAATTTCCAACCCTCTATTGTTTGTGTTCTTCAGTAAAATTCCAGCAATCCTAACCCAAAGTTTCATCAACCAAAACCCTAAATTATAGCCTAAGTTCCATAGAATCTTAGCTTAGATTTCTAGCAATTAAACCCTAAAAAAACTCAACTATATAAAATCTGAAATTTCAACATTTTAATTAAATTCAAACCTGAAATTTAATATTTCAACACTCTAATATTAGTCATATTTCCAAATTTTGTGAGTTTTAACCACTAGTTAACACTTCTATTTTTCCTACATTAAGTTCTGTTTTAAAGTTATGGTAGAATAGGATCAAAATTTATACCAATCTGCAATATAGAATGAATGGACTATATCTTCATTTCCTAAAACACTGTGTGATATTTTATAAGAAGACCTGCCAATAATTGGCTTTACAGCACTGGTTATTTCCATCCAAAACAAGAAACGACTCTACTCAATATCTTAAGAGATACATAAATTATTTTGGTCATTGCATCAGGACTATACCAAACATTAAGAAGTTACTATAACATCTATACAAGATTGGAGTGACACATTAGTATGTAATCACATGCTTTTTACAAAGATGAAGCAAGCAAGAAAGAAAAAAATATTTGGTTCACAAAAGGCATTATATGGACTAGAAACAATAGCTGCCATGGCCAAGTTTTATCTATCTTCTCGTTTGGTAATATAAAATTTGAGCCCTTTTTCTAAGATAGGTTGAGATGCATGGAATATATCCTTGTCATGTTAGAAAAGTTGCTAGCTTAATAGGCTTTTATCATGAACGCAGACGTAGTAGGACTCAACCTAATCTTCAGTTTCAAATGAAAAGCCTCAATCTCTAATTTTGAGAGAAGTTTAGTGTTCTCCATTGCACTTCTCTCACTTTCCCAATTTCAAAAGAAAATGCCAACATCCAGTTTTTGTAGCTCAAATGCTCAGACACCCGTGATTGAGGCATTGTGGGTCTGTTCAAGAATGAGCCTGGACGTACCTGCTGATGCAAGACTTAAAAATCCCAACTACCAACTATCGCATAACCACAGGTATTTAATTCTTCAATCCATTAAGCACACACCATAAGCTATTTTACGAACTACAACTTAATTTCAACATTTCTGAGACACCTTTACGCGTAAAAAGCCTGAACCTTCCTGGTCAACAGTCCAATTATGCTGCCTCACCCCTCTCAAGAGAACAGATGAGTAAGGAAAATAAAATCAGGTATGTTTTGAGTATAGCTTGAGCTGGTCCATACTGTAACAGAAAACAGTCCTACTGTCATAAAAAATTTCATCCCACCAATTGTGTGGCGAATATGTTCAGCAATTAAATACTAGGTGAATGGAAATCATGTTTGCCAGGAAACCATTTCTGTAAACATTGATACCCTCCCTAGTATCCTTAGATACACGAACTCAGAATAATCTGAAATTCCTTTGTGCTTGTTATTTCTAAAAGACAAAAAGTGATGGCATCAGCTAGGACAATAATTGTTCATGAACACAAATCTAAATTCTAAAAGAATATTCTTTTATTGTACATACCTCAGATACTAATCTCCTTCTCCTCTGTGCAGCAGTTGAGAATTGTAGTCCCACATCAGTTAGATTACCAGTTTGTCTCTCAGCCATCATTGTAATTCCTGATCTAAAAGGTAGCAGAGAAGACCTCAAATCACCAACTCTCCCAGACGGTTCCATCTCTCCTCCTGCAGGAGAAGAACCAGAATATATAGGACTGTGATGACTTTGTACTCGAGCCCCTATTCGATTGGCAAGCCCTAGGATTCGCTGTTGAAATTGCCCAGCAATGCTGAGCGGAGGATTCCATGTTGGAGATATTCTCTGCACAAGTTCCTCAGGCATGCTTGCATAGGGAATCATGCTTGGAGCAGATGGCTGATGGTGATGAAAATGTGCACTGGAGCCACTTGGGGAACGAGAGGCAATATTACCACAAAAGTTTGACCCACCTGGCAAATGTTCCAGATTTCCCCTTTGAAAATCAGTAACAACCATGTCATATCCTGGATTGTTCCTCGCATTTACATCTGTAGGCACTGCATCTCCACCTCTTGCACTATTTGAAAGAAGAGCATGAGGATGTATCGATGTAGATGGACGAACTATTCCTGATGAAGAACTAGTGTTCAAAACACAATCGAATGACAAAGCAGTTGGTAGAGCCGGCAATTGTATATTATTATTTCTTGTGATCCAAGCTGGTAAATTGGTTGGAAAATTTTCTGGTCCATTGGGAGCCCTTCTCAGTCGGATATTTCGCTGATAGTTCCCTGTTTCTCCTGCCACAATTGGAATTTGATGCGAGCCAGGACCTACGCCATCCTGAGGTCCAGGTCCCAGGTTATCAGAATCTGAAGCTTGATGCATTATAGTAACTACTTCCCCAGTGCCCACAAATCCTGCACTTGATTGCTCTGGATTGCTAGCACTCTGATGATCATCCAGGGAACTTAATGTATCTAAGATAGTGGTAGTGTCTTGTTGAGCATCGCCATCTAGCTGAGGTGACCTTAAGCTATCATCCAGAAGAATTTCTCCAGAAGGCTCAGCCAATTTTCTTTTGCAGGACACATGAGTACTGTCAGATGGACCTTCTCCATTATTCTTCCCTTCCAACAAAGATCCTCTAATTCCAGATGGTATCATGCCCGAATTTGCAGTAGGGACACAAGGAGATCCATTTTGAGGAGCATCTGGTCTGCCCCGATACAAACCAAAGCTTGTCTCCATATCGTGATCATTGCCATCAAATGCAACATTCAAGTCTATGTTACAGTGCTGAGTACTAGAACTGGCCCTAGGCACATCTGATGGTTCATTTGAGGGCTGACCATTTATCAGGTTCAGATTGGAAGGACGTCTAATTTCCAATGTTAGATCGATTCCAGTACCAACATGGGGGGGAGAGAGATCCTGAAACTGAGACAAAGTTTGTGGACTCACAGTCTCCAATGAATCCATGGCAGGATGCCCATCGTGAACCTGAGCATCACCTGGAACAGTGCTGTTTTGCTCAACCTGAAGATTGATGTAATTGGATCCATCATCCAAATGAGATTCTTTCAGGTAGTTGCTTGAACCATTAACTTGCCCTTCCATTTTGAGATGTGATCTTTGAATTCCACCACCCACTCGAAGAAGAATGAGAATTAGGACTGTCTTGCAGGTCTAATAATAGATAAACAGTACAAGAACTTATCAAAGGACCATTTCAAACATTTGCATTTTAGCATATTAATTACAACTAGAGTGTGTATGAGCAGGAAAACACAGGTAGAAAGGGAATGAGAAGATACAAATACTCAGGACCAAGCCTATAAACTATACATTATCTTACTTTGAGATTTTTTGGATTTTTCCAATGCATCAACTAAATCATTTTAGTCATAAAATTTTTTATTTGTAGGTATACAGCATGCGTGAATTATGTGAATATTCATGCCTCTTGATTTACCAACAAAATATAAACAAGAGAACCGTCTATCGACTAGATTCCACAAATTGAAACTTGTGAGATTAAGGTTACAACAACCCAGTCATACAGCATAGATGCTTTTATTTGATTTACAGATACATTTAATTAGGACATCCATTATCATTTTTCACTGAACAACCCTGCTCCTCTCTTTCACAGCATGCATCAAGATAGTATCCCTGTCACTTCTTTTCAATCGTGAAATTGAAATGTGTCACAAACCATATAACCTCAAGATTTTCCAAGAAAGATGCATATTGTTAGTATCTAGCCCAGACAACAAATATCCCTAAAACCATAAAAAGTCAAAAACTCTCAACCAAGAAGACGATCTTATCATGTGAGCTAGACACCACAGACGCGCATTAGATCAAAGAACACTTAAAAGTTAGGACAATAGCTGTATAAGGCTTCTGTGATTTTGATTAGTTAAACTCCATTGAACAACAATATAGTTGATTGTATTTTGTTTAGTTAAGACAAATTGAAACAAAAGAAATTAAAAGAACGGGAGAAAAGCTTTTCATCGAAGAGGCAAAGATAAAACTATATTTATGAAGAAACCAAATAAGACAAAACTCAAGCCATTACAAACACATTACCTGAAAGATACTTCAAGAAAACCCGTTTAAAATCCAGAGAAAATTTTCAATTTGTTTTATTAAAGAAACGATTCTAAGAAAACTGAAAAGAAGGAGAACCCAGTAAACTAGCTGAAAACTACTATGAGAAATTGACTTCAAAACTGACAGTGTTGAAAAACAAGTAAATAAAAATCCCCCAGCTTAAAAGGCACAGACATGTATGCAAACAATCAGTAAGCAAGATATACAGAAACACAAAAACTCTGAATTAAATATGATTACTGCGCAAACAATCAGTAGGCAAGATATAAAACAACACAGAAACACTGAATTACGCATGATTACCACCAATCTCACATACACAAAAAGAAAGAACATGAAAGAGGAAAAGAGGCAATACCCAGAAACAAAAAGCAGGTATTGATTGGAAAAAGTTATAAAGCAAAAAGCTTTAGAACAAAAACTTCTCTCTCTCTCACTGAAATTTGTTTGTTTGCTAGTAATATGAAATGGGTTGAGATGAAATGAGGGTAGGGTGAGTGGGCATATATGGTGTGAAAAGAAGAGGGAAGAAGTAAATTAAAATGTGATAGTAATCTGGAAAAGAAGAAATTGCCAATGATAGAGATGAATCATAATTACGGAGAGGGTAGAGACAAGTATGGTAGTAAGGTGTCATGGTTAGCTGCTGAACAATTGGATTAGCAACCCGCTTCAAAACCTCGCAATCCTGGCCTCGTGTCATCTTTCTCTGCAAGGTCTCTCTTTTATCTACCCACAAATCTTTTCTTTTTTAAAAAGAAATTGTTTTACACCCTTCAAAACTCTCTACTCTCTACTCTCTACTCTCTACTCTCGTTCTCTGATCTGGCATATATGAAAACCAAAGTCAAGCACCAGACATCCGCTCTATGTCTGTATCTGGCTTTTGTTTTTCTGGGCTTGATGTTTTGTGGGTGCTTCACTGATTCTCTTATCCAATCTCCTCCGTCGCTGTCTGTTTCTGTCGTTTCAAACTTCCCTCGAATGGACCCCACTTGCATAAGTTCGGGGATTTTAAATATTTCACTTTTTTTTTCCTTCACTTCTCTCTCTCTCTTTGCTGTTCCATTTTCCTAACCTTTTTTTTGTTTAAATAAATTAATTTTTAATTGCATATATATTACTAAAAAGTCCATCCCCCTTTATTAACGGTTATTTTTCTCAGATGTGGACACAAGATGTTAGAGCGGATACTCGGTACTTTTGAATTTTAGGATTTTTGTTTTTTGTCCATTTTACACTTTTTTTAACTTGTTTCGTGAATTTCAGCTATTTATTTATGTAAGTTCTGCATAAGACTCATAAAAATAGATGGCTGAGATCTATGAAACAAAATAAAATGGACAAAAGATCTTAACTCCAGCTAAAGTCTCGCATAAATAGATGGTCAAAATTCATAAGACAGGATAAAATAGACAGAAAATCTCATCCTGTATGATTGCATGAGACTTTTACTCACCGCCTCCTGACTAGTTTACTTGGAAATATCTAATTAAATTTATTATTTCCGAACTAATATTAATTAGTATTAAATTTTTGTTTGGTTTTTTCAAAATGAAAAATACATTTTCTTGAGGATTTTTAAAATGTGGATTTGTATTCATAACACGAGATTAATGCATATTGTGCTTAAAACTTTGTTTGGATTGCATGTACCTATGATTTCTTTTTCCTTTATGAATTATATATATCTCGTTCGTGTTACAAAATATGTATACAATAAAAACTAGTGGAACACTAATATGCTTAATAAACTAACAAGCATCAATCAGTGCTAAAATTTCAAGGGCTCCTTTATTAAATTGTTAAATCCCTTAATTGCTCTTTAACGCATGAGTCATTCAGAGATTAATTTTCAATAATTAAGTCACAAATTTATTCGTGATCTTTTTGGAATTTTTATTTGGTTATTTTAACGTTTTAGGGGTCTCGTCATGCATAAGTTTGTTTTGAACTTAACGTATAAATCCTTTCATTTACCAAGAGGAATAAGGTTTTGATTTCCAAGAAAACCCTTTTGATGTTTAAGATACTATTTTGAAAATTTATAACATGTTTTTTAATCAAGTTTTGGTCTAAAAGTTGGGATTTGATCTTTAAAAGAACCTGAGAATTCTCCAAAAATATATTTCAAAGCATATTAGTTGGTCAATACATAGATGTAGTCGACCAATGCAATATTTCTAGACACATTATTCAATCAATATTCAGGTATGATTGATTGGTATATCATGAGTTTTTTTTTTTTTGAAACAAAGTCAATATCAATAACATTAATCAGAGAGGTAGGGGGAAATCCCAACTACAACGGCTAGCATATAAATATGAGACCCTTGTTAAGTTATGAGCCTCAATATTGGCTTGCAGACGAATCCAACAGACCTTGATTTGAGGTCTAACGCTCAATAATTGTTTACATTCCAAAATGACTCTACCAAATTCAGTCCAGTTATCATGAACACTATTTATAGCAAAAACTAGTTTTTGGGCATTCGAGTAAAAAGCCCCTCGACCATGACAAAGAGGTAAGACCCAAGTTAATGCTTCCTGCAGTACCACAGCTTCAACCACATCGGAACTACAATGCCCTACAAAATGACCAGAAACTGCTCTCACAAAGTTTCCTTCCCCATCTTGGCATACAGCCTCATATCCATATAGACATCGGTCCATAAAAGTTGCACCATCAACAAAACACAGCCAATCAAGTTGTGCCTCATCTCGTAGCCCGTCCACTACCCCACGCCCCTTTACTGGACGGGATGGCATGGATCTGTTTATATTAGCTTGTTGCCAATCATTAATAGAGCCTAAAGCCATGCGTTACAGAGCAAAAGAGGAGTACCTTTTGGCCGGCCAAATCCGATCGTTACGTGCCTGCCATAGTTGTGAAGCTAAAGAGCACCATTGAATCACCCGTACCGTCGGTTCTCTCTCACACACTTCCGCAAACCACCGGTTAAAACCCACCCCCTCTCGCACAATACTGCCACCTCCCCAACGAGCCCACACAGACTGAGCCTCCGTACAAAAAACAAGAGCATGGTCAACATCCTCCGCTTCCCCGCAATGGGCACAGTCAATGGAGATGTGCAGATGTCGTTGTACCAGCCTGCAACATGTGGGTAGAATGCCACGCAAAGCTCACCACATAAAATTTTTAAGCTTAGGAGACATGGTTAATTTCCATAACTGCCCCCAAAAATCCCCTGCTACTCTCCTATGCACCCCTCCCGCATAATTCAGACTCAACTGATAACCTGACTTTGCGGTATAACAACTGTCACGGGAATAATGCCAAATACGGCAATCATCATGGTGTCTCCTCCCCACCGGAATGGTTAGGATGGTTCGAATATCTTCGGTTGAGAATAACTCCTGCATCATATCCAGATTCCAACCTCTCCTATTCGGAAGAAACAAGTCCTTTACCAGCAAGGTACCCAACGTGGCATGATCCCCTACAATACAGAAGTCCTCATTCTCCCGAGGAAGCCAAGGATCATATAGTACCCAAATGTCTCTCCCATTCCCAACAGACCATCGAAAACCATGCTTCACTACCTCGCACGCTTGGAAAATACCTCTCCAAGCGAAGCTTGGATTGGATCCCAATCTAGCTGACAAAACATCCCCTCTCGGAAAATATTTGGCTTTGTAAATTTGATATAGAAGAGTATCAGTATGACTAAGAAGTTGCCATACCTGCTTTCCAAGAAGTGCAAGATTAAAGCAGCGTAGTTCTCGAAAGCCCAAGCCACCTTCGTCCTTTCGAACACACATACGCTCCCAGGAGAGCCAATGAATATTCCTCCGTCCATCCGACTTCCTTCCCCACCAAAA
>JANITX010000212.1:9054567-9064712 GCA_027564395.1 Erythroxylum ulei | reverse complement strand
AATTCTCTTGTGTTATTATTTTCTGATATTTTTGTCTATCAAATATCCTTGGGTGTGGGTTTGGAAGGTCTAAAATTTCCAACATATAGGAGGGTTGAGACTAAAGTCCTCTTGATCATTTCATCATGATTCTCGCCATCTTACAGATTGTATCAATCAGTTACTTGCTAAGTTGGTACGTGGAGAACCTAAAGACACAAAAACTTGATAATGCAAGTAACTGAAAAAGGCAAAAGGCAAAAGGCAAATTAAGACACAAATAATACGCAAATAAAAAAATTTTGGTCAGTGGTGATCAATAAGAACTTGTCGGACATGCCTGCGAGCTTGTGGTTGGAAATATTACGAGCTTATTGAATCAGTGGTATAAACTATAAAGAATCTGAAGCCATTGAATAACCCACTACAGTTTACCCCCCACCTCGTTATATAACACGAATGCTTAAATCTAGTAAATGAAACAGCAACCTTAAACAAATGATGACGACAGCTTCAAAGCGTTAACTTGAGCATGCTCGAGAAAATAAAAGGGCAAAGAGTTTATATTCCTCTACATTACATATTATCTTACGATATGTTTCAGGACAAAGCAAAAGGAACACTGACGCTCCAAGTTTACCTGAATTGACTAGTCACATAACACCGAAAAGGAAAGTTTCTGCTCTGCATTTTATTATAACAGTTTGCGGCTATGAACTTGGTCAGTTCGGTCCCATATAATGGGAATGAGAGGTCATTATGCACTGACTTGATAAATAAAAGTGGTCGAAGATAATAAATAAATAAATCTTAATATTTCCAAGAGGACAGTTAGAATCCCAAAAGACTTGATAGAAGTGTTCTCACATTCTGCGTTACATTCAATGACTGTAAACCACAAAAGAATGTGTCTCTAGTGTTGTGAATTGAGATCTTCCGAACCCACACCCAAGGACAAAAATATCGGAAAATAATAACACAAGAGAATTTACGTGGAAACTCCTAAACCGGAGAAAAATCACGGGCAACAAGAAGAAAATTTACTATGTAAAAAATTCTTACAATCACACAATTTTTTCTCACCCAATCCCCTAATACACCAACACACCCACAAAGAAATACCCAAGACAAACTCTCCAACTCTCACCTCAAAGGAGAAATTTAACTAGAGTCAAATTTGTCATACAAATCTTTGACTTTGTATTGGTGCATTAACTAAAGAGGTAGCAACCTCCTTATATAGACAAGAGTCTTGCCCCAATTGTTGTCCCCAACCAACATGGGACAACAAAGGAGCCAAACTTAACAGTTAAACCAGAGCTTTAAAAAATTTAAAATTATACCATGAGTAACATTTTTTAATCTAATTTCAATTTAATCAAACTCATAAACTTAAAAAAATTTAATGATTGTACAAAATATAAACAATATATTGAATAATTTATTAAAATAAAATAAAACTATAAATTTATTTTGATATAAAAATATAATCTCTTATAGTAATATATAATATCTCAATTATAATTCATAATTAAATTAGATTAGATTGATAATTATAAATTTAATAATTTTGACAACATCTAAATGATACAATATTAATTATAAGTCAATTAATCTGAAATAAATATTATATAATAATAAGTTATTGTAAGTTAAGTAAAGGTATTAAGTTGGACTAGATTTTTTTCGAAATTTTTATATAATTTAAATTTACTCCTTAATTTTTTAATTTAAACACAACTTATCTATTGATTCTTAAAATTTAAGCATTTAACTTTTCGGTTTAACCTATTTTGTCAAATCAATTAAGTCAATTTATCCAAGTCTAATCTTGATCACATTTCACGAGACATGATCTTCTGTCCTATTTTTTTATACCAACTCTATTCCATTTAATCTCAACCATTTATTTATGTGGGTCCTATAAAAATAATTAGTTGAAATCAAATGAAAGAAGATTGGTACACAAAAAATGAGACAGAGGATCTGAGTGCACATTTCACGGCTCAATGAGATACTAACTGTTTGTTGTGCTTGGTTTTCAAGACAGTGTTGGTGCATATATAGTGATTCTTCGTAGGTCAACCAGTTTATGCTTATCACCACACCATTTGTACTGTGACCGTGTAATTATGATTTTCTATTCCATCATAATTTCCAATTAACAACCACAGGCTGTCGAGATTCCACTTGTTTCCTGAGACCAGGAAAGTCAAGAAGTGATCTTCATCTAAGTCACGTACATACATCGAGCTGATCCTCCGTCGTCATAATACATGCATTGAACGTTGGGAGATCCTCTGATTCACTCCTGTGATATCCCCTCTCATTCACACATTTTACCGGAGTGGAATATAGAGGATCTGTCCCGCATTAAAGGACATGATTCCATTCAACTTACGCAGGTCCTTTGAATTTATTTATTTTTGTTTACAAATATATCAGAAACATAAAGCATAAATGTTCAGAATCTGTTGAATTGGTAAGAGACATTCTTGCATATAAATTAAATAGCTTTTTTCTTGTTTAAATGATGTCAACGTCTAGAAGTACAAGCACACCACTCGTGTGTGCATATTATGTAATGTGCCTGGTCAGTGGCTACATTCTATATATAGTAATGCCACTATTAATATAATAGAAGAATTTATTTTGTCTATATTTTTATGTGATAGTGGAATAAATCTGAACCATTTATTCTGGTCACTTATAAACACACTAGATTAAAAGTCATAGATATAAAAATTGATTATCTCTTTCCTAATTAAGATAACATATTGTTTTCGATCAAGTTTTTATATATGCAAGAGAATTAAGAGGGAAAAAACAATTTTAACTAAGACTGCAGTAAAATTTCTCGATCTCTTTTCAATAATGTCGTATTCCATATCAGGTATGCAATATTACACTCTTATGATTTGTATTAATTTTTTATTTAAGATCTTAAAATTATGCATATTGTTAAGATATATATATATATATATATATCTTTTTATTTAGTTTTAACATCTTATTTATTAATTGTACACATAAGATATAAATTGTAATGGGATTCAAAAAGATGTGGAAGAATCCTACACAAAATGGAAGTCTACTCTCTGACAAATTTATGGTATATCACGTTAGTGATTAAGATATGTACTGTTGGATTTTTTGTGAATAGAAGATAAGGGAATTGGTTTTACGTGTTTGTTAAGGGCTCTTGTTGATGAATATCGTGTATGTCTCTATCTATAGGATAAGTGAATCTCGTGTGTGTGTGGTATCAATAGTGTAGTGGGCGTTAATTACATACTTGAAAAAGTAGCTTATGTGGTGTGCTTGTTCTGGTTTCATACACACCGTGGGTTAACTTCTAATCTCTAAGAGTTGTTCTTCTAGGATTGTGCGTGAAATACACATAATGTGTGTAGTGTCCCATATGGTTTAATTGGAGTTGTTGAAGCTAGACAATGTGCGTGAGTGAAGAAAGTTCAGATTCTTGTTTTGTTGGATTAGCATACTGATCGGAGATTTGGTACTGAAGCTGGAATGAATCAGTTCAACTGGTGGACAGTTATTCAGATGTATTTCGGAAGGCTGAAATTATAGGGAAGTCTTTCTTTTATCTCAATTATATCGTTGTTTTGTTCATAGTTGATTGATTACTTGAGTTATTTTTGTTAATTGTTGTTTAATTAAAAGTAGTTTAGAAAAATCCTCTAACGAGGTTAGTACGAGTCGACCGTATTATTGGGTGTGAAAATCTTAACGGGAATCGAGGTTGAGAGATAGTTATAAGGATTGAGTGGTCTTACTTTAGTGTGACCTTGTGTAAATATATTGCACTTTCTTGAAAGTATTAATCTAGGTAAAAGCCCTGCAGACGTAGACAAGATGTGCTGAGCTGCGTTACCAAATTTCTGGTGCTTTTTGCTATCTCGTTTTTTATTTTTTTATTTTTCATTTGTGTTAGAGACGTCCACAAAAAACTGGAAAGTTTGCGAAACTACTACTACCTTTGGTTTTTCAATTGGTATTAGAGAAAGGTCACCGATTCAGAACTTGGTAGTAAGTTGGAATAGATCCTAGTTTCACGAACATGGCTACAAGAGCGGGTGCATCAATCACCAGACCACCACTGTTGGATGGATCTAACTATCCTGCATGGAAATCACGGATGAAAGTCTTCATCCAAGCTCAAGGCACAAAAGCTATGCATTTGGTAGTATATGGGTGGACGTATCCGATGATTACTGACGATAAAGGAGAGGCAGTTCAAAAAGATCCATTTGAATAGACAAGACCCAAAGAAGAAAGTGCACTTGGAAATTCACAAGCAATGCATGCGATATTCAGTGCTGTTTATGGGGGACGCTTCTGAATGATATTAGCCTGTGAATCAGCTAAAGAAGCTTAGGATGCTTTGCAAACTATTCATGAAGGGTCCAAATCTGTGATAACGTCAAAACTACAGATGTTAGCTGTGAGGTTTGAAGAACTGAAGATGGATGAAAATGAGACTATTGGAGACTTTCATGAAAGATTGTGAGATATAGCGAATTAGACACATCAACTTGAGAAGAAATATTCCAATCTAAAACTAGTTAAGAAAACGTTGAGATCACTACCTCCGAGATTTATTCCGAAAATTGCAGCAATAGAAGAGGCCCACAACATTAATGATTTGTCATTGGAAAAAGTAATTGGAATTCTTACAAATTTTGAAATGAATCTTTTAAGGGGTAAGCAAGAAAGAAGCAAAGGATTGGCACTATAGGTGGAAACTGAAAAATGTGTGAATGATGCAGGCGATAAATCAGATGAAAAATGAAGACTTAGTACTACTCATACGAAATTTTGGTAAATGGCTGAAAAGAATGAAAAAGGACAAACCTGACTTTAGACAGTATGGTGGGAGTTCATCGAGTAACAACTTAAAACAACAAGCCAAAACACAAAAGGATGAAAGGAAGGTAAGGAGAATCCAATGTCATAAATGTCAAGATTTCAGGCACATTTAAGTTAAATGTGTTAATACTTTGAAGAAGAGAAAAGGAAAATCCTTTACTAGCACCTGGAGTGAGAATGATTTTAAAAGTGAATATGGTAGCGAAGAAGAAATCGCTAATGGTGCTGTGTTAGTTGTTTTATATAGCAAAAGTCTAGTTACTTACTTAACAGTAACTAAGAAGGAAGTAACAGAAGTTAAAAAAGGGGAAAATCGGAAAATTTCGAGAAAAATGAAAACAACTCAGCTCAAGACCTAATATCAAATTATGACAGCGATAGAAGTGGCCTAGATGAAAAAAGCGGAATATTTACGAGGATTACAAAGCTATGTATGAAAAATGGGTGAAAACGTGTAGAAAGAATGAAACATTGAAGGAAGAGAATCTCTCCATGAAGAACACCATCCAAGAGTTAGAAAAGAATTTGATGTTGATGTCAGATGAGATCGGTGAAGCTAGAATGAAATTCGTAAGTACTGAAAAGGGATTAAGAATGTTAAATTAAGGCACAGAAAAACTAGAAAAGTTAATAGAAATTGGTAAGATTAAAGGGGGATCTTCAAGGCATCAACTATAAGGGTGAGTACTCTAAAGTGAATGAGAAGAAAAATGATATGTCCAAATCTGTTCAAGAAGAAGAAACATTGAAAAAGAATAAAAAATTTGTACCCACGTGTTATTTTTGTGGAGTTATTGGGCATATAAGGCCAAGATGTTATCAATTACTGCAGATGCTGTTTCAATGAAGCCAAAGCCGAAAAATTATACGTTCTTCACAAAAATTTCAACATTAGCTCTCAGTACCAAAATCTACTTGGGTAAAAAAGAGTGAATTACAAGTCTCATGGTTCTTACATCGATGAAGGCAACTTTGAAACATGGTTGGTACTTTGATAGTGGATGTTCACGCCACATGACAGGGGAAAAGAATTACTTAATTGATTATTAGAGTTGTATGGATGGTCATGTGACCTTCGATGATGGAAAGAAGGCTTCTGTGATCAGTAGAGGAACATTATGTGTGGATGGTTTGCCTTCCCTCAAGAATGTGCTCCATGTCGATGGACGAAAAGCAAATTTGGTAAGTATAAGCCAACTTTATGATGATGGTTTGTTTGTTAAATTTACAAGTGATGGATGCAAGGTACTAACCGAACAAGGAGAATGTCTTGTGAGCTGCAAGCGATCAGTTGATAATTGTTACATATTGTAGGTGATGACCACTTGTAAATCAGCCACTCGCGGTAATAACATTGATTTATGGCATCAAAGTCTTGGGCACGTAAATTTTGATCTCATTAGCAAATTAAAAAAAATGGAAGTTGTGAAGGGTCTAGCCAAAATGAACAAAGAAGTGAATAAACATTAGAAGCGGAGATTATCCCTTTAAATGTTCAAAACTCGAGAGAAGTTGATTTAAACTGAGATTCTCCTTCTCAAATTTGAAGACATCATCCAGTAGAGAATGTCATTGGAGATGTTAGTGTAAAAGAAAAATAAGAGAAAAAAATGGTTGATTATCGAGAACTTGTGGGATACTTGTGCCACACATCTTTATTTGAGCCAAAAGAACGTTAAAGAAGCTCTACAAGATGAGTTTTGGACAACAAATATGCAAGATGAATTGATTTAATTTGCATGGAATGATGTATGGGAATTAGTGCCAAGACCATCTGACACTAATGTAATTGGAACAAAATGGGTGTTTAGAAATAAACAGATGAAAAGGGTAATGTAACCAGAAATAAAGCAAGGTTAGTAGCTCAGGGATATTCTCAGGTTGAAGGAATAGACTTTAACGAAACTTTTGCACTGGTGGCTCGACTTGAACCTATCAAGCTATTATTGGGCATAACATGTGTGAAGGGGTTTAAGCTTTATCAGATGGATGTAAAGAGTGCTTTTTTGAATAGGTTTACATAGAAACAAGTGTATGTCGAGCAAGTGAAAGGATTTATTGATTCAGCCCATGTAGATCACGTTTATAAGCTAAAGAAATCTCTTCACAGTCTCAAACAAGCACCAATAGCTTGGTACGAAAGGCTCACACAATATCTTATCAAGCAAGGATATAAACAAGGCACTGTTGACCAAACTTTGTTTATTAAAAAATTCAAATATGATTTTGTGATGGCTCAGATCTACGTTGATGATATTGTGTTTAGTGTTACACATCCAAAGATGGTAGATGAATTTGTTAAGTTAATGACATCCGAATTTGAAATGAGTATGGTAGGCAAGCTAAATTTCTTTTTGGGTTTGTAAGTTAAACAAGTGAAGGATGGAATTTTTATATCACAAACCAAATATGCCAACAACATAATAAAGAAGTTTGGTCTTGAGAATGCTAGACATGCAAGAATACTTATGAGTGTCTCAACAAAACTAAACAGAGATGAGAATGGTGAAAATGTTGATGACAGTTTATATCACAGCATGATCGGAAGTTTATTATACTTGATTGCAAGTAGGCCAGATATTTGTTACAATGTTGGCGTATATGCTCACTATCAAGTCAACCCGAAAGAAACACATCTGACAGCGGTCAAGAGGATTATTAGGTATGTAAGCGGAACATTTGATTTTGGAATATGGTATACATCAAACTCAACATCTTATCTAGCTGGATATAGTGATGCGAATTGGGCTGAAAACTTAGACGATCACAAAAGTACTTTAAGTGGTTGTTTCTTTTGAGGAAACAATTTGATCTCTTGGTATAGCAAGAAGCATAATTCAATTTTATTATCGAACACTGAGGCAAAATACATAGCTGTAGGTAGTTTTTGTTCACAACTTCTTTGGATGAAACAGATGTTAAAAGATTATGGGATTGATCAGAATGTTTTGACTATCTTATGAGATAACAAGAGTGTCATAGACATCTCTAAGAATCCAGTTCAACATTCAAGAACGAAACATATTAATCTCAGGTATTACTTTATTAAAGAGCTTGTGGAAAACAAAACAGTCATCTTGTCACATGTATCTACGGAAAAGTAGTTAGTGGATATCTTTACCAAACCTCTTGATGCAGTAAGGTTTGAACTTCTTCAAGGGGCTTTGGGACTTTGTGCTCTACATTATTGATGTATTTCATTTTAAAAAATTATTATTATTAAAAACATCGTTTTTCATCTGAGGGATTAAAAATCCTTAAATGTTTTACCAACACCTCTCCCAACAAATCGCCGTTGTCAACAACCAAGACATCTGCTTCTACTCCTTCTGTCCACCATTCAATCTCTGCGTTTTCTCCAAGCAAGAAGACCTCGTCGGAGGTTGTCCCAAGGCCGACGACAATCCAAACTTCTGCATCTCCAGTTTCCTCTACCACGACACTCCCATAGCTATGTTGGAGACACTCTCTTCGTGGGCATCGGTTTTATGGTGGATTTCAAGAAACATCACCACTGCAGCGTTGTCTTTTACTCATCTGGGCTGTTTCTTAAGATCTTAAGGTAGACCTGAATATAGGTTCAAGTTTCTTCCACTGTAAACTCACTACTTATGTGAAATTGGTGAATCTCTTTTGAAGATCCATATCGGTATTGTTTCCTTTCACCTCAAGATTGATTCAATTTGATTGATTTTGGTTGGAATTTTATTGCTTTTCGATAAATATGGGAAAGAAAAAAGAGAAGATATTATCTTCGATGTTTGACAAAAAGACAATAGCTCTAACACAATGTTCAAGTCGATTAAAGTTGAATCCAACACCCGGTTGGAGTTTCACCGAGGCTGGGTTATCTTCTGCGGCTCCTATTGACATTCCTGAAACTACCTCCGTTCGGGACATAATACTAGATCTAGATTATGATGTTACTCAAGTCATATTATCCATGGTTGAAGGTTCTGCTTCGGATTTCGATTAGACTCCCGCGGCATCTGTACTACCAACTGCATCTCCTATAGCTCCTTAGAAACGTACAAAGATGTGATGTTAGAAAATAGTTCGACCACCTCGATGTCACTCTTTTGTCTACCTGACAGTGGATGATGCAAATTCCTTCAAGTTTTACTCTTTCGCGGTTGAACAAAAATAGACAACTCTTAATGTTGTCGAACTTGTTTTTGATCGTCCAATCAACTTAGAGGAATTTCAACAACATGGTCTGAACACTTTACTATCGGAGTGCTCTTTACTGCAAGCTTCATTACTTCCGAAGCACTATAATTCCGATCTGGCAAAATAATTTTATTGCAATTTATCTTTTGATATTTTGAATGAGAATGCTTTGACTTATGGAGTAGTATATGTGCAGGGTCAGGTAGTCCATTTTGATGCTGCTCATTTAAATCTGTTTCTGGGATTTGATAATTTGATTGGTGATCTCCTTTATGATAATGATTGGAATGTGTCAAATGAATTAATTACTACGGTACTGACTAGTAGAAAATTGGCTGCATGGTTGTCTAGTTCTGTACTTCATTCTTTTATGCTTACTCAAAAAATTTCATGCTCTTTAAATTGGTTGTGGCCAATTGGATGTCGAGCATACACGTTGTTTATGTCTACTTGGCACAGGCCAAATTGATTTCTGCGATCGATATTGAGGTACCATTCAATCTTGGACGTCTCATCATTGAAGCTATGTTAGCTATTGAGAGTAAGCCACATTTTTTGTTATACTTTCCATGCTTAATCTCACAATTTTTATATGCCAATGAAGTTACCGGGATAGAGTTGAGTATACTTAAGTTGGTGGCTTTGATGAATTTCTCTCCAAGGATTTTTTAGTAACCACGGGTAATGGATTTGCCATATATCACATCGGGTTCCTCAGATGCCATGGGGACGACATTTGTTAATACTCATGCAGCTCACTTTACTGAAATTGAGAGGATTGAAGGTATCGTTCAAGTAGCTGCTGATGCTCTTTGCAATTTAAAGCAACGAGTTCTACGCTTTACCGACACTTCATGAATTCGTCTTTTTAGCATATGTTGTCTCAAAGGGGGAGAATTGAGATAAGACATGACTACTTGACTGAAGTTGTATTTTTTCTCCTCTGTGTTTTGTTGTTTATGCCTGACTTATGCTTGCGTTGTTGAGTTTTGAATTGAATCTTAAATTGAGGGGGAGCATTGTGGATTCAATATTTATATGTCCAATTATGTTATTTAGGGGGAGTATAAGAGTTGTGACAAAAATGCTAAAAAGGAGGAGATTGT
>JANITX010000212.1:9033439-9045930 GCA_027564395.1 Erythroxylum ulei | reverse complement strand
TATATTAGTTTTGGCATCTTATTTATTAATTGAACATATAAGATATAAATTGTAATGAGATTCAAAAAAATGTGGAAGAATCCTACACAAAATGGAAGTATACTCTCTGAAAAATTTGTGGTATATCACGTTGGTGATTAAGATATGTACTGCTGGATTTTTTATGGATAGGAGATAAGGGAATTGGTTTTACATGTTTGTTAAGGGCTTTTATTGGTGAATATCGTGTATGTCTCTATCCATAGAACAAGTAAATCTCACGTGTGTGTGGTATCAATAGTGTAGAGAGCGTTAATTACATACATGAAAAACACAACTTATGTGGTGTGCGTGTTCTGGTTTCATGAACACCGTGGGTTAACTTCTAATCTCTAAGAGAGTTGTTCTTCTGGGATTGTGCTTGAAATATATATGGTGTGGGTAGTGTCCCATATGGTTTAATTAGAGTCGTTGAAGCTAGACAATGTGTATGAGTGAAGAACGTTGAGATTCTTGTTTCGTTGGATTAGCATACTGATCGGAGATCTGGTACTAAAGCTGGGATGAATCAGTTCAACTGGTGGATAATTATTCAGATGTATTTCGGGAAGCTGAAAATATAGGGAAGTCCTTCTTTTATCTTAAGTATATCGTTGTTCTGTTCTTAGTTGATTGACTACTTGAGTTATTTTTATTAATTGTAATTTAATTAAAAGTAGTTTAGAAAAATCATTTGACGAGGTTAACATGAATCGGTCGTGTTATTGGGAGTGAAAATCTTTCACGGGAAGTAAGGTTGAGAGATAGTTACAAGGAGTGAGTGGTGTCGCTTCAGTGTGACCTTGTGTAAATCTATTACACTTTTTTTAAATTATTAATCTAGGTGAAGGCCCTGCAGTCGTAGGTAAGATGTGCCAAACTGCGTTACCAAATTTCTGGTGTTTTTTACTATTTCGTTTTTATTGTTTTTATTTTTCGATTGTGTTAGAGACGTCCACGAAAAAATTGGAAAGTTTGCGAAACTACTACCCCCTTTTGTTTTTCACATATCAATTATGATTTATTTCATAAAGATCATATTTTTATATATGTTCTCAGAGGACGTGCTTTGAATAAATAATTTGAGAGGTTTTGTTTTGAATAAATAATTTGTTCATCTATTTGCTATGATTATTTAATGATAATTGTTAAAAATTTTGATGTTTGAAGAGTTTTGTGATTATTCACTATTAATGGTTTCTATATAAATTTTTTAAAAGATTATTGTGGTTATGAAATTTTAAAGATGGTAAACTGAAATAATGTATAAGGAATATCAACTTTAAATCTCATACGTGTAAGATTTTTGCTTTTCTTCAAACACACCAACAACTAGACAAGGAAGAATACTTGTTGTTTTCTTTAGGATTCTAATTCATGTAGAATTTAAAACAAAAAAGCAACAAATTATCAATGTAGTTTTTACCATAACTATTATCAGCATTCAAAGTTTATATTTATATACTTATTTAAGTTTTTCTTAATTATTATATTTCCAAAATTTAATGACATTTTTTATTTTATTCTGATGCTATATATTCTATTAATTTATTAATGATTTCATGTTAGTTTTATGCATATTATTATTGAAAATTTAAATTATATGTTATGTGTTAAATTTATACATGATTAACCAACTTAATTAATTGAGCTTTTGTCAAGTATAAATAGTCATTTATTCATAAAATATTAATTTCTATTATTGAATTAATTATATGGATAAATGATGTTTATTAGTTGATAGATTTTATAATTTACCCAAAGGTAAATTAATACCCTTTGACTAATAAACATAATAGAGAGAAATCAATATTTACTTGTCAAATATGTTATATATCCAAATATATTGATTGTATTTGATAAGTTTTTGTTTGATTACTTGATAAAGTTTGTATGACATTAAACTTATGATAATATATAGTTGAGTTTGCCTTAAAAAAACTATAGTATATTCTACATGTTTAATTATTTAAATTTGATAATTTATTGAATATTTATATATTCACATCAATTATTTCTCATCATTTGCATGCTTCTTTTGTTACCCTGTTTAACGATTTGACCTTCTCTCAATGGTGAGAACAAATCAATTTCCATTTAGGTGTTTTGGATTATGATTTAGCATTATTGGAAGAAAATTCAACTACCATTATAGATACAAACAGTGAGGATCAGAAAACAAACTATAAAGCAAGGAAAAGATCTAACATATTGTGTCTTAATTTTATGCAAATGACTATTGCCAACAATATTAAGACCACTATTCCACAAACTGAAAGAGCTAAGGAATACTTTAAATTTGTGGAAGAATGCTTTCGTTATACGGATAATTATCTCACCGATTCGTGACTATGAAGTTTGATTGGTTGCAGAGCATACAACAATATGTCTTATAGATGACAAATATTGCAGCAAAATTAAAGATTATAGGTTTGACAATTGATGACTCCTTTGTGCAATTCATTATGAACTTGTCACCATCTGAGTATGAACCTTTTCAAATTAGCTGCAACACTATAAAGGATAAGTATAATGTTAATGAATTGTCTAATATGCTTATTTAGGAGGAAAAAAGGCTAATTAAGGAGTTTATTCTATTAACCTTGTGGTTTAAGAAACTAACAAGATTCACAAGCCAAAGGCTAAGAAATTTAATAAGAAAGTACTCGCTAAAACGCCACAAGTTACTGCTAATGTTGATAAGAAGGAATAAAAGAAAGATAAATGTCATTTCTATAAAAAAGAGGGACACTGCGAAAAAGATTGTCTGAAATGTAAGGTTTGGTTTGAAAAGAAAGGTACTTCTAATTTTTTATATGTTCTAAACTAAACTTAATTGAAGTTCCTTCTAATACTCGATGGCTTGATTTCGGTGCTATTACTAATGTTTTTAATGTTATGCATAGATTCATGACAATCCAAACCATAAACCCAACTCAGAACTTTCTGTTCATGGGAAACAGTAAGAAGGTTCCAATTAAAGGTGTAGAGACTTATCTTCTAATATTAGATACTAATTATCACCTTGATCTAACACAAACTTTCTATGTACCTTTAATTTCTAGAAACTTAACTTCTATTTCTAAACTTAATAAAAGTGGGTTTACTTTTAAGTTTGTTGATGGTTGTTTTAGTTTATTTAAACATAATTCCATTATTAGTTGTGTAATTCATATGGATGGTTTATATAAGTTGAAACTTGATGTTAATTTTTATAAACCGATATTTTCTATTTATCATACCATTAGAACTGAGCGTAGCATAATTAATAATAATTCAGCTTACTTATGACATAAATGTTTGTGTCATATATCCAAAGAAAGATTGGTAAAGAATGAAATTCTTCCAAATTCAGATTTTACTAATCTCAATATATATGTGGATTGCATTAAGAAAAGCAAACCAAATACAGTAAGAAAGGAGTCACAAGAAGTACTCAGCTCCTTGAAATTATATACATCAATATATGTAGGCCTTTTAACACTCAATCCTTTAGCGGAGAAAAATATTTGATCACTTTTATAGATGATTTTTCACGTTACATATATGTTTATTTGCTTAATGAAAAATCTTAACATGTAAACGCCCTTAAGATGTTTATAAGGGAGCTTGAAAGTCAATTAGATAAAAAAAAGTAAAAATTGAAAGATTTGATAAAGGTGGTGAATATTATGAAAAATATGATGAATCAGGACAATGTCTAGGTCTATTTGAAAAGTCTCTCAAGAAACATGGCATATGTGCATAGTAAATGATACTAGGGTCACCTCAACAAAATGGTATGGTGGAAAGGCATAATAATACATTAATGAAAATAGTTAGGAGTATGATGAGTAACTCTTCATTACCCAAAACCTTGTGGATACATGCACTTAAAACTGTTGTATATATGCTAAATCGGATTCCTAGTAAAGTAATACCTAAAACTCCTCTTGAGTTATAGACCATAAGGAAACCAAGTGTGAGACACTTGCAAGTTTGGGGGTGTCCAGGAGAAGCACAAGTTTATAATGCACAAGAAAAGAAATTAGATTCTTAAGCAGTTAATAGTTACTTATTGGTTATCTAAAGAAATCTAAAGGGTATAGGTTTTACTGTTCAAACCATAATCTAAGAATTGTTAAAACAACTAATGTCAGGTTCAATGAAAATGGTGAAGTTAGTGGGAGTGCTGAAAAAACATATTAGTGAAATAAGAGTTGATGTTCCACTACCCATAAATGTTCCAGTATTCACTTCTATACCAAATATTATCTTGGCGTTGGGAGAACAAAATAATGCTAGACAAGGTTTCGATGAAATAATACCTCATGAAGAAACTGACTTACGGCCAATTAATTTAAATGAACCATATGGAATAACTTAGAATAAACTTGTAAGAACAAGAAGATCAACTGTTCATGCTAATTATATGGTTTATTTGTAAGAGTCAAATTTTGATTATGATTTAATAATGATCCTATTTCATTTTCACAAGCCATAGAAAGTGATAAGTCTAAACAAATGGATTGATGCTATGAAAGATGAGTTAAATTCAATGGCATAAAACAATTTATAAGATATAGTTGATTTGCCAAAATGATTTAAGCGAGTCAGATTCAAATGGGTCTTTAAGACCAAATGTGACTTGAATGGCAATATTGAACAACATAAAGCTAGACTTGTTGCTAAAAGTTATACTTAAAATAATGACATTGATTTGAAAGGGACTTTTTTACCTGTTTTGAAATATTCAATAAGAATAATCATGGCATTAGTGGCTCAATTTGATTTAGATTTACATCGAATGGATGTGTAAATTGCCTTTCTGAATGATGATCTCAAGAAGGAAGATTCTATGGATCAACCTAAAGATTTTCCATAAAGGAAAGGGTCACATGGTGTTTAAACTTAAAAAATCAATTTATAGACTTAAACAAGCTTCCTAAAATGGTATATTAAGTATAATGATACCATTGTAAATGAGGAAGTTCAAAAACAAAGAGTGCGTATTGAACATATTAAGATGGATCTTATGATTGCAAATCCCTTGACTAATAGCCTTCTACCAAATATGTTTAAGGGACATATTCAAAAAAATGATTCTTGGTTATATTGATAATTGTTTTTTATGACTTTTTGATGCTCTTGAGCTCAATAAAGTTTTTTATTGACAATTTTCTTCTTCTTTATGAATGTACACATGTAATTGTTATTAAATAAGAAGAAAAATTGTGTATAGGATATTAATGTGGACCTTTAAGATATTTATATATTCTTTATATTACCTGACTTGATAATAGTGTTGTGATATATGGAAGGAAGGATACGAAATTGAAATATATGACTGTCATGACCCGCATTATGTGGTTTATGGTGTTAAGGTAAAGTATGAAGATATTAAGAGACTTATTTATGCGCTCCTAATGTTTAGACTATTAAAATAAAGTTTGAATTACCGGGCCAAGTTGGAAACTGTTAGAATGTGGCCTGATTAATGGCCATAGTCTATATATATTAATATCATTATTAATATAATGGTAGAGTTCTATTTGGTATCTATTTCCTATTTAATAGTGTAATAAATTTCAACAATTTATTATGGTCATTTGTTCGATATACCAGATTAAAAGTCATAGTTCCTCTATCTACTAATTAATGTAAAAGATTGTTTTCCATCAATTTTTTGAAACTGCAAGAGAGTCAAGAAAGATAAACCAATTTTAATATGAAATTTCTGGATTTCTTTTCAATAGTAACATCTTCCACATCAGGTATGCAATATGAATCTTATAATTTGTAACAATTGTTTATTCTAGATCTGCATGTCAATTGTAATTTATTTCATAAAATCATATTTGTAGATATTATACTCAACCCCTAACTTTCGTAAACGTTATCGTCTAATACTGTTAACTAAACTCGCCACATGACACCAAATGTGCAAGTGGAAGGATGGAGCTCCTGTCCTCATCCTGTATTAGCCTTCTTCTATATCAACCAATACCATGCAGTTAAACTTGTGGAAACCACGGCTGCTGATTATTGACCTTGACAAACTATGCTTCTAAAGAACTTTTGGTAGGTTATTGAGCTTGAGCACTACCATTTTCAGAAGAAGCCATTCTGTCAAGATGCCACTTGCACTAGCTAGACCACATAGCATACGAAGAAAAGTGTTTGTTAACCCACCTCTTGGTCAACTTCGCTGCAGAAGTCAATGATCAACCTAATCTCCTATTAAATTAGAGCCAGCAGGCTGAGCGTTTGCGTTTGAAGGTAACCACAAACTACAATCATTTTTTCGGTGAGGCGACCGAGCATTTTTTTTAGAAATATCTCACTCCAAAGCGATGAATAGTGGCAGGATGATCTGCTGAAGTGACAAGTTTCAAGCTCAAATGGTATTGGGATTTGCTGGTTTATCCTGTCCGCAAACCATGAACATATCTTATTAGGGGGTGCCAATAATTAATCAACTAAAGCTTTCTTTAATGTTATTAGGCCTCTTCCCTTGAAACAATGATGATACGTCAGCAAGACTGTTGGCTAAACTCGCAACACGACAGCATGTGCAATGTAGAAGTCTTTGAAGCCTTGATGTCCTTTTACACCTTTGTATATAAAAGGGTGTGCGTAGAAGACTACCGTAAGGTGAGTCGAAACAATCACCAAAACCACTTGTGCAATCCACATTGATTACAAGGTTTCAGTTTTCTTCTGAACAAAAGCTAAAATGGCTGCTTGCCATGTTCGTTCAATCAGCTTGGCATCCAGATCTCATCCAATGACTGCGAGTATCGAAGATAGACTAGACAAGTTGAAGGCAACAGAGTCTGCGTCGATATTCCATAAGATAGTTGGTCTGAAGGAATTGTACAAGGCTCTTGTTGCTTTCCTTCAATTGCCGACGACTCAACAGACTCTATCCCATGCACAACAGAGTAAATGCGCAGAAGAGGCATTGAATGGATCTCTGAGGTTGTTAGATACTTGTGAAACGACGAGAGATGCCATCTCACAGATGAAGCAATGCATGCAGGAACTGCAATCGTCGCTTCGGAGAAAAAGAGGTGGGGAAGGTTGCTTGACTGGTGAAATAAATGCATTCTACGAATCAAGAAAATTGCTGAACAAAGTCGCTTGCAAATGTCTGAGAACCTTGAGGAAGAAGGACAGGATTTGCACAACAACCTTGGACGCCAACTCCAACCAGGAAACTCTGATCAACAAGTTGAGGAATGTTGAGGAAACTGGTCTTTCAACATTTGGGTCCATCTTGTCTCTAATTTCTCAGCCGCAGGCAAATCTAAAGCACTCCGGTTGGTCTACTCTTTCAAAGTTCTTCCAATCTAAAAGCGTATCTTGTGAAAGCAATGTTAGTGCTATTGAATTGGAGAAGATCGATGCTGAATTGCTTATCTTGAAGCCAAGCAAAGGCATCAATTTTGTGGCAGTACAGAATGTACTGAAAGGATTAGAGGCATTGGAATCTAAAATGCAAGAAATGGAGGAGGAGTTGGCGTTTGTCTACAGGCACTTGTTGAAAACCAGAGTTTCACTTCTCAAAATCGTCAACAACTAGCACTTGTTAGCTTCCCTCTTAAAAGTGTTGATTTATGCCCTATAGCCAATTACTTTGATTGTAGTTTAGTGACAAATTATTTAAAGACATTCTTTATCTTGTACATGTTTAGATATATATGATAAAGTTCATGGGATAATTGTACATTGTAAATGAAATTATAATTATGAGATTTATATTGCATTTATGTATTATTCCTAAATGTTCATAGTCATTATTCTATTAAGATTGGACATTAATAGAATGTAAAAAGACTAGCACACGTTTTGTTTTTTCTTATGAAGGAAGTAGTCGATTTTATAGGCTAAAGTATAGAGATACTTAAACAAACGTGTGGGTATTTGCTAGAGAAGAAGTTCACTGGACAGATCCAATTTGAAAAATCCATTTGGAACATTACTTATATGTCTATGGAATTCTCATTGTGATGATTGTATAAGTGATTACTTGACTTGAAGTCATCAAAGTTATCTTGTATGGGGATTGCTATATTTTGATACTACTTATGATCTATTTAATCATAGGTCGTTTAATTTGTAGTCATTGGATGTAGCATAAACTATATGGAGATAGTTGAATGATCAAGATAGGATTCATCACCCTAAAGTAATTAAGGAGAATGTTTTGTTGTTCTCAATTAGTATTAATTCAAGAAATCATTGGCCAAGGTGAAATAATGTTTTATAAATAGTTTACAAATGTCATTAATTGAATCGATAGCTAATGACGGATAACTAATATGATTAGACTCAAAATAGAGTAAACATTAATTCTATACTCTATATCTAATCGGAACATTGTATGATGAAAGGATTGAATTATACGAAAAAATTATGCACGGAAAGGCTAGTCAAAACTTAAAAGGAGTTTTAATTTGTCTAATTTTAATTATGAATTAAAATTAGATTTTATAATAATTGCCAATATATTTGAGAACCTGATGGGTCTCACATATAGAATGAGTGGAAGATAACAAAATTAATTTAATCAAGTTAGACTTGATTGTAAAGTTTGTGAAACTTTATGATTAAATATGAGATATTTAATAAATAAGGATCAATATGAGATATTGAATCTTATATGGATATAATTGCTATTTAATTAGAATTATTTTTAATTTTAATTAAATTTTAATTGAAATTATAATTTAATTTCAATTAAATTACTAAACGTCCAAAGCTTATTATAAATAGGCTTAAGCTCTATGGAGCTAGCACTTCTTACTTAACCCTCTCTGTAAGAGTTACAGAGTTCACTTAACCTGTTCTGTGGATACCGTTAGAGGCCGGACACTTGTGTGACTACGGTGGTTGAGGCGGATCGGTTTCGGAAACGGTTTGAGGGATACAATAAGATAAAGATCAAGTTTCGGAATAAGGTACGGATTAAATTTTTGTTTTATTATGATTTGTGTTAATCGTTTTATAGAATTAAATAGATCTTAGTTTCAAGGAAATCAAAAGTCATGAAAAAGTTTCGTGATTATTCTACTGCGGTCGGGATCTGATCTCAACTCAGTTTCCCAACAATGTTGGAAATTCATAAGTGAAGTCATCCCACATCGGAAAGAGACATGTGGATAAAGTGAGTTATATACAAAGATAGGGCTCATAACTCAGTACCTTAAGGTTTTGGGTTGAGATATGATGTTCTAGTTGTATATGAGCTCATTTGTATCCAGTCCAATTTCTCCCCAGGCTTCCTTAAAACCCTTCATTGGTATCAAAGCTAGGTTGGAGAAGTCTGATGAATAGAGATTCATGGATTTGGGTCAGAGTGGCTCAAATGGCTTCCCTAAGCTATGGGTTGAGGGAGAGCTAGTCCGGATAGATGCACTTGTGAGGGGGAGATGTTGGAAATTCATAAGTGGAGTCATCCCACATCGGAAAGAGACATGTGGATAAAGTGAGTTATATACAAAGATAGGGCTCATAACTTGGTACCTTAAGGTTTTGGGTTGAGATATGATGTCCTAATTATCTATGGGCTCATTTGTATCTGGTTCAATTTCTCCCTAGGCTTTCTCAAAACCCTTCATGAGAATACAATTTTTGTTACAGTTGTAGATAAACGTATATAGAAATGTGAATCCATGTCAATATATAAAAACTTAGTTCAAATTGAAACTCAATTTTTTTTAACTTTTATTGTCTCTTTCTCATGTTAGAATTTTTTCAATAGGACATTTGATAATTACTATTTTTCAAAAATTAAGGTTAAGAAAGTTATTCTAATATAAAAATAGTAAACTACTACAATAAGGTAACCTTTTGGCTACATTCTTTTTGCTACGATTTGGAAATCGTAGCTAAAGATTAACTTTTGGAAAGGAACCCTTGGGATACGAATTGTCAATAAAGGCTATCCTTTAGCTACGATTTTTCAAATTGTATCTAAATATTACAACAAAGAAGCCTTCTAGCTACTTTTCTTTTGGTGAAGATCTGAAAATCGTGGCTAAAAGTTGCCCTTTTGGCTACGTTTTTTCAAAATTGTAACTAAAAGGCAAACTTTTGGCTACGTTTTTGCAAAATCGTAGCTTATTATATTAAGAACTCTTTTTTGCTTTTCTTCTTTTGATTACAAATATATTTTCATAATTTAGAAACCCAAACATAAGCAAAATTTAACAATTTATATTTCTTATGTATACTTAATTCTTGTACCCTTTCATTTAAAAATTTGTCAAAAAAACTCTTTATTCACGACCCTTATTGTCGATATCACTTCTTATGTTCATCATATTCAAGTATTATTAATTCACTAAATTCCACTTGATCATTTTGTAACTGAACATCATATTCATAAAAAATCAATTTTAATACTATTTATAATGATTCTAAATCTAAAGTTAAATTAATTTAACAACAATCTCACTTTGAAAATTTATAAAACTATAAATTCAAAATTAATTAATATTAGATAAATTTGTACTTTTTATTTTTCTATTTTAAAATATATGATTTGACAATTTTATATGATGTCACAAAATTTTTCAATAATTTTAACATGAAGTTTGTAATTCTCATCATATTCAAAGCATAATAACAATTGAATTTTTGGTGCATCTTGATTTGACAAGGCTACGCTTTAAAGGTCAGCCTTTGCCGATAATTTTAAAAATGGTCGTGAAAGGATTGCCCTTAAGGGACAGTTTTGGATCGTTGCCAAAGGATGATCCATTGGCAACAATTTTCTAAATTGAAGCTAAACACTATAATAAAGAAACCTTCTGGCTACTTTTCTTTTGACGACAATTTGAAAATCTTTTTTTTAAATCGTAGCTAAAAGGCTAACTTTTGGCTACATTTTCACAAAATCGTAGCCTATTATATAAAAAACTCCATCATTCTTCTTTTGGCTATGAATATATTTTCCCAAATGTTTTAATGTCCCAAATCATATAATTTCAGTTAAAAACTCAAATGACACAAAGAAAATCAATATCTTTCATTTCATCAAATGCTCATAGACTCCTTTATACTTTTCATTTATTTCAAGAAATCATACTATAATTCCTCATTTAATTTCATTTCATAACTTCTAATTTCCAAGGAAAAATTCGGGGTCCAACATTTCTCCCCCTCTTAAAAGAGTTTTGTCCTCAAAATTCTAACTTAAGAAATCACCAAGTAACTAATTTCTTCTTAAAAGAGCATAATCAATCACTTTCTCATCTAATTTCTCATCACACATATTCTTAACTTATTCACACTATTCCACTTCTTGTAGCAAGAACCACCAAAATCATATCAAATCACTATGTCCACAAATCAATCTTCCTTCATATATTTACACAAGTCAATGGTCCAATTCTTAATGACCCTTAATATGGGCCAAATCATCATTCAAAACAATACTTTGAATTTCTATACATATATCTTTATTAATTTATCTCATCTTTCAAATATTCATTCTTACATCTCACACATGTATATCAAAAATCAGTTTATCCAATTTCATCTTGAAATTCTAATCTCAATATCATACATATTCCTAAAATCAATCAAAATTCTTGTCACCTAACTCAAACAATCATCTTGCTTCTTCCAATAATTCATGAAAATCAAAATCACATTCTCACTAACTCAATTCTATCTATTCAAACACTTTACCAACATAAGCGCCCATGTAAGATCCTATTACTGGGCTCTGATACCATAAATGTTGAGACCCGATTTCGGAACCAGACCCCAACCGGAGAAACGGAATCCTAAACCCGAAAGTGGGCCAAATCATAAGTGGAACACAAAGCGAAAGTATCGAATCAAAATGAATCGAATCGAAAAAATCGGATAACAAAAATGCGGAAACAAAATCGAAAGCGGAAATCAAAGGAACGTATTTTGAAGGGAAAAGAATCGGAAGCAAATCGAAAACGAAGCAAACAAACGGTTCAATCGAACTGAGCAACTTTCTGACATCCGAGAACAAATATCTTATAAAACAAAACAAACTTGTCACGTTGGAAATCTTAGACTAAGCCAAAATGAAAACCCGATATAAATTTTTTTCTTTCTCATATTATTCATTCTTTAATCAAGCAAATTCAATTTCCCCTTTTTGAATTCATCAATCTCATAACCTCAATTTATTTTATCCCTCATAGGCGAAACATAACCGTCAATTACACAAAATCTTACTAATCCTTTCTTTTGTCAATAAACACTTTACACACATATCTATATATATCCACAATTCATACACAATCAACACTTCAATATTTCAAAATCAATCAACACAATTCATCGGACCTCCTGTCCGGAATCCCAACACAAACAAACACATTTATAAACCTATAACACTGCAATAATTCTCAAACAATGATCAGAATCATCGGACCTCCCGTCCGGAATCCATATCACAAGCAATCCCATTCATAATCATAAGCAATTTATACAAAACTCTA
>JANITX010000212.1:8932386-8945153 GCA_027564395.1 Erythroxylum ulei | reverse complement strand
GGGGGGGGGCGGGGTGGAGATGGGGGAGGGACGGGGGTATCTAGTCTAGGGATTAAAATGATAGAATTAGGGTATTGATGGTGAAGAGAATGGATACATCAGCTTCCATTTGGAACGAGAACAGATTGGATGTTTTGGAGTAATAATTTTTTTCTTTTTTTCCGGTTTGGGAGTTTATAAGCTAAAAAATTATTCAATCATAATCATATATTTATGAGATAATGCGTGTCGTGATTATCTTCAATACTTACTACAAGACAAAAAGGGCCGGTCGGGAATGGAATGGAACGGATGTTATGTTCTTAAATCTTCTCTCTCCATCAACTTGTTCTACTAAAACTGACCGCAAAACGACAAAAAAGTATATATTAGATTTAGACTCATGCTGCACGTCCAAATTTGTTGACCAAATGAATCAGTCAGTAGACATTATTTGTAAATCTGAGGCCAAGAATTAAGAGCACATACTTTCATATGTTTATTACCCAATGAATGAAAAATTAGTCAATTTGCCCCCTTTTTTTTTAATTCTATCTTTAAAATTGGATGTCTGCAGCATTTTTGCTCTAGGTGATCTCCTTCTTTACCAACAATCAACCCTTGCTTCCTTGTTTATTTTACTTTTTTCTCTCAACTTGTTTTACTCACCCTTATCATTCAGCAGCTCCTTCTAGTTCCTCTTGTGTTATTTTTCTTCTTCCCGCTCCAGATCACTCTTTTTTTATATCTTTGTATTACTGTTCTTTATAATCTACCTGGATCTTTCATTTGCCTCTATTAGTTATTTTCTGTATTTTATCCTTTTTTGTTTAAGATTTTTTCCCCAAAATTACAATTCGCCTATTTTCTTTTCCTACTATTTTTGTTACTAAATTGCTAAAACATTATCCCATCCTAACCAAACCATTAACCGAGTCCCACAAGACTTCCCCCTCATTGGTTAGTCCCAAAACCATTCCTCACCTGCCAATATAAACCCACCTTACTAACCTCCCTTACCCAATACCTTAAACTCTCCTCCAAATTGCCTTAATCAATTGAATTTTTAAAACTTTCCAACTTTACATTGATAGGCAAACATCTAGCTTTCCCAATGATGAACACTTAAGCTTATTATCAATGGAAGAATCGGGGGCTAAGAGAAGTTTTCATCAATACAAACATTATCTTCTTGTTCAAATTTGAATATGAATCTAATGCCCAGAAAATTTTAGGCAGGTCTATAGCACTATAATAGGAAACTATTATTCCTATAGAAATGGAAGCCAATCATACAAATAGAGAGCTTGAAGCAAAAGCACGTCCCTCGTTGTTCAACATACATAAGGTACCTTACAATATTGGTCTACTAAGAGCCAAAGTTACCTAATAACTTTTGTTTGAAAACTAGAATACATGGATGAGGCCATATTAGGTATGAAATGAGTGAATTATGCTAGGATTTGTATGATGGTTAAGGTTGATTAAGAGCTACCAAACATGATACCTGTTATGAGGTTTAGAGAAGAAGATAAATTATTGGAGGATTCAATTTTAGTAACTTATCAATGACAAATTGCATCATCAAAGTAAGAATTGATATCAATAAGCAAAAAGTTTCAGAGAGGTGACTACTTTGAATTAATAGGCACAGTTCTACTTCGAGATGAAGAAACCTTAAACAAAATGCATCCTCAAAATTAAAGCAATATGATATATCTCTATTTGAACCTCGTGAAAAAGGATTAGAAATAAAAGTAAATCCTTAACCCACTGATGATATGCATTTAAATGAGGGAATGAGAAAGGATAATGATTCACTAATTTAAACTACTAATTAGATCCCAAAGTTGAACTCCATCTGATCAATTAGAAGAATGCAACATATGTAATAACTTCAAAGTAGCTACTAGGAGGAACTATAATAGGAAAAACGGAGTTAAAAACTCTATAACCTATTTCCCCTCCTATTGCCTTATCATCTCATAGAATGCTAAATATTTATAGAAGGCCAAACCTTTTCTAATAGGTCTTTTGGAAACTAAACTTAAAGTGGAGAATTTCAACAAACTAAGTTTATTGAGCAGAACTGGACAATAATTTCAAATCATCATGTGCATTACTATGGCTGAATAATTATAACATTTGATTATGATAGAATTGAGATCTTACATATCATAATGTCTGATCAACTCATTCATCTTTTAATAAGAACCCTAAAGGAGAAATTTAATATTTAGTTCACTTTTGTTTATGCTTTTAATAGGGGTTCATAAAAGAACTATCTATGGAATAAGTTGATGGATAGTCACGAAAGCATAGATACTCTATGGTTAATCCTTAGGGATTTGACTAGCACACTCCATCCTTTTGAAGTTAAGGGAAATGTTAGTTTGAGAAACTTCAATGATGACTTCAGAAATTTTGTTTACCAAATTAAGGTTACTAACCTAAAGATGGATGGATAGTTCTTCGTATGGAGTAATAAATAGAGTGGAATATGGATTATAAGAAAGAAACTCGACAAAGCCTTAATGAATGATCACTAGTTATTCATATTCCTAGAGATCAAGGTTGTATTCAATTGTTCTCTATTTTTAGACCATACCCTTATTGAGATTCGTAACTGTCATTAGTATATCAAAGGAGAAATCCTTTTTTTTATTAACTTGTCAGTTGAAGCTAAAGAATTTGAAGAATTTTCCTCAAAAGGAATATCTAAATTCTAAGGACATAAATCCTACATTAACATGAGAAAACCCTATGATGAAAGAGGAACTTAAGATCCTTAACATGAAGTAAATGTCACCAAGGATAAGTTGGTTCAAGCTTAAAACAATTTATATTAAACGCCTGATGATATGGACAAAAAAGAATAGAAAAAATAACATTATATAACTATATTGGTGCTTAGGAAGTTAATTCCTCTCTATTAAAGCAAAGATAAAGAGTTTAATGACTTAAATATAAGGAAGGAAACTCTTGTTTTTTTCTTATAATTTTTTTTCTCTCAAGGCGAAACAATAACAAGATTGCTTCATTAATGATATAAAATGGAAAGCTAACAATTGAGATCCTTCAAGAAACACATACAAATTTCTCAAACTCCCTTATTAATTCCTCTAAGTGTTGTTCATTTATGTAGGCATTAAAAACCCTTATCAAAGAAAAATTGTAAAGAAAAAATAAGATATACTACTCAAGCCTCTTAATGAAGATGATATGGAAAAAAACATTATTTGAACTTATCTATATAGAAGCTCGTTGACCCAATGAACTCAATGCTTATTTCTTTTAAAAGATATAAAGTCACACTAGACATTGATGTAGTACTAGAATTCTTCAATAAGGGCAAACTATTAAGGGAAATTTATAAGAAATTTATAATACTTATTCCAAAGATATCAAATCAAACGTCACAAAAGGATTTCATACATATATCTTATTGTAACATAATATATAAGATCTTTACCAAACTCCTTGCTTATAAGCTCAAGGAATAAAACCATGCTTCTTACTTTAGGATTAAGGAAGCATTAAAACTATACATCAATCCATCAAAAAGGAGCTTTCATATAAGGTAGAAAAATTGGAGATAATTTTCTATCGGCTTATAAGCTCTTTAAGAACTATAATAGAAAGCAATCACTTAAAAGTTGTGCAATCAAAATTGACTTTCACAAAGCTTTTGATTCCATCAAATGAGACTTTATATTGCATATCTTACAAGAATTTGGATTTATAGTAAGATTCATAGCTTAGATAGAGCAGTGTATCACAATGGTCTCCTATAGTATCTTAGTGAATGGGGAACCAACTAAATTAATCAATAGAGTTAAAGGCCTAAGGTAAAGTGCCAATTTCTCCTTATTTGTTTATCCTGATTATTAAAGTGCTCGATAGACTAATTAGACACATTATAAGCATGATATGGAGATTTAAATAATATAATAAATGCAAAAAAATCAAGATATATAGTTTATCATTTGTTAATGACTTACTCTGTTGGACCCCGAACTATTTTTGGAAGATTAGAACTATTGAATAAGAAATTTTGGTGGCTAGTCACGAGTAAAGAACAAATGAATGAAAGTTTTGAACCAAGAAATGATAAAGAGTAAATTACAGAATGAGAAATGTGGATAGATTCATGATTTGCTACCGTGTTTTTGGTAGATAAGAGATTTTGAAATAGGAAAAATCATGGTAAAAGTTAGCAGTAAAATGAAAGCAATATTTGTGTGGTAAGTTGATGAAGAATATGTACATACGTATATGTTCTATTATTCGTGTTCATGATTAATCATGGACTATAATTTTCTTTATAGAGGACATTGATTTGAAATGAAGTTGAGAATGAAGAGTAAATGATGTAGAAAAAAGTGATCTTGGTATGAGTTGTGTTAAGGAAAGGTTTTTGAAATAAAGAGTTGATCTAGAAAATAGCCTCGGTCTGTTCGCCATAGCTTTTTCTCTAGTTATCTAAACAATATGGTTCTTGATTTGGATTAAACTATAAATATATGGCTACATTTCTTATGAAGACATTGAATTTCAATTCCGTCTCTAATGTTGCGTTTGGATAGTGTCCCCGGGACGGGGACAGTGGACAAGACAAGAAAATCCTGTCTCAGAAGGCGTTTGCTTGGCTGTCCCTGCTGTCCTGTCTACCGTCCCCGGAAGACAGGGACACGTTTTTTTGTCCCTCTCAAAAAGGGAGGACAGGGACAACGTGTCCCTGTCTCCGCAACATATCACCCTTCTTTTGACACTACTGCCCCGACTCCTTCGCCACTCTGTCCCCGAAGACCCTCGACTGCTGTTCCCCTGTCTTGGATCAAGTCGCTGCCCTTCGTCGCACGCTATATCCTCCCTGAATATTCCTCTTTTCCCTGTGATATTAGAGTTTCGTCTTCCCATAACAAATCGGATTACAAACCCTAGCCTATCTATGTTCCCTCCATATTCCATCCTTTGAGAACCCCTTTCCAATTTTATTTAGGGTTTCTTGTAAAGAAAAGAAACTATGTTTGTCAAGAAGACGGTATTTTGTTGCAGGGGTAGATAGGGATGATAGAGGTTGGACTTTGCTTCATATCGGCGCTAGAAAAGGTGATCTCAAAGAGGTAAGCTAATTTTTGTTGTTGGCGGTGCTGATGAATTCAATTGTTTGATTGGCATGATTCTTTTTTTTTTCTTTTAGATTTTTATTCAGATTCCCTTCCTCTTTGCTACTTTACTTGATATACTATAAAGATTGTAATGGGTTGTTATTGGTGACTGCATAATCAATACGAAACTTTTCCAGTGGATAAGTTTGGGGTCAGTGTGAAATTAATACTGTTTCTAGGAGCATATCATGTTCGGGATTTGGATGGGGTTTTGGTTTATTGGTGTAAGATTGATGGATTACCTAATATCAAAGTTGGAGGCTTCGACATTTGTGCTGACTGCTGATTTTAAATTGAGGGATTACCAATGTCAAAGTCTGAGGCTTCAATGAATAATGGATATATGTGCTAGAGAAGTGGTGGATCATTTGTATTGAAATTTGAGGAAATAGCATTGGATTGAAATACAATCTATCTGGTGCTAACTTTCACTTTTACTGCCTATTATGATCTACCAATGTTGTTAACAGAAATGAGTTTATAGTGAAGAGTTTTAGGGGATGTGGGTGGTGAACTTTCAGAGTTTGAAATGGACTCCACTTTACACTATTCCATTGATTAGTTTTTTTTTATTTGTTCTTTGTTTGCGTTTCCTCCATGTTCAATGTTTGTGGCTGCATTTTGCTGTGACATTATCATTTAAGATAAGATATGTTAAGCTACATTGATTCTTCAAGATATTGGGAATTGATTTATGATGAACTAGGGTATCTTTGTACAAGGTTTTTTTTTCTTTGAAAAGTTAGTAATAAATTCATTCAAAAGGTAGAAATTACAAAGTGTATAAGGTTACAACTCTCAAGTCTGGAGTGCTTACAAATTAAGTAAAGAAGACAGTACATAATGTAAACAAGGAAATACACACAGTCTTAGAACAACCGAATCTAGATGCATAGTTGCCTTTTAATGTGACTGGAGATGAGTAGTTGATTAGCATTGATCATGATAGCCATCCTTAGTTTAATCCAAAATTGGATCCAACTAAATTCTTTGTACTCCTCAGCTTTCCCAAAGATTTTAGTATTCCTCATTCACCAAATGTAGTGAGGGATTCCATAGTTGTTCTTAGACTTTTTTTGTTATGTTTCCTGGATTAATCATTCTTTACTTTTTCTTTTAGTTATTTGTTTAAGCAATCATTTCTGTTCCCACTTGGTTATATTTGATTAATATCTCAAAGGAATTAAAGGAAGGCATATAGATCTCCTGGTGCCAACCACAAGTGTTTTATGAGTAAAGTATGCTGATTTAAGGTGCTTTCTCTGACCAGGTGAAGCGGCTACTGAATGAAGGAATGGATGTTAATGTGGGAGCATGGGGCCCCAAATCTAAAGGGGTGACCCCTCTTCATCTTGCTGCTGAGGGTGGCCATGTTGAGGTTATGGATGAACTGCTTGAACGTGGTGCTAATATTGATGCTAGAACTTGGGGCGCATGTGGTTGTAAGTGTCTGAGCATTTTAATTGTTTTGCTTCTTGCTTTCTTCTTCTCTTCGTGACCTTCTTCATTATCTTCATCTTCCTCTCCTTCTCACGACACTCTCTTCTCTAAGCATCAAAGTTGAACCTTGCTTTCTTCCATCACTAGCTACTTTAAATTTCTTACTATCTTTTCTTCTTGATAAAGAACCCACCTATTCTACTTTGCCAAGATGATGATCGTGTGGTTCAAGGAAAGCTAGGGTTAAGAGTGATTTGAAGATCTTGAAGCTTAAACAAGTAAGTAATATGTTAATTCTCATAAGTGGTATGAATATGAAACAAATATGGTGTTTAATTGATATTACATGATCATAAGAATAGAGGTTATTATACATGTGCACCGTGGATGAAGGATGAAAATATTGATGTCTTGTTTGTGTGTCTTGGTGATTAATATTTCATGAATTGTTGTAAAGATGAGTTTGGAATAGAAAGATCATTGAAAATATGTATAAAAATAGTGCAGAAAATTTTAGAAGAAATGATATGTGTATGCTCTGTTTTTGTTGTTGTTTACGTGAATCTCATTGGGTGTTTTAGGAATGAACTAAAATGAGTTTAGAGTTAAGAAAAAAGGTGTAAGGTGATGTCGTGATATGGAAAAGAAATTAAAATGATAAGTTTAAGATGAAGTGAAGTTGTTGATGGAGAGGAAGAGAATGTAGAAAAATGAAAAAATGCAAAAAACATGATGAAGATTCGTGAGTGATAGGTTCTATTTTCTTTTATGTTTGTTATTAATTATGGATTTTGATTTGTTTGTGAGTAAGTTGAGCTGAAATAGAAGAGGAAATAAGTTAGAAGTGATGGATTTAGTAAAAGAGTTGAAGAAGAGATGAAAAAGAAACAAAAAATTTCTGCAGTTCTTGAATCTGGAGAAGAAACTAGGCAGTGCACGATCATGAACAAGCAAGATCGTGACCAAGAGGAGAAGTGAGGATTTGCACGATCGTGACAATAAAGAAGCGTCTCGCAGTACACAATCGTGCACAAGCACTATCGTAACCATGCGTGACAGTTACAAACATCCTTTATTCTTTTGGCAATAACTTCTTCTCTCGACCTCCGAATGACTTCAAATTTGAATTAAAAACTCCTCACACATTGTTTTTCCTCTCCACCAAAATTTATGGCCATCTAAATTCATTCATAAAAGATTAATTGATAAGTTTAGGATGAAAATGATGAAGTGTGCTAAAATTTCTTAAATGGAATGATTTCACTGAACTGTCAGCAGTATTTTGGCCATGTCTTGATCTGTAGATTTCCAAATAGAATGATTTTTTATTTAGATTAAACTATAGAAATATGGTTACAAATTTTCAGAAGGCATTGAATTTTAATTCTGTCTTTAAGAGTTTCAAATTTTAGCTCTATGTTGAGTACTGAGTACTATTGTAGTTTAAGAACAATCCAAAGTTTTTTTAGTATAACTTTCAGTATACTGAATTAAATTGTATGATCTTGGTGTCATTAGAAACTTAAGACATACAGGAACATTTGTTAGAAGAAATTATTACCTAAATACTTCATTTTCCTTGTCTTAATGACCATGAAAAATTGACCCAAAAATTTGAGAAAAGCTGGAATAATTGATTAATGATGTTATAACTTAGTAAATGAATTGTTGATATCAAAGTATCAAAGGCATGAGTATAATGGGAATGAATTGTTTATATGATAGTAGTTGTTATTCAAAAGAGATGAGCAATATGTATTAAGTAAAGGTGAATGAGAATTTGATATTTTGAGAGCATATACTGCCAGAAAAGAAATGACGAGTAATTGAATTATGATATTAGAATAACCAAGTGTTCTTAAGGTGTAAACCTGATAATAAGTTAGACACATACAAATGACAATGTTTGATTGATCAAGAGTTGTGATTAAGGAAACATAACTGGAATAGTCGAATTGAGCATGCATTATACATGACACATATACATATATGTGTACAATAAAATGTTTATGTAATTGTGCAATTAATAATGTGTGTATTGCATAATGTTGATATACAGGATAAAATGTCCGCACCCAAACATTTCTGGATCATGAAAGCTAATGCTAATCTGGAGCGTATTGTGAGTCGACCTGATCTTACTTTAAATGATTGTCCTGTTTAAATTTTTATATTGAATTATTTTGTGATTTGATTGTGTTGATTCCGGACATTGAATATCCAAGGTGTTTGATGCATGAAATACATATTGGAAGTGCTCATTGAATGTGAATTTGACAAACTTAGTGATTACTCAACGTTTTTGTTAAATGCTAGACCAAAGTCCGAAGATAAATGTGAATGTGAACGTGATGTATTTCATTACATGAATGCATGAAAGATAAAGGCAGTTGTGACCGGAGTCGCTAGTAAAAAGCGCTTAAAGTTCAGAAGAGCCTCTGGCTCAGTTGCTATTGTACTCGGCATCTACTAAGAGATATGGGGCATTAATTGATACAAGATCGGTATCCACAAGAGATATGGGCTAGTGAAAAGGTACTCGGTCACAACAAAGTAATAAATAAAAGTGAGTCTTATGTGCATTACATTTATAATTGATATGTATGTTTTAAATGATCAGTTTGACTGCTCTGAATGTGATATGTGATGCTACATGATAAATGAAATAATGTGAATTATGTGATTATATGAATTGACGTGTTATGTGATTGAGTGAGCCATCGAGGATGGTTCACTCACTGAGTTCGCAAAACTCACCAAAATTGCAACATTGTTTTTTTAGGCTTAGACGAGTTACCCCGGTAGACAAACAAAAGTCTAGCTACTACATTCGAGTACAAGATAGAGATCGGGATTAGTTCGCGTCTGCATTTGTATTTCCTTATTTTTGTATCAAATTGTATATTCCGCAATTACTGTACCTCGATTATTTGAATAATTATGTTTTGTAACAACTTTCCAAGTTGGAAATGTTTGTAAATGAAATTGATCAATGAGTGTAGTAACACTTGTGAATAAAAATGTTTATTAATAAAGTGGGCTCGATTTGGTTATTGATTTCCTAAATATGCGTGTCATGATGAGATTATTAACAAAAAAATTGTAACGAGTTTTGATTGTTTGACTGTTCTAGCATGTCACCCTTACGAGGTACGTACTCAAATATCACTCAAAATATCAGGCACGTGCCTTGTAAGGGTGGGGTGCTACATGTATACCTTTTTGAATTATTGTAAGGGCGAGTGAAAAAAGTGGCATAGACATAAGTTTAGTAGGACTTAGTTCTTTATGTTAGATATCAATCAAGTTCTATATGCTAGCTATTAGACAAACTGGCTGTTTGATCTGTAAATTGGTGAGAGCATACGTCTGTATAAAACTTTAAATCTTGAATTGTAACTCATTAGGAGCACCTTTTATTCTTTCAATGTATCTTAAACTTCTTAAGAAAAAATTTAATAAAAAATGATCTCCTTTATTCTCTCTCTCCTTCTTATAAATTAGGCAGTAAAATAAGCACATTGTAAATTATATAATAAACATGCATAGAAAAAGAAATGGATGACAATAGGCTAGGTCAAACTTGGCTCAACTTTTTTTATTCTAGCCCACAAGCAATCAAAAGCCCATAAAATAAAACTATTAAAATTTCTAGTTCTCAACAATGACAATCAATATAGACAAGATAACCTATTAAATATCTCTATCTAACAACTAAATTTTATATACTATAAACAAGAAAGTGGAATTGGAAAGGTATAAAAAAAAAGGTTTTGGGTATATACTAAAATGCATCCTTAAATGAAACTTAGATTATATGCTTCTACTCTTGTTTCTCCTATTACAACGACATGAATAATTAGAATCTACACTTAATAGTAAATAAATATATTTGAATTATTGGCTACTATCTAATAGATGACTATGTGAACATCAGCACATGAGACGCATACGTCTCCTACCATTTTTCCACAAATAAACAAGAAACCACAACCTAAAATCATCGCTGATCTTATTTTTGTTTTCAGAACAAAACAACCAGAAGAACTAAAAAAAAGAACATGCATGATCTAATTTTTCTTCCTTTCAGAACTATTCAACGCAAAAGCATAGCTAATACGAACAAAATAATTTTACACGACATAAAATTTTCCACAAAACAGTTTTGGAAATTAATTAACTCATAAACCTTAATACAATAATCAAGATTTTTTTTTCAAGTTAATAATAATCAAGCAATTAATACAAGTTAAACTCTAATACCACTGTTAAGAAATAAACTATAATTAAATCACAATATATCAAAAAATAAATAAATTTTATAATTTTCTATTAGATCTCAATAATTAAATAACTTTAAAAATATTCAAATCATAAAATATAGAATTATACCTAATCCAATATTCTTGATGAAATCCTTTCGAAACTTTTTTAGTCATATCTTTATATATAATTTATTTTATCTTTATTTCTCATTCCACCTAAAAATACTTCACTTGTAAATTTTGGAGAGAGAAAAAAAGAGCATCAAATGTGCCACGTGGATGCATCTCTCAGATTTATCGAAGGCTTCTGTCAAAGTCAACCAAGTCAACTATACTAAGCCAAATCTCCGTTCCACTCCTTTTACACAGTGGTCTCAATTCCTTGTCATAATGTGGGTATGGAAACTTCTGCTGCGACTTGCAGAACCCATGTGCAACCTAAACCAACACAAAAACCCAGTAGTGACTGAGCTATATATGCCAAATGTGCATTAATGATAAAACCCATAATCAGGCATCTCCATCTCTATCCATGTGAATGAAGTTTTTCACACTCAACTTCTTATGGTTACATCACGTGGCAAACCTCTAAGTATTCATATCCAAACAATTCTCCGTAAATTCATATATACACTACTCTTGCATTTACGGAACTATAAATGGCCACGTTGAGCACATCCCTCGATCATCTATACACCTACATACCTTATCTTGATGAATTATATGACGGCACACTTCCCCAGTTTTATATATAGGTCGCGGTACTACAGGATATGGTTATGCATATATCTTTGGGTCTTAATAAATTACGTCCTCTTGATGACAAAGGGAGAAGAGGTTGAAGGAAAAGGAACGAAGAGAGCGCCAAAGGGACACTTTGTGGTGTACGTGGGTTGTCAAATGAAAAGGTTTGTCATTCCAACGTCTTACTTGAAAAATCCAACTTTCCAACAGTTGCTTGACAAGGCAGCAGAAGAATATGGATACGACAATCACAACGGAATAGTTTTACCATGTGATGAGAATACCTTTAGAAGACTCGTTATCTTCCTGGCCAACCACTACTAGCTACTTCCATAGCTTTCCATATTATATGCCTTCAGTTAATGCTTAAAATTGCTGCCTACATGCCAGAGGGTAAGGGTAAGGCAGAGCTACGAGATGAAGAACTCTCTCTCATATATAATAATAGTCCCTTCAAACTAATATTGAGTGCTGAGTTGTATTGCGCGTACAGTTGTGCATGAACATCACTGATCACCAAGTTGTAGTACATGCACTAGAACTCTCTTGTTAAAACTTCTATTGATATCTGTGATGGATAAGTTTCGATGCTTTGGTAAAACTGGTGCTTATTTTAATATAATCATGTCCATGTCCACTTTGCTTAATTATAAGGATTTTGCATTACAAATAACTAGTTTTTACATAGTTACAACTTGTACGAGACCTTGGATATCGACGGGTGAAATTGGATATTGACTCGATAATAATTATCAATATCTTATCTTCTTCATAAACTTAGAATGATTCGTTTAATTCCTTGATAGTAAGAATCCGATACTTAATAGTTAGGGATTGACTAATAAAAATAAGACATATTTATCATCAGACTAATAAAGCTGTGAGTTGGTTAGTTAACTATGCCAGTTCATTTGCACTTAGCATTCCAACTTGCACTTGGCATTTACTCTTTTCAAAATCCGCCTATGAATTGTTTATCCATCCTACGGTAAAATATACGGAGTGTTTTATTTCCCTGATCAGTCACGTAAGGCATATATCTCTCCTTTTTTTAATTAAAAAATTATTATTTTTATATGCTATTTGCAATCAATTTTAGGGCTTTGGTTTGAAGCCCACGTGGACCAAGCGTATCTTAACTCTTTAGTACATGGTACTGTAAGTTCAT
>JANITX010000212.1:8843839-8870132 GCA_027564395.1 Erythroxylum ulei | reverse complement strand
CAACGATCTGCGTGCAGATGAGAATCACAACTAATACAGATCATCACATATCCAGCAGCGCAAAACCCAGAAGGAATTTCCCATGAGCAGCATGAAAAATACAACACCTTTAAGTCACTAACGAGCACGCTCCCATTGTTCAACGATCACCAGCCCTCAAAACAAGCTTAATTATCCATAATCCAATGAGAACCAGCAAAGGCAAAGGCAAATGCAAGTCAGAAACAAACACGATCATCAGTTGTAATGTGAAATGCCACGATCCTATCTAAAAACTATAAGACTCCACCAAGGAAACCAGAAAATAGATAAACCACAGCTCAGTTCACAGGTAAGAAAAAAGAGAGCAGAAAAAAAAACATTAATTAGAAAAAAAAGGTAAAACAATAGATAAATATAATGTAAAACCAGTGAAGAAAAAAGGGTTTAGAATACGTGTAGCGTGATGATTGGGGTTGATATTTACGGTCGCAAGTTCGTTCTGAGCTAAATTTGCTAAGTGTCGGTCTCGAGCTGACGGGGAAGATGGTCCAGGCGTGGTTATGGAATGGCTAAAAGGGCGAAACCGGAAGAGAAAATAGTGACGGGTTTTTTGTCGTTTAGTTGCGGGGTTTTCGGGTTTGGTCATACGTTGTTTGGTTTTGCTTTGATCGGACGTACCGAAAGAGCGCGTGTCATTGTCTTATTTTTACTTCATTTTTTTGTCAATTTATTGGTGGGGTGTTAATTAGTGATAATGTTTATTTATTTCTAACAATCCTTTCTTATATTGGGTATAAATTAATTACCATTTAGCGAACGAAGCCCCGTACTAAGTAGAGTGTCAATGAACATACGTTGCCTTATCAGCAAAAAAGGTTAAAATCTTTTAGCAGGGTCTTTACATTTGTTACTATAGTTTACCATAAGATCATTATAGGCAACAAAGTCTATATAAGTCCTGTATCAATGCAATACAAATTAACTTGATTAAAAATTTACCACAGTATATATATTCTTTAAGGTGAAAGATACGTACACCTTATGTAGTTTAAGAAATCTTACAAAAAAAACTCTCTAATCTTTAAATTTCTTGAAAAAGTTCACTTTAATTTTCAGTTTTTAGAAAAAAATTCTTTCTTTTAAACTTCGAGTAAAAAATAATGATAAAACACATGTAATAAAAATATTAGACAATGATTAATTAAATGTTATTTATATTACAATTCAACTAAGCTCTTAAACTCAAACCAAACTAATTAAATATGACATAAACTAATAATTTATTATAATTTTCTTGAATTATTATTTTAAATAAATTTTAATTCATTCGGTTTAAAAGTTGAAATAAGTTTTCATATTAGTGATATTTGATTAGTCAATGTTTAATGTTCATATTAAGTGTGTTTCGTTGTTAAAATAAGAGGTTTTATGAAAATAAAGAAATACATGAGGGTAAAACTCTGATGTGTTATTGCTTGTATCACGTAATATATACAAACACAAAGGATAGAATTTTACACCTATACACCACTAGCCTATAACAGTAAATACAAGATCTTTGTCTAAAATAACTCTCTCTGGTTGACCATATCCCTACATATGCATACTATTTGTTAGCCCCTTAGCACATGGAGACACTTCACAGCTAGCCGGAGACAGACCTTGGGTAGAAGGTTAGTTAGATCACGCTCATGGTAATGGCATGCGAAAGCTCCAAGGTGACTTAGCATGTTAGATCAAGCATGGTGTGAGTTTTTGTAGAGTTTTGGACCATGTATAAGCTGACAAGGCTAAGACTAAGTTCTCGATAAACTAAGGACTTAGTGGGTGCTCAAATGGACGGATCATAGCTAATGGACTTGACATGGGTAAGCATTGGATCAGACTAGTGTGCTATGATTGGCTTTGGCTTGGATGACTCATCATCAGCGGATAGAGATCATGGGAATCTTGGACAATGTGGTGGATAAGATCACAAAGGATAAGCATCAGCATTAAAAGATAAAGACCATACGAGAGGATCATTTGAAGATAGTGGACATCTTCGTGGATAAGAGTAGATCATGTGCAATCTTTTATCTTGTTACTTAGGATGTAGATAGACCTTATCAGATAGAGTCTAAGATGGGGATGTAATCTTATAGGATAACGATGTAATCCGATAGGATAAGATGTGATCATAGGTAGCAGAGTTCTGTTAGGATTCTTACTTGTTCCCCAAGCCTTGATCCTATATATAGCTCATTTGAGCCTTGCTCTTTACACAGAGTTGAGAGAGCATTCCTTTGTATACTTTGAAGGAAGTAATAAAGGTTGGCAGTTTGCTGTATTTCTTTTTTTGCTTTATTGTTGCCTTTGAATATTCTATAGCTTTCGTATTTTCTTACGAGTATGAGAGTTAAACACTGCGAGGGTCGTGAGATGTTTGAGAATTCGATTGTTGGTCGACGATCAAGTGGGGAGGTTGAGTCTTGCTTAAACGAATCTGAGTGAGATTGTAGTGCAAAGGAGTAGGCGCGACTTGCAGATAAGTTTGGTGCTTAAGAAGACCTTTGTAACAGCTAATATCAGTGCCATAATTTTGATATGGCGGGAGGCAACAATTTGACGGAGTGTGTCAACAGAGTGGAGGCACTCATTGGCCCAATTCTTCAAGGGGAGGAGGATGTCACTTCCTACAACACTTGGATGGATATGTTGGCAGAACAAATCTAGGCATTACAATATCAAATAGCGGATTTGATGAAGGCACAGGAGGATACTAGGTTCAAGATGACGATCCTAAGGCATGTTATTGCATCATAGGAGACTGGATATGTTAAGAGCACCTTGGTGAAGGTTCGTGAGCCCAAAGTTTTTGAAGGAGTTCAGAACGGAAAGGAACTTGAGAACTTTCTGTGGGACATGGAGTAATTTGTGGCTGCGAAGATACCCAATGCTGAGAAGGTCAACGTAATGGCCATATACTTGGATTATGATGCTAAGTTTTGGTAGAGAATAAGGATCTCTGTGGAGATCACTGTGGGTAAAGATCCTATCGACATGTGGGATAAGATGAAGAAGGAGTTGAAGGATCAATTTATTCCGATGAACACTTCTTGGCTTGTGAGGCATGCCTTGAAGAAGCTGAAACAGGACGGATCGGTAAGGGAAAATGTTAAAAAGTTTAGTTCTCTAATGCTTGACATTAATAATATGTCAGACGCGAACAAGCTCTTTAACTTTTTATCTGGGTTACAACCATAAGCGTAAATGGAGTTACATAAGCAAAATGTGAAGGAAGTGGTTGATGCAATCATGGCTGTTGATGCTTTGGTGGACTTTCAAGTGGCGAGGGAAACAAAGGCGGGCTCCTCAAATTCTTCCAAGGGCAAAGGCCTAACCCAACAGGAGAAAGCGAGGGGAAAAAGAAGAAAAACTCCAAGAAAGGAGACTTCAAGGGGAAAGGCAAGCAAAACAGTGGCTTCAATAGTGGGAGACATCATCCAAGAAGGGCAAACTTGCTTATTACTTATGCAGCAATCCACATTTTGCGAGAGAAAGTCCAAGGAAGGAGAAGCTAAATGTGCTGATCGCTAAGAAGAGGAGGATTCGGGTGGGCTCTAAATCTGATCGCCTTGTTGAACGTGGTTAAGAGTGAGTCTAATCATTTTGACTAGTTAATATATGTTAGGATACAAGTCAATGGGAAGGAGGTAACTGCGATGATAGATACTAGTGCGACGCACTCATTCGTGGCGGAAAGGATGGTGCGTAAGTTGGGGCTTAAGGTGTCAAAAACCCCGACACGGATAAAAAACCCTACGAGTAAGGTACAAGCAATGGTAAGAGCTACTTACAACGTCATAGTGAGTATAGAGAGTTAGTGTGCCAAGTTCAATTGCATGGTCATACCATTTAAAGATTTCAAGTTAATACTAGGGATCTATTTCTTGAAGGGAGCAAAGGTGGTGTTGTATCCAAGTTTAGAAGGTATGATGATCATGCATGAGAAAAGTCCCAGTCCCTTCTTTGTTAACTATTGTAGATCGGGTGGTGAAACGACGGATGATACAACGATGGTAGCACATGTGTTAGCCATAAGGATCGAGAAAAGGTTGAAGAAAAGAATAGAGACCTATCTTACTGCCATGTGAGATATTAGTGAGGACCATGGGATGAAAGTTCCCGATGCAGTTGCAAGTTTGTTGAGCGAGTTTCGAGTTATGATGTCAAAAGAGTTGCCGAATACTCTTCCCCCTCGTCTAAAGATAGATCACAGGATTGAGTTAGATCCTAGAGCAATCCTACCTCCACGTGCCTCATATAGGATGTCCCCGTTGGAGTTAAGGGAGCTCCAAAAATAACTTGATGAACTGTTTGAGGTAGGGTTCGTCCAACCTTCTAAAGCCCCTTATGGTGCCTCGGTGCTATTCCAAAAAAAGCAAGATGGAACATTTTAGATGTCCGTGGACTATCGAGCATTGAACAAGGTAATAATAAAAAATAAGTATCTTGTTCCCTTAGCTCAAGATTTGATGGACAGATTATTGAAGGCTACGGTTTTTACGAAGCTGGATTTTCGGAGTGGGTATTGGCAAGTGCGGATAGTTGAGGGTAACGAGCAAAAGACAACGTGTGTTAGTTGGTATAGATCGTACAAATTTTTATTCATGCCATTTAGATTGACTAATGACCCTGCGACATTTTGCAACTTGATGAATGATGTGTTGTACGATTTCCTTGATGAGTTCGTAGTGGTGTATCTCAATAACATTGTGATGTATCGTACAGATATGGCTAAACATTTGGAGCACTTGAGGAAAGTGTTCAAGCTGCTGAAGCAACACAAACTCTACGTAAAGATAAAGAAATGTGAGTTTGCACAGTCAGAGATCAGATTCTTGGGCCACTTGGTGAGCAAGAGTCAAGTCAAAATGGATCTAAAAAAGGTAAAGGTGGTAATTAAGTGGAAAGTTCCTACGACAGTACGAGAATTACAGAGTTTTCTTTGACTAGCAAACTACTATAGGCGGTTTATAGTGGAATACTCGAAGAAAGAGGCTCTATTGACGGACTTGCTAAAGAAAAAACAAGAGTGGTGTTGGTCGAATGCATGTCAGGAGGCATTCGAGATACTTAAAACCGTTATCTCAACCGAACTTGTATTGAAGCTGCCAAAGATTGATCTTCCATTAGAGGTACACACAGATGCATCGGACAAAGCCATAGTACAGGAAGGTCATCCCATAGCATTTAAGAATCGAAAGCTCAACAATGCAGAACAGCAATACTCGATGCATGAGAAGGAGATGCTTGTGGTGGTGCATTGCCTTGAGACATGACAAATGTACTTGTTGGGAACTAGGTTCATTGTTCAAAAAGACAATTTTGCTAACACATTTTTCAGGACCCAAAAGAAGTTATTCGTGAAGCAAACCCAATGGCAGAAGTTCCCTGCTGAATATGACTTCGCGTGGGAGCATAAATCAGGGAGGCACAACAACATGACGGATGCTTTTAGTCGAAAGGAGGTATTCGGGACCCTATATGCCATTACGAGGGTAGAGTCTAACCTGTTGGAGTAAATCAAAGTTACAACTTCATTGGACAGCATATACTATAAATTGATCTCACAAGTTAAGGAAGGTGTTGTGCGTAGATTTTGGCTCGATGATGATGGGCTGTTAATGACTAATAGTAGTCAAGTATACTTGCTAAGTTTCTGTAGCTTGTCAAAACAATTGTTAAAGGAGACACACAACTCACAGTGGACTGGTCACCCCAGAGTTTAGAGGATGATGGTGCTCCTAACTCGTTCCTACTATTGGACGAAGATGGATAATGACATTGAGGTGTATGTCAAGACGTACCTTGTGTGTCAGTTGGATAAATCAAAGAGGAAGAAAGAAGCTGGTTTGCTACAACCCTTATCCATTCTTGAAAGACAGTAGATGTCAATTTTGATGGATTTCATAGGAGGGTTTCCAAAGGTGGACAACATGGTGATTGTAGATCGTTTCTCTAAGTATAGGATCTTCATGTCAGCACCAACATCGTGTCCTCGAATATTACAGCGGAGTTGTTTTATAAGAACGTGGTGAATGCTTCGGAGTCCTTATAGACATTGTGAGTGACCGAGATGCCAAATTTACAGGCCGATTCTGGACGTCACTTTTTAACATGATGGATCGCAATTTAAAGTTTTCAACGACAAATCACCTACAAACGGATGGCCAAATGGAGGAGATCAATGGTCTATTAGAGAAGTACTTAAGGCATTACGTAAGTGCAAGTCAATGTAACTGGTTAAGTTTGATTGATACTGCACAGTTTTGTTATAACTTACACAGATCTTCTACGGCAAAGAAGAGTCCATTTGAGATAGTCTTGGGACAGTAACCTCTCACTCCACTTGAGATTACACAACAAAGGACAAGTGGCAAGTGTCATGTGGCATACAAGTTCGCAATGGAGGAGACAGTTAGAGTTCGACGTGGGAGATAAAATATTGTTAAAACTTAACACACAAATTTGGAAGAAGATTTCAAGCAAGTAAGTGCATCGTAGATTGGTATCAAAGTATGATGGACCGTTTAAAGTGCTGAGTAAAGTGGGGAACATGGCATACAAGTTGAAGTTACCCGAAAGATTAAAGGTACACCCTACTTTTCATGTTAGTTTTCTCAAACCTTACTGTAAGGATACATCAGATCCAAATAACAGTCAAGTGAAGAGAGCTCCACCGGTGATGAGAAAATAGTTTGAGGATCATGTAGAGAAGATCTTGGATCACGGACCAATGGGGTAGCATAAGAAAAATCGACAGGCAGAGTTCTTAATCCAGTGGAAGGGAAAGTCGATCATGGAAGCTACGTAGGAGAAAGATACGACCCTGTGGCAGCTCGGGGATTAGGGGAACGCCTACCTTCAAACTAGTTCGATGAGGGCATTGTATCATATGGTGGGGGTGGTTTGTTAGCCCCTTAGCACATGAAGGCACTTCACAGCTAGCCGAAGACGGACCTTGGGTGGAAGGCTAGCTGGATCACACACATGGCAGTGGCATGTGAAAGCTCCAAGATGACTTAGCATGTTAGATCAAGCATGATGTAAGTTTTGGCAGAGTTTCAGACTGTGTATGAGCTGACAAGGCTAAGGTTAAGCTCTTGATTGATTAAGGACTTAATGGGTGCTCAAATGGAAGGATCATGGCTAATGGACTTGACATGGGTAAGCATTAGATCAGACCAGTGTGCTATGACTGGTTTTGACTTGGATGACTCGTCATTAAATGATAGAGCGTGTGGGGATCTTGGACAATGTGGCGGATAAGATCACAGAAGATAAACATCAGCACTAATGGATAAACACCAGGCAAAAGTATCTTCTGAAGATACTGGACATCTTCATGGATAGGGATAGATCATATGTGATCTTTTATCTTGTTAGTTAGGATGTAGATAGACCTTATCGGATAGAGTCCTATTTAGATGAGGATGTAATCTTACAGGATAACGATGTAATCTGATATAATAAGATGTGATCATGGGTAGTAGAGTTCTGTTAGAATTCTTACTTGTTCCCCAAGCTTTAATGCCTATATATAGCTCATTTGAGCCTTGCTCTTTACATAGAGTTGAGAGAGCATTCATTTGTATACTTTGAGGGAAGTAATAAAGGTTAGCAGTTTGTTGTATCTCTTTTTTACTTTATTGTTACCTTTGAATATTCTATTGCTTCCGTATTTTCTTGCGAGTGTGAGAGTTAAACACTGCAAGGGTCGTAAGACATTCGAGAACTCGATTGTTGGTTGACGATCAAGTGGGAAATGCTGAGTCTTGCTTAAATGAATCTGAGTAAGATAGTCATGCAAAAGAGTAAGCGCAACTTGCGGATAAATTCGGTGCTTAAGAAGACCTTTATAACACTAGCCATAGTTACAAAGATCACATCGTATTACTCCTCCTCAAGTTGGAGCATGGAGGTCACGAATGCCCAACTTGCAAAGTAAGTAATGAAACTACTGTCGACCACGGGCTTTCATGAAAATATCTGCCAACTGTTGAGATGTATGAACATATGTAGCTACAATTTTGCCAACTTGAATTTGATCTTGGATATAATGGCAATCAATTTCAATATGCTTTGTTCGTTCGTAGAAGACAGGATTGGAAGCAATGTAGTAAGTCGTCTTGTTGTCGCAATAAAGGCGTATTGGAGTATGATGATAAACACCAAGAGACATGAGAAAGGCCTTGAGCTAAGTTAACTCACAAGTAGTGGTAGTCATAGCTCGATATTTAGCTTATGTGGATAAGCGGGAAACAATATGTTGCTTCTTAGTCTTCCAAAAGATAGGAGAGTGACCCAACATTACAAAATAGCTAGTAAGAGAACGCCTACTCAACGAGCAACTAGTCCAGTCAGAATCACAATAGGTATAGAACAGTAAATCATTGTCATGATAGAGGAAGAGACCTTGGCCTGGGTGAACCTTTAGATAACGAAGAACACAGAGAGTTACGTCCTAATGATCCTAACATGGAGCTTGCATAAACTGAGCCAAAATGTGGACATAATAGCTAATCTCAGGCCGAGTAATGGTAAGATGACTAAGTCGACCAACAAGATGTCGATAAATTTCCGGATTAGAAAGAAGCGCATCGGTGGCCAAAGCTAATTTGTGATTATACTCCATTGGAAAAGAAGTTGGTTTGGCACCAAAAAGGCCAACTTTAGTCAAAAAATCAAGAGCCTATTTGCATTGACAAATAAAAAGATCATTAGGATTACAAGCAACTTTTATGCCCAAGAAATATTTCAAGCTACCAAGATCCTTCATATGAAAGCACTAACTTAAATAGCATTTTAAGTCAACAATAATAGCACTATCGCTACCAACAATGATTAGATCATCCACGTAAACAAGAACAGAAAGAGTGACAGACCCTTTATGATGCATAAAAAGAGTGTAATCTGCATCGAATTAAGAGAAGTCATATTGTTTCAAAGCACCCGTAAGTTTAGCAAACCAATTCTAGGAGCTTGAAGAAGCCTATACATTGACTTATGAAGGCGACAGACTTTACTAGAATTAGAAACAGAAAAATCTGGTGGCAATGTCATATATACTTTTTCATCCAAATCCCCATGTAAAAATGCATTATGGACATCCATTTGATGCAATTCCTAATCCTTTGCTACAACCATAACTAAGAAGGTTTGAACTATAACCATTTTAGCAACAGGAAAACGAGCTTTGTGTCGCTCAATGGTATCATCAGAATTATATTTATTAAAATAAACTCGTTTATAACCAATAGCTTGCTTACCTTGAGGGAGGTCCTCGATAAACCAAGTCTTATTACTTTCAAGAGCATCAATTTCTATCTGCATCGCTTCACGCCAGCGAGGATCTCGCATGGCCTCAAGAAAAGTGGCTGGCTCAACTTCGCTATCGATTACTGTAATGAAAGGTTTATGTCCAGCAAAAAAAATTTATAATATGAAACTGAATAAGTTATCAGATACAGATTACCTAAGGACATAGTTAAAGGAGAGGCGACAAGGGGATTTACACATTTTACGACGTTGGTGCAAATGTAGTCTTTGAGGTGGACATTAAATTGTTTTTATCATTGACCTCTGCCCATGTTGTTGGTGGTGCCTGTGAGAGCTGGCATGGCATCCTCTGTTGCCAATGGGGATTGAACCGAAGCTTCAGAGGCTATAGGCACAGGGATAGTATGGTCTACATCAGGCAAATCAGGGAGGCGAGAAGAAACATTGTCACTAATGGGACTAGTAGACAAACCCAACTCATAACTCCCCCTCGCTGACAAGCAGGTGGGGATTGAAACACATTCACAATTACCATCACCAATGAAGACTCGTAAATAAACCCATGATCATCACAATAAACGTTATAAGGATACTATGTCTTAACCACCGAAATAAGGAAAAAGGTATCATCAAGGGAAATGAAATAAAATATTCACTTGTAGTTAAATCATAAAGTTTCCATCCCTTTTTCCTATGGTGATATCTAACAAACACACACTTCCGACTACCTTCCCCAAATTTGTCACGTGATTTATTATGAGCATAACTAAGGCAACCAAACAAATGTAGGTGACCATAAGAAGGAGGAGATCCAAACAACATCTTATGAGGAGATTTTCCATTTTTAAGAGGGTTGCAATCCTATTAATTATCTTGAGGTAAGAATATATTCACCCCAAAACTCAATAGGCAAATTAACTTGAAATCTAAGGGCACGTCCAACATTCAAATATAGCTATGTTTGAGTTCTACTCTTCCATTTGTTGGGGGTGCCTATACAAGAGGTTTGAAACTCTATCCCGTTTTCCAAAAAAATAAGATTGTAATGGGTTTAAACTCGGTCTCATTATCACTCCTTACAATTTTAACAATTCGATTAAATTGAGTCCGTACCATTACACAAAATTGGTTGAATAAATTAGGCACCTCGCTCTTTGCAGCCATTATATGCACCCAAAAAAAACGTGAAACATCATCAACTATAGTGAGAAAATAATATACTCTACAAAAAGAAGAAACACTATGTGGTCCCTAAATGTCACAATGAATTAAAGCAAAAGGTTCTTGTGCATAATTAATACTCAAAGAAAGACATCTATAGTTTGTTTGGCACGTAAACATACATCACACAACCCATTATTCTCTAAAAAATTAGAACTAGTAGAAACTCCAAGAACTAAACTAATAATTTTGGAAGATGGGTGCCCCAACTGTGGGTACCAAAGCTCTAGTGACTCCTTCCTTCGCATTCTACAAGCATTTCGCCACGACTGCACCTCAAAATAGGTAGTCCTTGCCATACTGCTTACCTGCTCCAATTAGCGTCCTTGAAGTGCAGCCCTATATCGCACACAACTCATCATTAAAAATGACAAAACACTTTCTATCTTTAATTAACCGATGGACTGATATAAGATTGCATTTCAATTCAGGAATATACAATACATGCTGCAAGACAATATCTCCATCAAGTTTCATTTTCCTAGTTTGTGTTACATATGCAACATCACCATTAGGCAATCCAACTGGATAAGGCGGGAGATTGTATAGGTCAAATAAATGGCTTTTATCACAATTCATGTAATATAATGCTCCGCTATCAAGCAACCAATCAAAGGATTGTGTATTACTTGTCAATTTTTCATTCAATACGAAAGGCTTACATTGATTGATCAAGTTGACAAGAGTAGTCCATTGGTCATTGTTTAGCATAGGAAGCTGAGTTCGATCAGTTTGTGTGACTATTGATGCGTTGTTGTTTACCGCATCACCATAGCCCAAATGCTCACCAAGACTCTGCACCGCATTAGCCAAACCCCATGTCCACTGCCTAATGCATTTTGATGCCCTTTTTTCCCTCCTTCTGCCTTTACCACTGTTGATTGACCACCATTTCGATAACCATAAAGCTGAAAATAGTTTTTCGCTTCATAACCTTCCTTTTTATAATAGGTACAGATAACTTGTTCACCCGAATTAGAAGTACTTCCATTTTGATTATCAGGAAAAAAAATTATTAACAAAAAAACTGACAGCATCAAAACATTCTTCGCGAGCTAGAACAAGTTGTTTATGACATTCTACTTGTATGATATTAGAAAAGTCAGTGATAACGAAAGGAAGCGGTGACATAATATATTAGTATGAACTGTACCATAAAGGGTACGATCCAAACCCATCAAAAATTTATGAAGCATCTCCTCTTCGCGTTCCTTCTGAATTTTCTTTGCCAAGTTGCAAGTGCAACCCCCAAGAGTTCAAATTGGAATTATCAAATAACTATACAGTTCATCCCATAACACCTTCAAACAGCCATAGTATGCAGTCACACTTTGCCCAATTTGCAAACAATTTTTTATGTCTTCATGAAGTTGAAGGACACGCAAGGCATCTCCAACAAATAAGCATGCCTTTATGTCATCCCACAGCTCTTTTGTAGTATCTAGGTACCCGAGCCTGACAGATGGATCAATATCAATCATAATCCACCCGACAAGCAAGCTATTCACCAGCCACCAATCTTCAATCTTAGTTGAATCATAAGCAGGTTTCGTATTTATGCCATCAATGAAGCCTAGTTTGCACTTCACCCTTAGAGCATGTTGCATAGTAATCGACCACTCCCTATAGTTTGAGCCTCCTTTGAGAGAAAACCCATAAGGGTCGATGTTTCAGACGGATGAACATAATAAGGGGAGGTGAAATCAATTGTTTTACTTTTCCTTTCCTCTCTACTGTTCTCTCCCTCTTTCTTCTTGTCGTTGTTAGTCATGGCTAGGCTTACGTCTTTTTCTGTTCAGAATCCAGGATAGCTTTAATACCATAAAGAAATTTGTGACGGTAAAACTCTGATGTGTTATTGCTTGTATCACGTCATATATACAGCACAAAGGCTATAATTTTACTCCCTATACACCCCTAGCCTATAACAACAAATACAAGATCTTTGCCTAAAATATCTCTATCTCTAGTTGACCATATCCCTATATATGTACACTAGCCATATTTACAAATACTAAATCCTTTTAGAAAAACTGAAAACTAAAAAAAATAGAACTTTAAATATCAAGAGATTTTTCCAAAGTTTTTTAAACTACATAAGAGATCTAAGTATTTTACCATGTTCTCTATTATTAATTAAATATTAAAATTTTAATTTATTTGCAAATAAACCAATAATCAACTCTTACCGTTGATGAACATTTATCAACGATAATGTGTTAAATTTTAATAAATCGAATATTTAAAAAGTTGAAATTTTAAAATTTTACACTTAATCTTGATAGTAATAAATGAATTAATTTTTTAATTGACAATATAATATTTATTTATTAAATTTTTGTATACAAATTATGTAAATGGACCTAACTTATATTGTGTAAGTAAAATTAAAGGATGAAAATTAACATAATTAATTTCTAACCATAATCGTGACAAATTAAAACTATTGAAATTTTAGGTCAGACAAACATAACCATAGAACCCAATGCACCCTAAATGATAAATTCTTAACCTATCAATGTCAAGTGGCCCAGACTATTTCATTAATTACTAACTTCGTACCTCCAGAAATTGCTACTGATGACTTTCAGAAAGTTGATGAAAATAATAATGAACAGCATTTTATGTTTTAACAATTATTTATTTATATTATATATTACATGTTACATTTTATATATTACATGTAAGATAATGGGGTTGTTTAAGTGCTGGCTTTAAGGTAAAGTACATGGTCACATTCCTAACAACCCCAATAAAGGAATTAAATGCTACTTTCATGACTTGATTTACACTTTTTTTATGTCTTAAGGCTTTGGTTATTGATGCTTAGACTGCTCGTGGTTCTTTTCGCTTTGTGATCTATATTCGGTGGTTGAGTGGCACTCACAGCCACTAATTACGTCATTCCTGTCTTGTTCACTACTCTTTCTTTGTTTGTTAGCGGTTAAGCATCTAATTTAGTGGGATTTGCTTTTTATTGGACATTGGTCACTTTTGTTTAGTTCAGTTGCTAATATCATACACTACTTTGTGTAAAGAATGTTCACGGCATGATTTTTGTGGCTGACTTCCCCTAAAGCCAAACTCTGTTCGTTTTTGTAAAATGAATTTTAGATATTTGCTTGGTACGGCATAACTTAATTAGCAAACATTGCTTTTAACGGGAACTAAATCAAAACCATGTCAGTGATTCACGATAGTTCAACTGTAAATCTGACCGATGAACACAAGTGTTATTTTCTTTACTTAATGCAAGACACATTTTCTCAGGTTACCATTTAATCCAATTCACAGGAGAAACCATTGCCAAAAGGGCAAAAGGATAAGATTAAAAGAAGAGAAGAAACATGAGAGAACGATCTTTGACTTTGCTGCCATCTTCATCATTCATCAACTTTTTTCGCTATTACTTATTGTCCTTGAATGCTTATTTACGCCTTACCAAACCCTGGCTTCTTTACGAAAGGTGTGCTATAAAGTCTTCTCCGAGCCTCGTCTCGTCTCAGGCCCACACCCTTGGATGTTTCGTGAAGAAAGTGCGGTGAATTGACCTTAACTTCACATCTATTCTCCTTTCACCAATCTTTTCTTTTCCATTTACTTGGTGTTCAAGTGAGCCCAGCCAACAGTCACTGTCTTGTGTGGGCCTGCCTGTTGCTTACTTTCAGCAAATCTCGTGCCCATTAGATTTTGTTTCTGTCGTCAAGTCAGGCTTGTTATCGAAGGCTAAGATCATCTCCTGTCTCGCATCGCATGCCACTTGGAACAGTTGAAACTCTTATTACAAGTTGCTTACTCAGGACTTTTCCTATAACGGCTAATGTATATTCAAAAAAAAAAACCGTAGCATAGATTAAACTAAAATATCTTGCCAAAACCGAGGTAGGTATGTTGCCTAAATATACCATTTACTAGGTGGATCCGAGGCACAGCCTGGAGGTCAGTGACAGCATGGAGATGGGTCCGTTATCGCACGAGATTGCTGTTTAATCTCCAGTTAAGATAAGTGGAAACCTAGTTTTTGGATAAAGGTAATGGTCACATCCGTAGCCTTTGCCATAGAGAAGGTAATTGATTTTAGAGTTGCGCATGCTATCGGAGAAAAATATCCTTATCAGCAAGAGGTGGACATGAACCTATTCACAGAGTTGATAGGGTCTGTAAGTCGTTGGCTTTTTGTCAGCTTTTAGGACACTTGCAGATCAGTTGGCAGGGAATGAGGAGGAACATGTATCAAAACTCTAAGGAGAGGCTGCAACCTCGTCTCCGTCCCAGGCTCGATTCCAGTGAGATTCAAATATGGAATCCAGATCACAGACAAATGAAACATAATTTGACCACTGTTCATGCTTATCTGATTTTTCCAAAGAATGTAACCATTAGTAAGTATTAACAAACAACATATATGCTTAAACAGTGTGTTAAATAGCAGTACTCATAGTTGCAATAAGTGTTTAGTCGTAATTATGTTCGTTATTATTCATATCGACTGCAATTTTATAATAACACCAAATCGAAATGTAATTCACAGCTCACAATTCAATAGTACCTTGTCCCGAACCCTCCTTTGGATCCCTTTCTTTCCCATTCCTCTTCTTGATATATTTTGGTTTCATTGAGCAGATGGGCCATTGGTTTCAATTTATGGTCACCTTGTGAGGGTTTTCTGCAAAACTAGACTTGGGCCTAATTGTAGCCTTAATGTTTGATAATGCAAACCTGTTAGAATAGCGAGGTGTGAGGGTTCAAATATATAAGAGAAAGAAACGACATTGTGGTCCACATGTCCAACCACTTGATGGGCCTTTCTTATACACTAGGGTTGACTTCCTCGTGCCACCCCAACTTCCGACCAGATTATTGGAGTCAGCATAACTCATAGCACCTTTCTGCTAATGGGTGTAATAGCCCAGCACAAACTGAAAATAGTTCATGTGCAAAATAAGTTCAAGAAATTTATCAAACTCCTGGTTTGAATTTGTCTGATCTTTAAACATACATGAGCAGGTTAAATTAGAAGGTGGGGGTAGAGAGATTGCGTTCACCAATGCCACCAAGCTTATTCCAACAAGGAAAGGAGGGTACCACAGAAGTCCGCATACGTCACACGTGAAATCAAACCCTCCCAACAAGTACAAGTAAAGTATCTCTAATTCTGACCCACCTTCTTCATTTAGTAAAGTAAGAGTGGTGTAGGTTTTTTCTCTACTTTTATCAATTGATGCTTGCATTGCAACTGATTATTGCTTGATAAGACACACGACCTTTTCTCTATGATTTGAGGTGAGCAATGGAAGCAAAGTCGCCCATACATTATTGGAAAGGAAATTGCGTGATAAGCCCTTCGTCTCTAGCAATTGGGAAAATTTTGATTCTCCTATGTTCGACGCAGCAGTTTTTGACGAACTGTACATGATCATTTATTGTTTGTGATGTGCCCTTCGTTGAACTCATCTTGGTGTTTATCTTTCAAAGTCAACCAGTTTTGTACTATTCTCAAAAGGATAAAAGATATAACATGCTTCTTTTTGTTGGACTTTCACTTTAATTTGAATACCTCCTATTGGTCGAGGCTTCTATTCTGATTTCTGACCAAGCATTCAATGACTGGAATTGATTTTGACAAGAAAGCACCGATGGGATAAAGGATAACGCATAACTCACAAGAACAGGTTACTTATACTATAAATAGAAATTTTAAATTTTATAATTTTGAAAGTTATAATAAATAGAATATGTAAAGACATATCCTCTTTCTGAGTCTGAGTTAAATAATGCCACCTTAAAAGGAACGAATGGCTTGGAGATGACGAAAGTTGTCGTGGCCATTTGGAAATGCCTTGGTTCATCATTCCAATTGCCCCCACTTTTAACATCTTTCCATAATTAGAAAGTCTTTACAGCCCAACTCTCAATTTCAAACATCAGTAAATCGCCTTCAAAATGTCGTCGAAACAGTGAAATTAAGCTTTTAAAACTTTTATAATTAAAAAATTTCCCAATATTTATACCACCGATACTTACTATAAATAATAAATAATATTTTATTATATTACATTATAAACTATTTTTTTAAAATAACATTTCACTATGTTATATTATAATTTTTTATTTTTCTCTAATAAGATTTTTAAATATTATATTTAATTTCATTATAAATCATTGCATTATTTTAAAAATTCAGGAACATTTTGAACGACTAGTGTGCAATCCAACTTGTTCAAGCAATTGAAGAAGATGCGTAAGGAGCTAAAAGTAGAGCGTTGAGGAGGGGACCGTGAGCCTACCTTCTACTCCTAGATGCTGCGCTGCTCATTGTGGTCCTTTTGGTTAACCAAAGGCCAAAGTGAGCATGAGCTTTCCTATTTAGGAATGCAATAATGACTCACTTTCAATGGCCATAACACTGATGTATATGGTGTCTTTAGAACATAGGTTATGCAACATTTGTCCGGTTAGGACAAGACAACATAGGGTTCATCCTCTGGCTTTTCTCTGGAAAACATGTTCACGGACCAAGAACTTTAACCAGGGAAGAAAGTGATTTAAGTTTCCCAGTAACTCTTGTAGCAGTGATTCGTGTCCATATATATATACTATGGATTGACATTTATGCATGCCCTTGTTTGTGAGCTTACAGTTCGGTAGTACCTGTAAACTATATGCTTTTCAGGTGAAGATATGGGATGATTATTTTTGTATAAATGAGTTAGTTGATTTAATAATGTTTCTTATTTATCAAGTGAGCGCTTTGTGCACGCGACACTGCAAAAGCAGGGAAGATGAGTGGAACAACTAACTACATAGAATACAAACACTTCCATGGTAGGAAAGTGCTTGGGAGTTAAGGCAACAAGAAATGATAATTGAAGCCTAATGCTTTATCTCTTATTACACAATAGTTGAATGATAATAGCACAGGAAATCTTTACAAATTAATAATATTAAAATTATTAAGAATTACGAATGAAAAGGATTATTGATTAATTGGGAATTAATTTACTTATAAATTAAGATTATAAAAGTTTCCATAAATAGAAATTATTAATTTATTAAATATTAATCAATATAAGATTGATCATATTTGATAATAATACTACTAATTAATGTTTTAAAACTGAACTTCAAGTAGTTTAACAATAAAAATTTTAAAATGACTAACTTTTTCAGTTCTATATTTAATTTTTTTGTTTAATTTAGTTTAATAATTTTTCTTAGAAATTAATCTGTTTATTAATTAATTAAAAATTTAGTAAAGAAAATTTTCAAATTTTATTTAGTTTTTAATCAAATTTTAGAATAATTTAATATTAATTAAAAATTTTAAGTCTTAAAATTATTTTCTTATCGATATTGCTTCTGATAGATACGCAGTCAAGTCGCCGTCACACTGAGAACTAGTCCTTGAACCGATTGTCCGTCTTTTCCTCCACTAAAAATCACCAAGCAACTGCGAGTCATCCCATTTTGAGTAACTAATCCGTATCTTTAAAAGCCTGAAAAAGAAAAAGAAAGGATTATTAGTTTGCTTTACAGTTTTCCTCTTGATTCCCACCTTTTTGTTTTCTGAAAAAGAGCTCGTAAACATATTGAACCATGGAAAACTGTATCAGAATTCACATGTCAAGTTCTTGTTTTATCATTTCATGTTTAAAAGTTCATGGCTTCCATCTCTCTCTTGATTTACTTTCAGTGAGACGTCAGAAGCGTCCGAGTATGTGGCAGTGTTTCGTAGATCCAGAGCAAAGGAAAGGGATCTGTAGGGAAGGACTTTAAAGTTGAAACTTGAAACTACTACGAGATAAAGAGTCATTTTGTTCCCTTGGTACGTGGAGCTTCTTCTTTCATCTGGGAGGTTAGGAGTTATTGCATGTAGACTATGCCTGGCAAATATATAATGCCGTGGGGCTACACGAAGACCCATATAGAAAACAAACAGTGCTAGTCTCATTCTGCCGTATATGATTTTGCGTATTCTAATCCTGTTTTGCGCCAAAAATAACATCGTTTTGTCTATAAACCGATATAAAAATGACGTTTTTGGTGCGAAACAGGTTGATGATCTGATGGCCTCTTGAAGCTTCTTTTATTAATGTTTTTTCTAAAGATAACAAGAAGAATAAAAAGAACTGAAATTCACGTGGTGTGAAGATACGATACGTGTCTGCAAAGCATAAAATAATGAAGTATGTACAAATTGCAAGGCTTAACCGCATAAAATAAAATTTGAGTGCCCTAATAGCAACCTTTTTAGACCATTTAAATAATAGCAGGTGACGACCCAGATGACGAAATACTTGTAATAATCAAATGGGATATACTTTATTTGGGGTTGTTTCAGGTTCATGGGATTTGGAGTTTGTTTCCACCAGATACATTTAAAATCTTTAACTCCATTTTCCTCGTACACTTCTGTTCAATCCTTTATTAACTGCCTTTTCTTTTTCCTTTCTCATTTAATGAGGGAATTGTTAGGCGTTTCATTCATCCTATTACCTTTATTAAAAAAAAACATGTTCTTCCTAACAGCTTTTATGTTGTGTCCATCTCCATCTCTCAGCAGCCCTTTTGTTTTAGTGTGTACATATATCTCTGTTAACGTCTGCATGTATGCATAATACAAGTTTGTGTGTCTTTGCTTGGGGGTTAATATGATAAGTCCCTCTCATCACAATAGCCATGCCTGACTGCTTTTGGCCGAAAAAACTGATCGAAAGGACATAACAGATAGTGACTATTCCTCGCCGTCCACTCATATTTTCCAAGATAAATCAATCCCCATTAAACATTTCACGAACATATATACCTTTTTCTCGTATCTTACAAGAGGAAAGCAAAACTGGGAAATTATAAAGATCGCATCTTTTCTTCGTAATTGTTTTTGGAACAGCAAGTTCTCAAATGGGGCAACAATTCATTCCTCCCAGAGTTGTTTTACAGGATATAAATTCGTAAATCCAATTGATAAAAATAACACCTGTAGTAGCCTAATATTTGGCAAATGTTAGCTGCAGCCCATGTATAGGACGACCAGAGTAGATACCAAGAAGTTTGCTGGAGACTGAAAACACATATCCTGTCGAAGATTTCTTTCCTTCCGTTAGTTAAGACTCATGATACAGTCATCATAGACCAACGACTCCGCAGAGACTTGAATTTCGTGATCTCAAGTGGTGGGATGGGAGCTAGAGATAAGAAAAGATGGTGTCTCAAAAGCATTGTTCTCTACAGGCTTAAAAGCAAATGGTAGGAGAGAAATTAGTAGAGTAATTTTTAAGGACAAGAAATGGCTACTTTTTATACATCGGGTTGAGGTCTCAAGAGAAATGGGAACGCATTGTTCTGTGGCCAGTTTTGTGGAGTCCTAATCTGCTGGGGGAATCCTGATGATGCTGCAGCATTTGCAAATACTTGAGGACCGGACTGCCATTTTTGCTGCTGCTGGTGATAATCAGCTTGCGCGAGCGTAAGATCGTTGCCGATTCTGCTTCCATTGCTGCTGCTTTGAAAATGAATCTACAGCCATTAAAGCGGTAATTCAGTTTATCAGTTTTTGCTAATTCTGATGCCACCAAAACTGATTAAAATGATGGTTATCAGTACACCTACTTGATAATGTGATGGGTTGATTTGTTGTGGAGGAATACGGACCATCTGGTTATTATCTACATTTCTTCTTGGTTGTCCATATCTATGCATTTCATTGTACTTGATCGAGGCTGGAGATTGAATATGAGTTTGGCTAAGAAGCTGCAGCATTTCTGTGTCGTTGCAACCTTCTCTTCTGTGACCCTCATTATAATTTTTGTTGAGATTAAGCTGTCCCGATAATAAATTAATTCACCAAAACATTAACAAATCGTCAAGCAAGATTATATTGAAATGCATTCAAGCTCTGAGGTTATACCTTAGGGACCCAGTTTCTCCAATCAGCCTGAGACGGTAATGAAGCTGGATGCTGATCCATGGCAGCATTTGGACGATCATCCACGAATTCTACATTCTTAATTTGCTTGGCCGAACAACCCAAACTTAAATCCAGATTATGATCTGAGGTGTTACCTGCAGATTCCAAACACACCTCCACATTCAAAATGGATAAAATACATGATTGAACAATATCATCAGAAACAATTTTGTATGCATCTCGATCACCTACCAATAGAGTTGTGCTCGATTTCGTAAATGCTTGGATCGAAATTGGTCACAGCTTCTTTGCCATTGCACTTAATTGCAGCTTTGTCATAGGCCCTACAAGAAGTACTGGAACGTTAAAAACTCCATTATCAAACGCCAATTCTCTCAACTCACATTCTAAGTCTGAAACTAGAGTACACCTACCTGGCGGCTTCGATCTCAGTATCAAACAGTCCTAGATACACATATCTGAGAAAGATGAAATTCAACAAGGATCAGAATAGAACAAAGGAAGGAACTTTAGACAATAAAAATGTGCTATAGTGGTTACTTTTTCCCGAGAAATTGGCCCATTCTAGCCTCCCATCTTCCACACTTATGCAAGGTTACGCCTCTATATTTAGAGCTTCCTCTGGGAAAACCAGTGCTTTGCCTGCGAAGTGCCTGAACAAATTCCTCCTTAGCGAGATTTTTCATCTGTAAACAACAAGAATCTTTTCCCATGTTAACTAAGTTTTCGCCATCTCAATTGCTACATATAAACTAAGAAGAAAAGCAGTCGAGAAGTATCATTCAGACCACATGACAGCGAAAAGATAAGGTCCGGGTCCGAATCTTGAGGATAAGATAAAGGCCAAACAAAACTCTTTCCCTCTCTTGTCTCTCTCTACTAATTTTTTACCTGATTCAAGTTTTCCTGATAATCTTCAATGCTAAAATTAATGTCAGCTTCCACTCCTCGGAACTTGATTGCCGCTGTATCGTATGCGCTGCAGGCGAAAATTTATCGGTCAATCTAAAGCTCTGAAACTATAATTTTGTTTCCCTTTCTTTCTTAAAGGATATACAAAACTTGGAAGGCCTGTCAAAGAATGAATAACCAAGAGATGTTACCGAGCAGCTGCAAGTGCAGTGTCAAATCCACCTGCGGAAAACATCCAAGGAAAGAAGAAAACCAATCTAGCCCATGTTAGCTATATGTCTGAACGAATATGTGAGTGAAGTGAATGAAAAGAAAGATCAGACTAATAGTCCCATACCTAGATAAACTTGCTTCCCACAGTCCCTGCATCAACAGAAAATCATTAAATTCTGATTGCTAAACTTAGAGCCTATTCTAAACGATTTTGGAAAATTGGGTAACGAAAAGGAAATACTATTCTGAGTGTCATTATGCTTAGTGAAAACACCAACCATATATGAGACTCCCAACGGCCAGTTCTCCGGTAGTAGGTGACGCCACGATACTGAGAGCTTCTTGACCGAGGACCTCGTCGACTTTTTTTCAACGGTTGTGAGACTTCAGCGGATTTTTTTGAAGCAATTGTCTCCGATTGACATAAGCTTACTCCGACGCAATGAGTCCTCCGAAACCCAGCTCTGCCGCCGGAGTTGGCTCCCATTTCCTGGTCGCCGACGGGAAAGAACTGATGAGTCACCAGTGGGCCACTGTCTATAGTGTCCGGCACCGGGAAACCGAATATTTCGCTGCTACGCTTCTTGATTGTTGATCTTTCTCTCTCTCCACTGCCATCAACTTCTTCTTCTTCGGATCCTTCTTCAACAAACACAGCAGAAGAGCTTGAATTAGACATGGATCCGACCCGTTTGCCTTTCTCATCTTCACCGTCGACGGAGGTCTTTTGCGAAGAACACACCTCTGATTCATCGTCCCTTCTCTGATCAGGCGAGTCATTTAAGTCCCACATTTGTTTTGGTACGAGGGTCGATGTAAAGCAAGAATTTTTATGCTGACCACTACTGTCCTCGCTCAGATTTTTGATAGAAACTCAAGACTTTAACATGAAAGATTAGAATTTGAGAGAGTAGTGGAGGGGATGGCAGAGCTAAAAGGTGATAAACTTCCCTTTGGAATTGGACCTTTTGTCTATAAAATAAGTTATCAAGGGTCGTGAATCATGAACACAACCATATAAAAAAAGAGATAACCAAAGAGAGCGTTTTCGAGTATTCAAAGGAAAGAAAAAACCTACGACTTAGAGAGGTATCTTTTGATGTTTTAAGATCTTCTACCCTCTAAGTGTCCAAATACAGCATAGACAAGGCCAAGCTTTGAGGCTTCAAGGATAGGCTAAAGCATCCTCACCCACCCCAACAGTTCTGTGTCTCTTCCTCTCTTTCTCACACGCGGTGGTCTCTTCAATTTAACAACTAGGTTTTTGGCTTCTCTTTTGTTTTTGAATGCCTTGTTGTGATGTACAGTATCTCTTTCCTTTTCTATTTGTCTTTTGGAAGGCTGTTTTTTTATCAAATGGTTTTGGTAGTGCAAATATACTTGTATTAGAATTAATTATAATAACCCTCCATACATTTTTAGTTATCATGAACATAAGATGTTTACTGTTTCCTGTTGCCTTCAAACTAAGCAACCTTTTAGTTACTGGTGGGGAAAAAAAACACATGAGAAAGAAAGAAGCGTCTCTTTCTACCTCCCAACTTTTCCCACGTTAACCGAATCGAAAAACACCGTCATCATTCTTCCTCTTTCTCTTCCTCCTTCTGGTGTATGTGGTGTTGTGTGTGTGTGTTGTCTCTCGTTCCCCTTTCACTCCCTTTCAGTAGCTAAATACATTTACCTAATTCCGGAAACAGACAAACGGAAATACTCGAGAGATGGCTAATCACTCAATTGCCTTTATTGGCTATTAATCATCACCATTCACACACTCACGTCAGAGGTCACCTTCCACCTCTGACTCACGCGCATGTTATAGTGTGTATATAGAATTGTACCCCCTTGAAGGTTTCAAGTTTTAACTGCATAACGAACATGGAAGTTAAAAACAAGAGGCGACAACTAAAAGTAGGGGGTATATGAGTTTTGGTAGAGAATCACGTTATAACGAGAGAAATGAGAGAGAGAGAGGGATGATATGATAAGGGTTTGCTTTGTGTTAGGGCATGAATCGATCAGAAAAAGAAGAGAGAATATAGTAAGAAAATGGAAAACGTTTCCAAAAGCAGTCCAATCCAAAAGTACGGGAAGAGGGCCACCTTTGCCTCTTTCGTTCACTTACGGAACTCATTCTCCCCTTTTTAATGTACTTCCTAGTTGTGGCCTCCTTCTCATTTCTACTCTCTCTCTTTAGCGCGTTCACTTCACTCTTATAATACATTTAAATATTCGTAATTCATTTTTTTTATAAAAAAAAAGAAGAAATGCATTTGCCCTTCAAAGGCAAAACTGAACAAATAAATGTATAATAATATATCTATTCTTTCCAACTGTAAAAGAGTTAGTTGTATAGTAGTTATTTGGTTATTTGGTTACTGGACGGAGTTTGTATATAAACACTGATGAGCTGCAATTACTGATATGAGAGAATGAACTAAATTTTCTGATATCTATTTGTGTGTGGTATCAGAGCAGAAGTTTTGAAATGATCTAGTAGTTTTCGTTCAGTATTTGTTAATCATCTTCATCAAGGTATGGAGGAGGAGGATTTTGGTTCGAGAATATGAACAATTCGTTGCTAGATCTGACCATCCTGTAATATCGACGGTAACATCTCCTTTAACAAGTAATAATTACCTTTTATGGAGTCGTGCTATGAAATTAGCTATCAAAGTAAAAATGAAGTTATAATTCATTAATGGTAGATACTGTAACACCTCATACCCGATAGTGAAATCGGTATTTTGAGTGTCAACATATTTTTACGTACCTAACATTTCGAACCACAACATTCTCTATTTAACACCTCATTATTCTAGTAATTACTATTTATTTTATAAAAAATTTGATAAAACTTTCTCTGTATTTACTTAAAACCTTCTACAAGAAATTTCAATATACTTCTTATGGACGTTACTCAACTACCCATCTTCATGTCAAATTCCTTGATAAAATAATTTACCCATTATTTAATATATTTCAATACATTTAAACCAAGTTTCATATATAACTTTCAAGTATTTATATATAATTCACAATAAAATCCTGTAAGATCCTTTACTTCTTTATGTGTGCATGTCATAACCAAAAACAAAATAAAAATTTATAGTACATCATCCTCCAAATCTTTGGAGATCTTCTGTGTGACTCTTGTCTTGTTGTAGATCCACCACAACTTTCTTTTAATTCTCTTCAAAACCTACGCGGAAAGAAAATCCACACGCTAGGTTATAGGCTTATTGGTATTTAAGTAATTTCATTTTTTATTCAATTCAATTCATTCAACCATAACATATATAATATATAAATACCTTCATTTATTTCTAAGCATAAATAGGCATTTAAAATCAACTTATGAAATACAGGCATGTATCTATTTTAATGATTCATATCTAATTACACAATGATGAATAAATTGTACAATTTAATCTACAATCAATTACTATTTTCATTTGAGTTCCTTAATCATTAGTCAATATATATATATATATATGTAATTTCCCCAAAATAAAATCCAAAATAATTATATTGCTGAGTCAGATAAATGGAATTTTAAAATAAAGTACTGAGTTCTTAGAACCATATAGTCTTTTCTTTTTCTTTTTATTTAGATATTGAGAGTAAGTTCTCGAAGTCAAGCAGTTCATAACACAAATCAAATATCTTACACTGAAACTGAACTCTCAGAGTCATATAGTATGGTAACATATATCATGATACAGTACTGTTAACTTCCTAATTGACATGCCAACCTTATCATATTTCTCCAATTCCTATCTATTTTATTAGGGGCAAATCTAATTAAATTATGTTGAAATTTAATGATAAACACTCATAATAACTAATTCAAGCTATTCTATATTCGACTAAAACAAATGTTACTTCTTAATGTCATTTGTTTTCTTTTTGTTATTGGTTTTAATTTAGTTCATACAATATTCAAGACATGTTCAGCTTACCAATTAGTCAAAAATAATATATACATCAAATTTTCAAATTCAACATATGTATGCCAATTGGGGAAAATACAAATTATAAGTCCAAAATCAAAATTAATCACATATATTACTCCATTTGCAATCCAATTAAATATTTTTAACAATAATTTCATAAACCCCCAATTTTACTCGAGAATCATAAATTACCTAATACACAACTTTTAGGGAAAAATAGAATTGCAAGAACACATACCAAATTGATGTCCAATGCTTCAAATTAAGCTTCCATCAACTTCAATTTCACCAATAATTCCTTATTCCTTCTGTTTTTCTTTCTCTCTCTCCTTCAATTCCTTTTTTTTATCTTCATATTTTTACATAAACATTCAATTTCATGCATTTTATGTAACACTCCACTCCCGCGCGACCCGAACCCGACATTGATGGTGATATCTGAGTCCCTGCCCCACAAGGATGGCGTGCTAAAGCACTCACTCAGTCAGAAATCAGTATACTTTTTTTTTTACAAAACACAAAACAATATATGCGGGAATCGATAATCAAATAGGGCATAAGCCCTTTCAGTCATACAATGAATTTACAAAATTCCCGTATAGCCAATTGAGCCCTTTCTCAAATACAAACACTTTAGTCATTTCAAAATATATGTAGCACCCCACTCCCGCAAGACCCGAACTTGACATCGCTGGTGATATCCGAGTCCGTGCCCCACGAGGGTGGTGTGCTAAAGCGCTCATTCAATCAGAAATTGGTA
>JANITX010000212.1:8804092-8827144 GCA_027564395.1 Erythroxylum ulei | reverse complement strand
TGAAGCTATTTCTGAGATATATCATGATTCTATATTTGTTCATCTTCTTACATGTTCCCCTTATATACATCCTTTTTAGTTGCTTCCGCCTTATTAATTTTTAATACCATGCACAAGTAATTCTGCTTGTCTTTATTCCTTTCTGTTTTACATCATCTGTTAATGATAAGGGTGCTTTCCTTGAGATATAATTGCCCTGTAATTGATGTGATCCATTCCTTTCTTTTTTTTTAACATTTTTGGGAAGTTTGATACCAAATGATTATTAGCGCCTGCAGACTTTTAACGAGGTGCAAAAATTGCTCAGTAAAACCAACGGGAAGCTTGTTGGTGATTTGATGACGCCTGCCCCACTTGTGGTTCGTGAAACCACAAATCTTGAGGATGCTGCAAGGTCTTCTTATACTTGATATTTTTCACCATTTTACAGTTTGCTTTGATTATTCGATGTTTCTTAACAGTCGAAGCTTGGAAATTAAACTTATTAATTGATTAATCTGGTGTCAGATTACTGCTTGAGACAAAGTATCGTAGGCTTCCAGTTGTAGATGCTGAGGGAAAGCTGGTAAGAGAGGCCTATCTGTTATATAACGATTCCGACTAAATCTCAAATGGTGATTTTAATGAGCCGATGTTCTTAATCTTTGATTTGAAGGTTGGAATTATTACAAGAGGAAATGTTGTAAGAGCTGCTCTTCAAATAAAACGTACTTTGGAAACAGAAGCATAAATGTCTAATGGAATTTTCGAGGATTGAAGCCCATGGCGCTCGATTGGATTACTCTGTTGATCAACAACAGATGGAAATTGATCAAGAAGAGATAGGAGGAGCTTAGCTGCGTTATACGTACAATTTTGGCTTGTCTTAGTGCAACTTGTATCATTTATACTCTTCCAACTAATCAGCAGTTGGTTGTCGCATTGCTTATATGGTGTTTATTGCAATGTTTTCCAGGATTAGCCAATTCTACCACATACAATATTAATGACACATTAATTTTTAAATTTATATTATTAATATTTATTAATGGATGTTTTAGAGATTAAAATAAATAACCAATTTTAATTAAAGGCCTCAACTTTTTGCTGCCAAAATTAGAAAAGAAGTCTTATGTTCGACATACAATTTTTACACCTTGGTTCTTTAACTTACATTTTACGAAATTACTTTCAAAATTGTTACTGTGTAGTCCTACTTTGCTTTATAATTCATACGTTGACTTACACGATTGTATAGATTAACATGACCGTGTGTGTGAAGACTGATGCTATGAAAGGGAGAGATGGGCTACTCACTCGCAAGTGAAAAAGCAAAAGCAAAAGTACCATAGGTAACACTTGCAAAAAAGAATTAAGACAAAGCACTGACTGGCACTGCCAAGTCGGCAATCCCCTGGGAAGTGCCACTTAATCCAGATCTTCCGAATATTACGATGTCTCGTTTTGTTATTTTTGTGAATTTCACAGTTAAAATTCATGAAAAAAAAATAAGACTCTTAATATTTTACCGTCCCCTCCTCTCTGCCCTGCATTCATTTTTATTTTCACTTTCGTGTCCATCAACTGATTCTTAAATTAAGAGGACATGAAATTTGTAGAGGGCTTGAAGACACAAAACATTCTTATAAGTCACGACTCGGTGACCGACAAATATACAATTCAACCATTTCTACAAGGCCAAAATTTCATTATCCAAATAAGAAAAAAAACAAAGCAAAAAATTAACTTGCTAATAATCTACATAATTTTAAGGTCATAACATACCTACTTCGTGCATCATAACAATCACCGCCGCCACCGGAAAGACAATTCTTCATCTCAATTCCTCTCCCACTCTTCACCCCAATCCTCCGGGTCGGGCAGTTTATTCAAGTCAACCCGCTCCACGAACGACTTTAGCTCTGCACTATCTGCTGCCGATTCATTGCTATCGTTGTTACTGCTTTGGATGAGGTGCTGGCGGAGGTGGTGGTGGTGGTTCACGGCGTTCTCGAGAGCGTCAACGCTGGCGCCGACCTCCGTCGCTCGCTTCCTTATGGAAGCCGCAGACATGTCCTCGCAACCACTCCCTACACTAATCTCTCCTGCCAAGAATTCGGGGAAATTCAGCCTCGCTGACGGGCCTCTGAGATAGAACACCGCCGTGTCATAGGCTCTCGCTGCCGCCACCGGCGAGGAGTACGATCCAAGCCAAATCCTCGACCGCTTGTTGGGCTCTCGTATCTCAGCTACCCATTTGCCCCACTTTCTCATCCTTATCCCTTTGTACGTTCTCGCGGTTTCTACACCTCCTCGCTTTCTCTTCTCTACTCCACTTTCCATAGAAACAAACAGAAAACAACCCCAGAAAAAGTTATCACCTCTTTTGAAATCTTGTCTCAAAAGGGTGTCTAAAGATTGAATCTTTTTTTCAAATTTGCGGCTTCATGGTAGAGAAGATTGGAGCTGAGTAGTAATGGCTTTGAGGGGTTGCGCTGCCATAGTTGAGAAATAATAGGGTGTCATCTGTGTGTACTCACACGTCAATGATAATTTTTGTTGGTGTCTTTACTTTCTCTTTCTTTTTATGTTTTGATTACCGATTTAAAAAGGAGAGGATCGAAAAAAAAAAATCCAAATTCACCGACACAATCTTTGTGAATTTGTATAAAGAGAAAGGAAATAAAAAAGCTTCAGTTGGTTGGTTGTCTACTTCCCTCTTCAAGGTATTGTAGGCCTAATTATTTGCTAATAATAATAAAAAAAAAGGCAATTGGGTAATATTGTAATTGGTGAAATAATAAATTAATAATAGTGACTTTAATTTTTTTAATGAAAAAATCGCAGTAGTTATTTTTTAAATGTGCATTAAATGACGTAATAATCTACAAAGTATGTTAACCGAATACTCCGTATTAAATAAACCCTAAATAGTGACTTTACCTTAATTGAATAATGATAAGACGTCTAATGAGAAAGTTATAGGTTTGAGTTTAAAATTTTTTTTATAAAATATAAAAATGCGTAAAATTAATAATCAGTAAATTGTGGAAAGGATTTGAGATGAAAAGGGGAAAAAAAAAGAAAGAAAAATTGTGTTCTTGTCACGGTGAGACAAGATTAGGGTTACCTATTAAATGGTCTTTTCAATAGAAAATGATACGAGGGCACAATTTTCTCATCTCCTAGTATTTAAATTGTCATTTGTGACAATTTTCTCGAGGAAAATTTTGAAGGGTCACTTCATAAAATTTGCTGCCTGTCCTTGTGTTGTGTTGGTACAAGTAACAAGTGCATTATTGTTAATTCCTTTTTGGAGGGATTGGTACTTTCTTTGTTTTGTAGTTTTTGGTTTCTGGCTGTTGTCGTCATGTTTCTCTATATATCCCAAGCAGGCTCAGGCGAAGTTTAGGTCGGTGGTCGATGGTCGGTGGTCGGTGGATGGATACCGTTAGGAATTGACTTTCCCTCCGCGCAATAACGATTTGAGTGGATGCCCGATTGTATCCTATCGATGTCTTGTTTCCTCAGTCACGCACTAGACGATAATAACGGCATACCAGTTTTCATATACAGTAACGCTATTTAATTGGGAGTTTATTATTTGGTTAAGAAGATGGTTTATAATGAATTAAAATAGAATAAAATTTAAAAGATGTGGTTAAGTGACAAGGGACTTATCTACTTTTAACTAAAAGTCAGGAGTTCGATCCTTGACTTTGAATATGGAGCAGCTTTAAATCTTTGGGTCAGTTGTTCCACCCGTGAGATGCCTTTTATATTTTATTTTATTATAAATTATTTCATTAAAAATTTTACGTCCAATTAAATATAACCTAAGTAAAAATGGGTCATGCCTTGTCTTTTTTTAGAATATTTAATTTTAAATTGTTTAATTTAAAAAAATTAATTTAAAAAAATTAAATTAGATACTCAAAATTTTAAATTTACTTTAACTTTTTAATATTGCAAAATATTAAGTTTTGCGAATAGAGATAATGGATAAGCTGCACCTTGAATAAAAACATAAAGGACACTTGTCTAGAACTCACTCTTGACCTGCTCTTATTTTGCTTAATTTTATTCTTTACGAGGGTTCACTCTTAACACTCGTAAAGAACAAAAAGAGACAAAATAGGATAATTTTTTTACTTTACCTAGAGTCTATAAACGATTAGGAATGAGTCTGCTAATAGATTGGTATTCATATAGGGATAATAATGAACCAAGGCCGATCGAGTATGAGATGATCGATCCCAAATTATTAATTTTTTTTAAATAATAATAATGTAATTTTGGCAAAACGATATCGTTTCTAGAAAACTAGGCCCAAGGTCTAGCCAACCTAGATTGAGCCGGCCAGAAGTGTCATCCTATATTCACGTGATATTTAATAGAAATGCCAAATTATCAAAAAAAATATTTTTAACTAAATCGTTAAGGTTTAAAAAAATTGGTTATTCGTTTAAAAAAAATAAAAATTTTAAACAGAGAGTTTCTTGATATATTCTCTTTTTTATATTAAAATGAACGAAATACATAAATTTGCTAGGATGATAAATATAAACTTTTATAATTATCTTGTTTCCAAATGCACCCAATTGTTGGTGATCTTCTATTTTCCTGTGAATTTAAAGATTTGATAGGTAGGGAAAATTCTCTCTCAGAACCAAATTAATTGTAATGCTATTGTCTCAAGAAATTAAGCCTTCGCAATTATAATCTAGTCGTGTATTAAAAAGAGACACCATAATAGTCTCTATTGTATTATTGCCTCTAAGCTTAATGAATGTTTTGCATAAGATTTTTTAAAAAATATTTTTTAATTTTAAAGGTTAATTAATTTTTGTGTCGCAAGAAAAAGGAATATGTGATCATATTGTAAATGATAATCTTAAAGTTTGGAATAGTATATAATTTTTATGTTGTCAATTACAATAACATAAAAATAATATTTATTACTTTTAATTGTTTCAATAATATCAGCTTCTTTTAAATACGTTTTGAGTATATAACGACGTGATAAATTTTAATTTTATGCTAGAAAAATATTGTAAATTTCAGAATTAAATTTGTGATTGTTATGTTGGATAATTTTGATTTTTCCCATAAAATTGGACAATATTTAATTGCATTTTTCGGGTTTTTAATAACTTATCGGCTAAGTTAAATAATTTAATCCAGATAAAAATAATAAAGTAGCCCAATAAATCATTTAAATCAATGAGTTGAAGTCTAAGTAGAAAATAGATCCTGATCAGTGTAGACTAAACCCGTATCAGGCCTGTTATGGGGAAGCCCGATATGAAAATTATATATAAAGGGTAAAATCTCTTGTAATTACTCATATCATTCGTAAGCATAAGGATTTTCTGACCCGTTAAGAAAGCTTACATTTTGAAAAAATTGTAGAAAAATGTTGATCGCGTCTTGGTGAGCAGTTCCCGTGAAGACGACAATAGATTCGCGTTCTTTTCAGCTTCGGAAAGTTCGTATGAAATTTTGAAAGCGAAATCAGTTATTTTCTGATTTTTTTCTTTTTCTACCTTTTTACGTTCGATCCGATACACGTAACTAAGGTTTCGATACGTGTTATCGGTTAATTCACGTGAGCTTCCAAGCTATTAGTTTAGTTTAAAGTTGTAAAGACATACTTATCGAAATCGGTGGAGGGACAGGTTTTGTTGACCATTTTCCTCTTAAACTGTATGCTTTTGTCTCCATTAGATTACCACGCCGAGAATGCCATTTTCGTTTATTTTGACATTATGTTAAATAGAAAGGCCATGTATAAAGTATGACTTCCTTGTTGCATGTTTTAATGAATATATTTGAATGCTTGAGTTGAAGATTATTTATGTTTCAATGGGCATGTTTAGCTGTAATCAAGTTGGCATACCAGATTAATGTGCATCCCATATGAAAAGGAGACATCAACACTAAATTAAAACTTAGGATAGAGTTAGGGTTTTGTTTAATCACACCAACTGGTCATAGTTTTAGGACAATGCATAGCAAAAAGGACTTATGGTTATGGTCTGTGCATGCAAACTTAGACTATTAAGAAATTGATGAATACATCAAATAACAGAAAGTCACCTTGAGAAAAGCAAATAAATTAATTAAAATGTCCGGCAATATTAGTTTTATTTTATTCTATTGGAAATAAACAAAATTTTAATTCGACTATTGATAATTCATACTAATTAAACCTAACCAATTTGATAATTATAATAAATTATTATTTTAAAATAAGTTTAATCAATTTGAGTTGAATTTAAAAATTAAGTCGCGTCATCGATTTGATTGATCTATATGTAATATTCATATCGTATGTATTTTATTGTTATTTTAGTGAAATTGTAAGAGAAAGAAGTTTTTTATATAATTAAAATTTGATCCAAGATGTGTCGTCGATGAAGCATTTACGTATTGTGTAATGTGGGGAGGACCAGATCCTCTGGTCCCTTTCCTCTGTACCTATGTTGTGCCATTGCATCTCAGGAAAGGGACCGGAGGATTTGAGGGCCATGTGGGGCTCTTGTGTTGGTCAATAGTGTTGACTATAGCTTGATTGGCCTAGGCCATGCTTTACCATTGATCAGATTTTTATATTTTTCAAAAATAGAAGGTCCTTGAGCCAGACTTTCTAATTCTCCAATACCGATGGCCAACTTTGTTAAAGTTCGCTAATTACTGAGAAACCAATAGACAAAATTAGACGCTTAGACTTAGACTTTAGACTTTCAAAGGAGGATTTTCCAAGGTATGGCTTATATTGGGATGGACAATATTAGCTCATTCTGTGAGAAAAACGATTAAATTCCATTATTATATGCTTATAGCGCATAGCTACTTGAGGAAATTTACACTGTTAAACTACTGAAACAAGGTCCCCGATTTTGACATTTAAGCAGTCCAAGAGTCAAAAAGGGGTTATTTGAAACGTGTCATGTCGCTAATCGACCTTGATGGCAGATTTCACCATCTAGTTAAATGAATCAGGTCGTGTGGTGTGTGAGGAGAAGAAGTCAATGGGGGTTGCGTTTGTTTCCTGAGAAATTTCTTGCAGAATATAGATTTTTGGAATTATTTGTGGTCCATGACAGAGCTGTAAAGTCTCTTGCCGGCCAATTAATGAAGCTAGAAGTCAAAATATAGGTGACGATTGCTAAGACTCCCCAAAACAATTGCCACTTATAAATATTGTTGGTTGGTGGTCATAATCTGTATGACGATATCAAGTGCAACGGTTTGCACAGTTTGACTGTTTAAGTTATTAGCAGCCCGTAAGAAGCTAATTATCCATCGTCTTTTCACCTTCAACAAACAGCCAGGACATTGAAAAATACTCAGAAACACAGTTAAAGAATCCGTCTAATTCTATCTCTGCTCATTCCTTTCGAGAAAAGGTAACGAACTAACAGTAATCACTGTATTACATTTGCGATAAACTAATCTTGTACGGGGAGTAACTCACACAGAACGAGTCAAGAAACAAGTTGGATCGAGAAGTGTCTTGTGGGAATTTTCCGCTTGAAAAAGCAGTCAAGCCATTTGAATGCTTGAAAAACTGTTCCGAGTCAGCTGACATAGGTTGGTGAACCAAACAACCTCCTTTTGCCAATTCCTTCAAAGAGTTGAATATAATAATGGTCGTAACAAGCAGGAACGTCTTGTCCTGGTAGTTGGTAAGAGGCTCATAGATAATCCAACATTCTTTGTCGTTCTAAAACAAATAAGTCAGTAAGGAAACAAACAAGACAGAAACAACTTAAATTGAATCGTCGGAAAATGCTAGGACGTTGCTCTTTGATTGTGTATGATGTTGCAACTAGTTCCAATTACAGTTGAATACAGCTGGGAACTAATAAATACATTCATGTGTGAACCTAACCATACAAGCAAATGCAAAAGATCCTTCCAGCTTCGTCCCATTACTTTTGCTTCCGCCGCATTCCCATTCGTGACTTTGCATACCTAATATTTCCCATTAAGTAATAAACAAAGTAGTAACAGAAGGGTAAATAAATGATGCATTAGAAAACTTTTCGGAAGGATACTCCAATCGCATGCCGCCACCAAGTGGCGAGGAGTAGAGAAGCGTGCCCTGAAGATGATTTAGTGCCTCAGTCGAACAGGCAGTGTCCTGAACACATTGTCCACTTTTGTCAAAGTAAATTAATTGACAGAAAGAATGTGCACATCATCCCATCATTATGAACTATAGACATGGGTTAAATTTAATGACGGTATTCCTAAACAATGTTCCTTATCATTTCGTATGGTTTCCCTTTCATGACTAGCACCATTAGGCCTGTTTCCTGCATTTCACGTACTCAGTGTTTTTCTCCAAGAGATTTTGGTTTACAAGTCCTTCTACAACCTCCAACCGTTACTTTTTACATAAAACATAAAGTTTAATGTAATCTCATCAGACCAATCCGTCAGCCTGGTGCATGCTAGTACACTCAACCCAAAATACAAAGTAGCATTCGGGCAATGCACTAGCACTACTTTTTACATAAAGCATAAAGTTTAATGTAATCTCATCAGACCAATCCGTCAGCCTGGCCCATGCTAGTACACTCAAGCCAAAATACAAAGTAGCATTTGGGCAATGCACTAGCACCATTAGCACAAGGAAAGAAAACAACACAACAACAATGAAAAACAGCAAAATCCCATGCTAAAGGCCAAATACACATTTTCTCGGTTCATCAAACTTAAGATGTAGAAAACACTTAGGTATTGTATTCACTTCCGAAGGGAGTCAGTTCACCACCATCCATTCAACCAATCATAACTCCAAAATCAACTGAATTTAGAAAACCTATTTCCTCTCCACCCTGGTAGGAAAAATGAAGAAATAAAAGGGGCATTGCAGCATATCAAGTCAAGTACCTGAAAATCGACAAATGCAACTGGGGCGCCATATGTGCTCTGTATCTTCAATTTCAAGAATCCACGGCATCTGACAGAAAAAAAATGTCAACAAGAAAATCAAAATACTAAAAAAAGTTAACATGTCTAATTCAAAGCTCTTACCTTGAAAATACTTGATTTAACTCTTGCTCTGTACAACTTAGCCCCAAATTTGCTATAAAAAGTGTTGGACAAGGAGGTGCTGAAGAATTATTCTGCACATAAATAATATTTATTGATTTATCAGAACTAAAGAACAGATGTTCACATACAAATCAAGCACTTGTTCCAATGAATCCAATTAATCATGAGGTAAATGGATTATGGATACCTCCATATGATAAAACATGGCCAAAATCATAAAATATCTCCTAATTGGGAATAAGATCAGAAATACTCCACGTCTCCGTAATCAAATTGCCAATATGAAAAAAAATGAAGACAAGATCATTTAAAAGAAACAAGGTATGATAAGTTCTGCTGATATACGATGTTGAAATTGTTCTTGATAACAATTCTCTTTTCATACTCCAAGTGCTTGCAAAAGCAAAGCAACAGTGTTAAAAGCTATAGAGCCCATGAGCCTTCTGCTTTATGTAAGAAATAGAACAATTTTAGCATATAAGTTATTTACTATTCCAGTTCCACATTATGTTTCACATCACATGCTATTACATTATGTTGAATATAGAATTTCTGAATTGATGTATTTGTCTTATAAGTATTAACAAAATGAATGGAACTACAGGTACTCTTTAGTTAAGAGTAATCAAAGTCCATTAGTATCACCAGTAAGATAATTAGTGATGGAGAAACTTGTCAATGAGATAGGAAGAAGCAAAGGTGACTTGGACCCTAGTTGAGTTGAGAAATGAAACCAATGAAATGCGGACTTACTGATTGTGTAGATGCTGACTCATTTGAGGCTCTGCCGAAGTTGCAACGACTGAAAATTTGAAAAAGGAATTGCAATTAGAAGGAATCGGAATCTTAATTGAATAAAAGTTAAAAACTTAATTCTTTTACTCTAACTTCAGGAACGGGGCATGCAAGTAATTGCTTTTACTAAGCCCCAGACCTCTTAGCCATAAGTATTCACTTCAAGTCAAAAGATGTGCGAATTGAGCTAAAGGCAGTCACTTTCTAGTAACAAAAATGTGCTCAAGTAGTGCAGATGACCTTTGTGCAGGTGGATAACCAATTGTGTTGTGAGCGGAATTAGCCATTCCAGGCAAGTGAATGCTGCCAAAACCTGCTAGTGCCCAAGCGTGCAAAACATGTGCAAAGTGAGCTTCTAAAAGACTGTGTCCTCCATGTGAGAAAATAATTGATGTCTTTTACTTAATGCGCAAGTATCACAGAACCAGTAAGATTGGACAAAGAAAGATGAGCTTCCATTGAAATAAAAATAAAGAAAGATGTCCAAACAAGGAGTTTCCACAGGAAATACTTCATATCAACTTTGAGATTTGACCAATTGTATTACCTGAATCAAGAGTTTCCATTGAATATGGTGTAGATACTTTAGCTTTCTTATCTGAGCCAGACCATTCGTCATCTGATTCAGAAAATCAACACGAGAATTTTCAAACTCTCAAAATTTCAGAATAGGATTGCAAACAAGAAAGTACTCTAAAAGACATGATAAACATCAGGTAAAAGACCTGTTCTTGTACGCTTGGTTCTTGAATTAGATTTTGCAAGATCAATGTACAAGGTTGATCCCTTCTCAAGGTCAAAAACCATTCCCTACAAACAATATTAAGAGATAAGAGTTATTTTATTTCAGAATGCCATCAAGAATGTTGTCCCACGGAACTTCTCCAATACAAACTACTTACAAAATAGCCTAGCAAATCCTAAACAAAATAATAATTCAACACTACTAAATGACTTGTAGGAGACTGGGATGCATTCAAGTAGCCTCTATTTGAAACAAGTTGCAAAACCTTTCCTTTCCACAAGTAAATTACGAGTACAACTTATACCAGAAGAATTGATAATACCTAAGTGCATAGCGACAACGTGCACAACGAACCAGCTAAAGCCGAGCATGTTCGTATCATCGAAAACAACCAAACAAGATCTATCAAATCATTAAAGAGATAAAATTAAATGATCTTACATTCAGAGCATGCATTGCTGCAACTGCAGACGGTTGATCCACAAATGTAGCAAAAGCAAAAGGCTGCCACCATCATAACATCCGTGTTAGGAGCACTGAAGTAATCCAAAAAATTGTGGAAACAAACTCAAACGAGGAGAGGACCTGAGAAGTTTGGGTGGCGTTACGCAGATGAGAAGACTCATAACCAGAAAACTCCCGGAAGAGATTGTAAATTTCGCGAGGCTTCACGTCCTCGGGTAGACCCGCAACAAAAAGCGTACGCACTTGATCGTAACCGCCGGTAACCACAAAAGCAGGTGCATAGACCGAGAAGGGTGGCTGATGTTGTTGAGGGAAGTAGGAGCGGTGACCTGGCGGAGGAGGCTGGTAGTAAGTAGAGAAACACTCCTGCGGTAACGGTGGCGGAGGCGGGGGAGGAGGTGGTGGCGGAGGAGGAGGGTAGTAGGCGGCGAAGTTGTCGTCCATTAGATGAGAGGCGCAGAAAGCTGACAGGTGTTTTAAAGTTGGGAATTTTAGTTAGACTTGGGCCTGGTGTTTTCTGCTTCTCGGCCCAGTTTTTATTTTCTATAAACATACGTTTATGTATTTTATTGTAACGAAAGAATTTAACATTATTTAAATAGATTTCACAATATTTAGATTTCTATTGTAATTTCTTTTTTTAATATTTTCAAAGATTTCAAAAATAGTAAAAACATTTTTCAAAATTTTACTGAATTTTAAATATTTACTTCTAAATAATTTTTAAATAGATACGCCTATTTTGCTTGTAGTTTAGAATATTTGTAATTTTTAAAATACATCTATTTCGCTTGTAGTTTAGAATATTTGTAATTACTTTACCCTAAAGTAATTAATTGAATTGTTATTTCTGCGACTTGAAATCGCGAAGACGAAGAAGTGAACTATGACCTCCAGTCCTGAAGAGTAGCTGAAGAATCTTCAGAACTTTTAACCCTTCGGATTGGTAGTCAAGGTACGAGCAATGTCCGAGTTACTCAGAGCGGCGTCCAACTTTTTACCCCCGTCCTATGGCACGAGCAAATATCAAAATGATCACACCATCTTGTCTGGTTTTAAACAAACTCGTTAGCATTTCATGGATATGCTACTCTGTAAGGTCATGAGGATACGGTTTTACACAATGGACTAGAGTGCACGCAGAGGCTTCTCAACTGCAAAAGATGGTGGATCGTCCTGAGATTTACATAAGCAAGGGCATGGGCCTATTAATGCTTGCAGTTAAATCCAAAATTTGAGTTCTCATCATGGATCAGGATGCATAATCGCAACACAGAAATTGCAATGTTCAAAATAAGTGTTAAACATTTCACTGATAATAATAACAATCAGTTGCTTTGATTGACTGGTATCTGTTTCTTAAAATAAAGATTACTTAAAACTCTATAAAGAGACAAAATGCCAGTTCAACCACATCATCATTCATACCAGCCGTTAAATAATATCAAGTGCTGAACAATTCCATCACAAACGCAATTCTAAGATACACAATTACAGACATTCACAGTTACCCAGAACCAGTAGTTCCTAGATGCATCAGGCTTCGCGCTAAACAAGAGGAGGATATTGCTTAGCTTGCTGTCGCACTCTTTTCTTATATTCTGTTGCATCCTGCACCAAATCATAACAACCAACATGTAGGACATTATGAGAATAACAAGGTGAACAATCCTATTTAAGTCACCACTAACTTCCTTATGATGCTGAGAGATAGAAACGCCAAGAAGTTCTAAAGGTGAAAAGCCAAAACCTATGGGTAGACATCAAGTAACTTCCTTTATCATCACTTTTCCCTCACACAAACATGAAGTGATATTGTTACATAACACATACCACATATTAGTATCAAGGTGACATTTACCATTGATAACAGGACATCAGAAATACAGATCTCTGATGCTAAGTGTGAGGAAAACAAGATTTTGTGGAGAAGCCTCCATCAATAATGATGATAGATCATCCAATCTGAACGAAATTCAGCAAGGAGCTCTCTGTCATTCATTTCGCTTTAGAAACAGCAGCACTTTAGAAATATGTCTTAATCAATTTAATTATGGATCAGCCCCTTCCATACTGAATAGCTCACACAAAAATAAAAAATCATAGATAAGTGGGCCATGAAGGTTTCGGATGGACAGGCAAATGGAAAGCCTAAACCAAATTTCAGCTAAAACAAAGAGGTTGGTCTCGGAGAAAATGAACATAGTGTCAAAAGAGTCATGCAAAAAAATTTCATCAAACACACCATACCTGTATAAAGAGATGATAGCCTTCAGTTTGTGCAGGATCAGCAGGATTAGGCTGGTCCAGTAAATCCTGTATTCCCACCAAAATTTGTTTCACAGTGATGGCTGGCCTCCACCCCTACATAACCAATACACTCAATACAACTGTAGCCAAAACAGAAACTATAATTAATCATCAAAGGAACATATGATACTTACATTGTCCTCGTTAAGTATAGAAAGACAAACAGTCCCAGATGGGTAGACATTTGGATGAAAAAATCCCTGAGGAAATTTGCACTTTGGTGGCTTGCTAGGATAATCTTCACTAAAATGAAGTGTTAGTGGAAAGTAACCACCCTCCCAGTCAGTCTACAACATTGTGGAACAATGAATGAAATGAGAATATGAGTAAATTCTAACAGGCATAATGGAGGGAATATTAAAGCAATGAGCACATGTAACATCCAAAGAAGGTAAGAGCAAGCAAGAATCTCCTCAAATTTCAAACAAATATGTTACATATCCCAGAATAACAAGAAAAATAAAGACAAGAGTCAGGGATCAACATTTGAATTACACATGCATTCTGCTATGTCCACATGACCACCATCTTCAAAGCCAAATAATCATTCTGAAGATTACAACTGCCTCCCACACAAAAAAGACTCAACAAAATAGACTTACGCCTTCCCATTTACTGTCTTAATCACTAGTCCAATCATGAGAAGAAACCCTTCAAAGGACATTAAGAGAATAAACAAGAATAAAGATCATAATCGCAAAGAACAAATAATCGGTGGGGCAGTAGAAATCAGGAGAGCAGGAAGGAAACAAGTTCATATGCTGACAGATTAGAGAAAGCAAGCAAGAAATTTCCTATGTATAGGTTGGTTTGTGCTTATTTCCTTGGAATGGAAAATGGGAAGGTTTTATTTACTGGGCTTTTACCATGTCTCCCGTCAGTACACAAAGGATTACTTAATACAAGCATTATATAAAATATTATTGAAAGCATCAATAAAACATATGTGCTCCTGACATTTTCAAGAACAAATTGGAAGGTTACAAGCATGTGAACAATGCCAAGACACAAGTTCCCTCTGTCAATATGTTTCATACTATACAAATCAGCAGAAATGTACGAAGAAACTGAAAAGTAGAATTCACGTCTGTTTAGATCTGAAAAGCAAGCAACCAAGACAATAATGAACCAAATGACCATCACAAAACAAAACTTGACCATTTTACATCCTGTTTCTCTTAGCTTATCATCATCAATTTCAAACAGATCCAGGTACAAGCAATCATAAACTATAGCCTACTGTCGGGCACCAGTCAATTGGCTGATGAAAACCCCCCCCGGAGTTTATCTTTCCAGCCTTAATTATGCGAATAGATCACGAAGATACTACTTGAACAAGCAGAAGCAAGCACTCCAAATTACAGACAGCTAAACACAATCAACCCATACCCAGAACATTAGAACCATTCAATTTATCCTTAGCAAGACGAATATTACTCTATAAGTAACCAAATAAATCTAGAAAAATACTTACACCAGCTTTTCCAGGAATAGTGCAATGCCACACCATCAAATTCACTGTTCCATCTGGTGAACTCTCTGGCTTGGCCACAAAACCCTAGAATTTCGAAACGAAAACAAAAATAACTCAACTCCATACTTCCCAAACCAAAACACAAAAAGAAAAACTTTGCAAAATCACAAAAAAGAGAAAACAAACAATTAAAAAAACAGTAACCTAAAACATGTTAAAAGAAAATCCACAGCCAGTTTATTCAATTAATCGTGTTGGGACTTGGGAGAGAAATATATTACAGACATGGGGATGGTTCTTGCGCCAAGCCTTTCGCTCCTCTGCCAGACGACCACGTGCGATGCCTCCCGACATTCTTAACCTCTGCCTTTCTTAACTCTCTCCAATACCCAATTTCAACTCAAACTGTATTCAACCGAAGCAAGTGTTTCTAATACGGGAAGTCTATATCTAAAATGGAAGTGAATAATACATTCCTTTTTATATATAAAAAGAAAAATCGATTAAAAATAAATCATTATTCGAAAACGTACAAACAAAAAGATTATAGTGGCGTAAGATCCACGCTTAACTGGAACAACAGATCTAGACCGTCCGATAACGGAAAGGAGAATCATCGTATTATAATTTATATGCACAAGGCCCATCCCAATAGGCAAATATTAATAGCCCACGCCAACTCTCATTTCATTTTCCTCTAATCGGAATAAAAAAAAGAAGAATAAGAATAGAAATCACAAAGTATAATTAAAATCAAACTATTAATTATGTGTATTTACTAATAATTATGTTAATATTTAGTATTAAATATTAATGAAAATTTTGTTTAATCATATTTTGTTATATATGATTAATTTTAATATTTTATAAGTAATTATTCAAAAATTTAATAATTTATAAAATTGTTACATTATGAAAAAAATTATTATAAGGACAAAATTAAACAACTGAAAAATGCTTTACTTAATATATCTACTTACTTACTTAAAACTCCATCTCTATCAACTCAATTCCCGTTTAAACATGTCAAGCCTTTTCATTCATTTCAGTCAAAAAAATTGGATAATCTAGTTATTTCTTCCTTTCTTACAATCCTTCTATTTTTTTTTTACTTTTAGCTGATCCCACGTAAAAGTAAGATTCAAACTTGTTTCTTCCTAATATTGAGTCCAGATTTTTTGTCCAGTTTTACTCTGTCTTATTCTGTCTCATGGAATCTCAGCCATTTATTTTGCAGGCCCTATATAAATAAATGGCTGAGACTTATTGGACACAATAAGACACCATAATATTGGACAAAAGATCTGGACTCCCTAATATTAAATATGTTCGGAAAGCATTTAATGCTTCTTAAAAGCAGATAAAATGATATATCATTTCTTTCTCTTTCTTATTGTCTGAGAGGTACACCTAACCATGACCACCCTTAGCCCTATGCATAGTTATTCAACCAAGTTCTCTATCACAACTCGGTTCTATTCTATCTCACCCATCTATTCTTAACTATTCATGACTTTTCTCACTATGCAACTTTCGACTGGGTTAGAAAGGGAAATACAAAAATAGGAAGATAGCTATTGTTGCTGAGCACGTTATTTTCATGCTGGAGGAAGGGATTTCAAGTATGGATGTTGCTGGTGGTGTAGAAAGATGGGAAATGGCTAAATTTGGGCGCAAATCTTGTGTTGGTTATTGTATGAGTAACTCTACTTGCAGGACTCCATTGCAAAGTGCATTCTTTCCAACAATGCTTCAATTATATTCAGAAATAGATATTTATTCTTTTAAATATGAGAAGAAAAAATTTGAATTGAAAATTGTAGTTATATGCATCAATTATAGAAAGCATCAAAATTGGTTTGCACAAGCATGCATACATATGAAGCTTAAAAATTTAAAAATTTCCACTTATATTTTACCAAAAAATGTGAGGTCAATAGGTTACAACAATTTCTTTCATAAGTTGTTGTATAAAATTGGCGGTATAGGGGAATGTAATATAGGTCCCCTTTTGCCTTATAATCTATCTATTGTAGGTGTAATTATGTTGATTGCATATAGGTTTACTGATTTAAGAAGAGGTGTTGGCGCCTTTTATCTGTGGCCTATATATCATATTATATAAGCACTACAAGAAAACAAGCATTCTGTGACGTTTTTAAAACGTCAAAGAATGTCCCAAAAATGTCGCAAAATGTATTCTACGACGTTTTAAAAAACGTCACAAAAAACGTCGCGAAATGTGGGGTAGGTAAAAGCTTTCTGCGACATTTTATATAAAACGTCACTAAAAGTTTGTACATTTCGCGACGTTTTAAAAAACGTCACTAAAAGTTTGCACATTCCGCGATGTTTTTAAAAAACATCACGGATTGTCTAACATTCTGTGACGTTTTTAAAACATCACAGAATGTGAAGAAATCCGCGACGTTTTTTTGGAAACGTCGCGGAATGTCTTTAGTGACGTTTTAAAAAACGTCACAGAATGTCTTTTACGACGTTTTTAGAGTTATTTTCCTTCAATTATTAATTTTTTATTTTTCAAAAATAATTTAAATTTAATAATTTTTCAATTTTAATAATTTTTAAATAACAATTTTTTTAATCTTATTTGTTTAATAACTATTCAATATTATTTATGAATTTTATTTAATAATTCTTCAATTTTTAATATATCATTAATTTTAATAATTGTTCATTTATTATTTAATTACAATTCATAAACATGACATAATACACTGATTAATATCAAAACTAAGGGAAGAAACATTTGAGATTCTGGAAAAAATAGAGGGACGGAGATACAATTAAAGCTTCGTTAATATCTGCATCTGCAATGAACTGGCAATAAATCCACAAAAACCATCATATCGTTTATCATATCTCCTATAGAGACCAAATTAAAGCAGCCCAAATATCGAGTAATTGATCAAGATACTAATATAAGAACATAAACATTCTTGTATCTATTAAGTCCACCAGATAATCGGAGTCCACGAACATTCTATTAAGTCTTGTCATGCGAAGTTTTGAATTGTCTTCCTCTAACTTATTTACTTTGTTTCTTGAATCTGCAAGCATCCTTTCAGTTTGTGTAAGCTTGGCTAAAATATCTTCCTTTTCCCTCTTTGATGCCTCTATTATTTTGTCTGCATCTTGAAAGAAGCAAAAGCTTGTTACTTTATACATACATGTTATACCTTAACAGCATTAATTCATGAAAAGTAAAAGACTTCTTAGCTATTCTTTTCAAAAACATAAATTGCACTAACATAGAGATTCAACTTCTAATGTAAAAACATACCTTTGTAGACATTGAGTGGATTGAGTGGGTTAGGGAAATATAGCTCACTTCTGAGAATTCACAAAGCAGCTTAACTATTATCCTACTGATAACAACATAAAAATAAACCACTCGCTTACCTTTAAGATTCACCATAACAAATTTCGAAAAAATGCAAAGCAGTGTAGGATGTATGTCGAAACAAATTTCTACCAGTATGTATTGTATTCTTGGTTTTTTTTGAGAATATCACCTGTTGATTCACCATAAAATTTGAATTTGGGATGGATGTGGAGTGCCCCGTGTAAAGAAACAAAAATCCTTATACACAGACATTAAAGTGGTTCTGTGGGAGTTTACTTAATTATATAGCAACAAAAGAGAACACTAACAGCTAATGGCATACTCTTTTTATCAATTCCATAGTTCGCATGGCAAGGCGTATCTCCTCAGACTCCTTAATATAGCTGAGTTCAGCTGCATTTTGGAAATTGAAATTGTAAATTCAGCTGATTAGCTTATACTCTGTCCACATACTGATAAAATTGCTGGGAAAACTCTCAACAAAATTGCTAAGGGAAAAATAATGAATCAGAGCTCTAGAAAACATAAAACATATTGACTAAAAACTTTCTGGACATAATATTTAAAAACTTTTAAGGATAGCAAAGTGTTATATGAGCTTTTTGGCATAAAATAATCTCCTCTTATTTCAGAACATAACTTTCGTATTTACTTTCACTGCTTTGCCTTGAAGTTTATAGCATAGTTGGAGGTATTGGCCAATGGCATACATGGGCAATCCATCTTAGACAAACGTCCAAAGAATGACGCCACTAAGGTAGGATCTACTTGTTGTTTTATAGTCTTTTCGGAAGTTTCCAGATCTGTCCAGCATTACACAAACATGTAGCTGCTACTTCTACTGTTGTTATCATTATAATGCTATGTTTAATATGCAACCTAAAACATAATAAAGATTGTCGAGATAAAAAAATAACTTGGAGATTAAAAGATTAAGATTCAAGTCATCGACATCTTTTTAACGTAGCAACATTCCACCAGTGATATAGTAGCCACTTGTGGACAAATTTTTGCCCATTGCGAGATGCACTCTCATAAAACCCAAAAGAATTGTTGTTGGAAAGAAAACTTTCCACAATGTAACTATAGAAAAATAAAAGAGAAGTGGGATATTAGAAATCAAGAACTGATCGGCCACACCACATAAATCTAGTTGAAGTCGGTCATCTTTCAAACCCAGATAAAATAATAACTAAATCACAAATCAGGTCATTAGGACTGGTAATGGAAGCAGAGGACTTAACGCAGGCTAACTGTTCTCTTTCTGAAAGGAAAATACCCTGTATCTAATGGTCAAATTTAAACAATGAGAAAATGAAATAAAACCAAAAAATGGCTTCATCAAGCACAGGTACCCAGCAGCTTGTTTACACATAATTCTTTCAACTTTTGGGACAGAGATAGAGAGAGTTACCTGAACTGTACTTGGATGAGAATTTGCTAGGGGAAGAGGATGATGAGAGAAAGCTATGAAGCAAAAAAATTGCAGCGATCAGGTTCAGGACGGTGATTAGGATCGTAGCGTTCTTGAAGGACAATCTCAACCTCCCCGATGGCTGTACGTCCATTTCCCTGGTCCTATTGCTGTAGGTAAATTTCGTATTTAAAGACTTTTCACCATACAATACTAGGAATTCAAAATCTAATAGACAGAAAATGGGTTGCGAAGGCTAGACACGTGTATGCGCCACTAATTGATTTGCGGATTAGTTAGCTACTTGTGCTATTTCACTAGAACTTAGCATTCATATATTTTAAAAACTGCTTGTGAGTTATCTATCTATTTTTTTAGAGAACATTTTGAGAGTGTCTCTTCCCCGTTTAGTTAATTACGGTTTCATGTATCTCCCTTTTAATTAAAAAAAAGAGTCCTCACAAATGTTTGTTTCGGTCCCACTTGGAAATCTGCCAGTAGATTATTCCCATCTAAATATTAGACATTTAGTGTCGTCTCTAAAGACCAAAAACAGGAAGATCTCGGTTTCTCATACAACATTATCCGCGGGAATCAATGTCATAAAAGCCAATCCCACAGGACACAATAATTCAAGTATAATTAAATCATTCTGTACGAGTTCCCCTAGAGCCAGCCAAGTTTTTGAATTGATAAAATAATTATTATGACTATTAAAAAATTTGCTTCTAGATTTTTTAAATAAATTAAATTAATAAAAAATAGTTTCTAAATTGAGTTACTAGGAAGTGCAAGTTCCAAGTAGATTACATGCATAGACGGAGCCAGAAATTTAATACAGAAGGGTTCAAATATTTATTTTTTAAAATTTTGGGGGGCCCAGTACACCACTGACCTTTAAATAACTCTATCCTTTTATATATATATATATTAAAAATAATTTTTTAAAAAACCTTAGGGGCCCCAATGCCCCCATGTAGTTCCATATAGCTCCGTCGGTGATTACGTGCGGGTTGAAAACAAAATTAGCAAAGTTTTTTTTTGAGAAATTAAAAATTCTCATTAAAGAATGGAAAAATACAATAGGTAAGTATCTGAAGAGTAAACGACGAAGTAACCTGTTACATGAGACCCTACATCCAAAAGGGAAAAACAGTTGATCCCTTTACACAAATAAACCCGACATTTCCAATTAGGGTTGGCGAAGGAAAACAAACGAGGGCGAGGAGTACGTGACGACTTGCATCGACGGTCAGTGGCAGGTAATGGTCATAGAACTTGATTAAGTTAAGATTCATCCCAGATCGCAACTCATTTTCTTCAAATCTCAGAGGGGTCAGATCGCGTTGAAGCAGTTGCTATCGGTGAACCCAGGTTGCAGACGCGATGTAGGTAAGTCGTTCTTACCTTCATTACGCCTTCTGTTGACTCTCTTCTTAGAGAGATGAAAGCTTTCTTCTACTCAGATCTTGTGCCAGGAGGGAAGGAGGCGAGCTGGGGTTTATGCGATGAGGGAAGGAACAGATCGCTACAGATGGTAGAGGGTCCAGGTAACTTTCCTTTGTATATTGCATATCTTCTTTCTTTTTTATTTTTATGTTGCCAAACAGTCTACTGTATGAAGCTCTTTTTAAAAATCTGTTTTTTAATTGATAGCTAAACAATCAACTGGCTTTTAAAAAAAACTTTTCTAAAAAAAACTCTCTGACAAAAACTCTACTGATAAAAGCTCAACCAAACAGGCCTAAATAAAGTTTGTAAGGGGACTATGTTGTTCACTTCTCACCTCAATAATTAAGTGCAAGACATCCTTAAATAATTGTACCTCTTGGGTTTGGCGTATAGCCAATAAAAGGTTCGAGGTTTATGTCTTTGGGTTTGAACTTTGGAGGTGTTGGATTTGAATGTTTCTGTGTGAATCTCTTCAATAAATGAACGAGTGCAGAAGCTGTATTCTTACTTTTTGGGCCGTGCCTTTTTTCCCCCGAGAAATAACAAAAAGAAAAAACATAAAGAAATGACGTGTGGTTCCTATCATTTAATATCCAAATATGTAATTATTATGTCTTATTAAGTAATGATCACGAAGTCAAAAAAATAACTAAGCTTGAATTTTATTAAATGCTTAAAAAATTAAGTACTACGTATTATAACAATACAAGTAATTGATTATTGATCGATTATCTTCCACATCTCCTCTGTGCTTTATCTTCATCAAATAATGTCAAGACCTTCCCCCTTCAGTTCCACTTTTTCAATGTCGCCTTATGCCTATAAAATTTCATCATTCCTTTGAATGTTAATGAATGGATTAGATTTTACGAGTACAGGGTGGAACTAGAAAAGTAGAACAGCCACCCCGTGCCCCTCCCCACTACCATAATACGTGTTAGAAAATTGTTTCTACGGTTATACAAATATTCTCTTTTTTGTTAAATTTATTAAAAAATAGATAAATAAAGAGTTATAATTCTAATGGACAAAACAAGAGAAAACAGAATAATATATTTTTCTTTTGGTATAAATTTTCAAGACTATCGGATAACAAAAGTTGATATATACCCAAGGTTACAATAGATGAACTTTATAAAAAAATCATAACAAAAAGTAAAGATTCAAAGATATATATTATTTCCTAAAATTTTTCAAAACATCTAATTAGATTATATTTTAAAATAAAATGTGTTGATCCCACTTTAACTCTATTAGATTTTTGTCAAATTTCTTATTAACTTATTCAACGTGGCATGTCACCAATTACACTTGGTTTATCCTTCAAATTTGACTTTTTAAAATAGTAAATTTAAATATTTGTACATAATATAATTTAAATTGAAAATAAAAATACAAATAAAACACTACAAGGAAAATGTTGAATTGCGACAGAATATTACCGACGGTATTAAAACTGTTGAAATTACCGACTGAAAACGTATAGCCGTTGGCAAAGTTGGTTGTGGAATAGAAGTGTTGCGACGGTTCAATATTCCGTTGCTGAGTGTTTGTGAGGATATTTACCGACAAACATTTCGGCCGGCAAAGTGGTTGGTAAAAACGTCGGATTCAGCCCCTTTATTAAAACCAAAACGACGTCGTTTTGATAAATTATTAAACCCTCGTGCACTTCTCCTTTCTTCCTCTCCCGCGCGCAGCTGCTCTCTCCTTTCTTCCTCTCCTTTCTGCAGCTCCTTTCTTCCTCCTCCAACGCCGCCGAGTGCAGTTGCCGCCTATCGCCTCATCGTCGTTGTGGTCTCCGATAGGTAAGTCACTCCTCCCTTCTTTCTCCGATACATGTGGCCGATATCCCTAGTTTTTTTTTATATTTATTTTTTTTGTATTTGTATTTATATCCTATTCGAGATTTGAATTGTGCTTTATATTATGAAGCAATTCTAAAAACCTTGGATCATTTATTCTTCTGTTACAGATTCTCA
>JANITX010000212.1:8754026-8793875 GCA_027564395.1 Erythroxylum ulei | reverse complement strand
TTTGATTGGCTTCAGGCTGAACGGAACTATCATTATGCAAATTCCTGAATCTTACGTGAATCCCCAAAATGCTAAATTTTCGAAAGTTGTAGAGAGTCTCACACGCATACACATATGAATTACGAATATAGGTTTATATATGCATTCTCTAGTTCAGAGGTCGAACTACTTGAAGTTGAGGTGGTGTTTTCTTTTTTTAAAATTCGGCACTTGAGTAATTCACTAACTTTCATGGCTTGGTTCTTTCTTTTTTAAGTTTCTGGCTTTTGGCATGAAAAGGTTCCAGTATGCTTGTCTTAGGCTATTGAGACAATGGAATGATTATAATTTTTTCTTTTTCTTGTCAGCTGCTGAACATAAGTGCTTGAAGAGAGGAGTGAAGGAAGTGGTTAAAAGTATTCGACGTGGCCAGAAAGGGTCAGTTTTCTTCTTTCTTTTTGGCTGTTTACCTCCTTTTGTTGTTTTCCTTATTTTCTTAGGTTAGTACAGAGGGATAAGTGAGCTTCTGTTTGTGTAGGTGTACAATGCTTATAGTCATATAGTAATGATGCATCCCATCTGTATGAAGAGGGTGCATGATAACGTCTTTTTCATCCCAGAGAATAGATAAACTGGTTAATGCAAAACACAGCTAACTTTGGCGGAGTTTCTGCTAGATTTCAGAATGCCAACCTTGGAACAACTTAAATATCATTGGTTAAGTACAGAGGTGCTTTTTATACACAGTTATGTGGGTTTATTCAGAAGCTGATATTACTATTGATGGCAAAGAGAACTAAGTGGAGCAAATTGCTCAGCTCTATTGCTGGGTTGGGGCGGGTGTTAGTAATACATGTTCTATAAATTCTTGACCATCTCTTTTTAACTTCAACAACCTTATAAGTTGACTGACTTATATGAGGAGTAGCTTGATACAAAAGACTGTCTTTCCTTGTTGCAGGTTATGTGTTATAGCTGGGAACATTGCTCCTATAGATGTCATCACTCATGTCCCAATATTGTGTGAAGAAGCTGACATTCCTTATGTTTATGTTCCATCAAAAGAGGTGAGACTGGATCTTGTTCATTCAATTTTCTTTCAGCCTGACTTTGTACATTACATGGAAGGGATGTTTACCTTATAGAAGATTTGCTGTTTGTCTTTCCCTTTCTGATTTCTGGAATCTGCTATCATTTGGCAGTGCCATGTTACCAGAGAAACTGCTATTAGTGTGCTTTGCATTTGATGAAAGCATATCGCTAAACTGATCATATTCTGTAAACAGAAAACCACTTCTATATTGGGTGACCATGTTTGGATTTTATATGTAGTTCATAGTTCTTGAAAAATAAAGATGTATGTTTTGCTCTCTGCTGACATTTTAATCTGCAATTTCAGGATCTTGCAAGTGCAGGAGCAACCAAGAGGCCCACATGCTGCGTTCTGGTGCTAACCAAGCCAAGCAAGGGGGAACTAAACGCAGAGGAACAGGAAAAGTTGCAGTCAGACTATAAGCAGGTTCTAGCTGATATTTCTGAACTTAGTTCCTCACTGTTCTGATGGGACGTATGTCGTCGGGATAGCCTGATGTACCAACCTGATGGACTGAAAAATATGCAGTTCTTATACATTTTACTTTAAGTAGCTATTTGATCTGTGTTAAGGAATTTGATAGTTATGTTGAAGCAAGGGTTGAGCAGTTGTTTCATTTGTTGTTGCTCTTGCTCATATCGTGTTCTTTTGTCAAAAGATTTTTTGGGCCTTTTGCAACTTCCGCATCTATCTTAGCGCAGAATCATCCGACTTCTGCAAGTTAGCTTGGTTGTCTGCTAGGGATGAAAAATTACAAGGTGACAGTGATTTTCTCCGTTAATGGAAGCTTTAGTAACCTATTTTATTCTCCTATAAAAAATTAATTACTGAAACTCTTTTGAATCTGATATTACAATCCAATGTTCACTAGACATAAAATAAGAATTAACAAGATCTGCAATTGAATTTAGTTCAATCAACCAATCAAATAATTCATCTCTTTATATTAATTGAAATGATGACTTTACTTTTTTAACCACTATCTCACATGACCTTTTATCGGAACCTCAAATAATATTAAAAAAATCATAAAAATGAGGAAATTGGTTCCACGATTGCCACATCAGCTTCTTAAAGACTACTAGGACCTCTTCCTCCTCAAAAAATCATAAAAATGAGGAAATTGGTTCCAAGATTGCCACATCAGCTTCTTAAGATTACTACCACAATAAAGATGACCCCTTAAACAGGAACAGACTCCTTAATCAATGTCTCAAATTCAATACCTTCCTCCAACTCACAAGAATGTTGGATTACAATTGTATCAATTACTTCCATTCCTCCCACGTCCGATATATAACACCTTACAAATGCAGCCATGCAGAAAACATCATAAAACCAGCACTAATTCATATTTAACAAGAAAATCCATACGTTTCTGAAAATTGAGGATTATTCCATTTCTCGACATCCCAGATTCAATACCATATAAATGCATAGAAACGTCACGGAACCATATTGCTTCATTACGAACTTGGTCAATATTTGATACATATATGTAACACTGACAGAAACCTTCATTCTGAATTCAAGAGATTGCACTGTCAGTGTAGTCATAAATTTGTAAGGGTTTTAGGAAACATCTAACCAACCATTCAAAGGGCTGAGATGGTATAATTTGTGACTGTTCATGTCCAATCTCAAGGACCAGTTCACATCTCTAGCTCTCACTAAAGGTAAATGAGGACATTAAAAGAGCTATATGCGGACGACCATATTGAAAGTTCAAAGTCAGCTACTGACCAAGAAAATCATTTTTGGTATATCAGATGCTTAACCAGAAAGACGCCTGTCACTGCTAAAGTTAGAATGACAGGAACAGTGGAGTAGTCAAAGTCAATTGTTCGGTTCCTATTATCTGCTCTATCCTGGCGAGACCTTTCTCCTTTGAATTCATGAAGAAGATTGCTCAGATTATCTAGCTGGTGAATGATTTGACGCTGTCCACGTACAACCGCTAGAATCTGTTTAAGACATGTCAGAATTTATTAGTGTATGACGAAAGAAACATCATTTGCAACCTTCTGATGCAAACTACATACTTCTTAAGAATCAAATGAGATGTCACATGAGTTTCAAATAGGTTAAACCAAATCATGCAACCAATGTCACACTTGTATTTCTATTGTTAGCTTACACCATCTTCAAAAGTGACAATGAAAGTTCTAATTATATTGCCCATGACTAGATCAAGGTTTCCTGTCCTTTGCTCGCTATGAAACAGTAACATTCAAGTCCAAACAGACATTTATATATGATGGAATCAATGTTACAAAGCAATCACGGCCATATCAAGCAAATATGGTTTGAATCTCCAACAAACTTACAATCCAATCATTCTACTTAGTATTTTACATTCTTTTATTTTCAACTTATGAGATGATAATTCAGACCACTCTTAGGACCTTAAACTAGGATAATTCCCCAAAAACAAAAATTCAAGAAAAATGTTTTATAGACTTGGGTTCAAGAACCCTAGAAAAACAAGAACAAGGTCCGCATAACCTGTTGAAACAAACGAAGATAAAAGATACTTCACTGATGTAATTTCTAAACAGTTTCCAACACTGATCATGTACATTGTAACAAAAATCTAAATCATCATATACACAGTATGTTAGATTTCCGTTGCAAGATAAATATCTCATTTTCCAGCCAGTGAGATTAGTAAAATACGATAATCCATCCATGCATATAAACTGCATAAATTGGACCTTCTATTAATACATGAGCAATAGGAAATCAGTTGTGCTACCTCGTCCATCATGGAGTTCTCCCTAGCCAATTGGGGTGAAGATGAAGAATTTGGTATCATGGATCCTGTTAATGAGCCATTACCCAACCCTGTTACGAACAGAGAAGTGGGCCCTGAACTGTTACAAGATTCAGCCTGCAAAGCCAGATTTTGTTGGCTAGATGAAACCTTTCTAACTGCAAACTTGGAATTCAGCTCCTCAATACGAGATGTAAACTCATCCATCCTCTCGTTCAGTGTGGAAATCTGTTCAGAGAGTTGAGTGATCACACCCTAAAACATTCCAAGCAAAGGAGATCAGAGAAAATTGATGTTATATTCATGTGTAGAAAAGGTAGGAAAAGTTTAAAGGAAAAGCTCGAAAAGGATAAGAAGAATATTAAACATTTTTCCAGGAAAAAGTAAAAGACTCCAAATTGTGGGCGGTTTACATGTTGACTAGTATTATCCAACTAGATGAATAAAGTAAAATTCTAAGCCATACTTCATTGTAGTTAAACTATAGATCAACTATTAAACCCCAATGTACTTTTTAGAAAAATAATAACCTGGGTTGCAGGTGTTGCAGGAGAGTCCGGAGCTCTTCCATCAAATCTCCTATTACTAACAGCGAGTCTTGTCAGCTTGGACAGGTCTTTTTCCCGATGATTAGCATAAGAATGCGATAAACTACTGCAAATTGGAAACCAAATACTGTTAGGAACTAAATTTAGTTGAAAAAAATGCCAAAAAAGGAAGTTAATGATGATAGTAGATGTAGCCAAAGACATTTCGATTTCTGTCACTGTAAAACCACCTTTCAGTTGCCTAATCCCAAAAGTACGCTCTCGCAAGGAAAGTCAAATGCTTAGGGGGAAAAAAAAAGAAAACGGATGATTAAAAGGTTCAATAGCTACTATATCTTCTAGGAGCCCAATCAAAGAGTAATAGTACCTCCAAAGACCCGCAACTTAAACTTACAATTCTGTTTTACAAGTATCTTTATCCATCTAACATCCTCTTTCTCAGGACACATGAATAATATATGTCAAAACTAGAGAATACCGGCTGAGATACTTGCTTCTCCTATCAGCAGAGGCTCGGGAGAGGGCTTCTTTAGGGCTTGAAACCAAATCATCATCAATACTGAGCTTTGTCTTTAAATCATCTGGAAGTGCCTGCAATATGATAAAATAAGGACCATGCAAACCATGGGCTAGCAAAATCAGCTGAAAGAATCATACCATAACATCATTTACTAGCTTCTCCAGTTGAATCTGTTCTATGTAAGTACGGGGAACATACGAACCATCCAAGCCCAGCTGTTCGGCTATATGTTTCACATATTGACGGTCTCTACCTTGAACCTCCATTTCATAAAAAATATTGATCAATTCAGTAATCAGTCTCATTAGATTCCTTAAGCATTACAATAATAGCTGAGATTGTGCGACTGTTCAGCGAAATTCATAACAGCAAAGCTGCTTCTGCAACTTTCCAAATGATATATAACTTGCAGGTGCTTGATCTGAAGAAGAATTAACACCTTCATGGTACATGGGGACGGAAAGGAAGAAGGAAATGCAACGTATTCACCACAATCACTACCAACCATCTAGAGCTTAACTTGGACAACTTCCAAACAGAAAGAATTTTACCAAATGATGGAAATGTGGCATTAGTAAAAACAGAATAAGGTCAAACAGAGAAAAGATTAGTGAATGTTTTAAAAAATATCCATTAGATGAAAGACATATCCAGGATGATTGATAACTGGAAAAAAGAAAGCAAAAGACAAGGATGAATATGGTCCAAAAGGGAATATTCCCCACACTTACTGAAGGATATATTGAATAGTAGACTGAGGAAAATCAGAACAATGAATGCAGCGATAGATCTTGCTTCAACCAACATAGTAATAAGAAGTGCTTCAATGATCTTAACTTATCAAGAAAGTTTTACATATTTCACAGCATAATTAAAAGCATCTTCTACACAACCCTTATTCTAAGTGCATTTCAACTGCCACTCTCTCAAATTGACTACTTAATCAGTAGAATGAAACATTTCCAAGCTTCACCAAGATTAAGATTTAACTGAAAAGTGTGAAAACTATGAAACCATGGATACTTGTAATCACGCAATACCTGGACATATTGACGATTAAGCTGTTCTAACCAGTCAGTTTTCACACACACTCTATCATCACAGAATACATGGCTACTTCTCTTCAGGATGCTAGCTATTGTGTATCCCAACGCCATCAGTCCTCCCAACAGGCGCACACTAACTTCAAAAGTTATTCTGGGTGAGATTATGAAGGGGTTATCAGTGACCCATTCCTGATGATAAGAAGCAATTGAGTCAGAAATCCCAAAAATTTATTAGTTCTCTGCCATTGTAGATTATCCAACAAAATTTTTATAACTTAAATACATTGCAGATATATACCCACTAGATCATTAATACCATTTTTGGTAAATCTAAACTCTGCTCTATGAAAATTTGTTGTAGATAACTGCTATCTACTATGACTAGTTTTTTATACATTTATATGCAAGGAAAAATTGCAAGTCTTTCTTTGAAAGAAAAAATAAGCATTTTTTCACCGTTTCATTTTGAAAATTCCAATTAAACATTGTATAAGTGTCTCCCTTTCCAAGAGAACAATGACAAAGTTGTGTTCAAGGAACAACAGCTATATCTAACAAAAATTCTAACCAAAGGTATAAGATACTTTCAACATGATTACATTTATAGGCAGAGATAGTAGGTGGATATTTTTTTCATTATTAGGATTGTGTCTAAGAAATTTCAATGATAAAGTGGGTGGATGTAGCATCCCAATAAGAGGATCAGGAAAACAGAATCTGACTGAATTTACGAAGATTTGTGTTGTGCACAAGTGAATAAAAAATATACTGCAGAGTGCAGAAATAGAGATGGAAAATATTTCAAATGCTTTGATACATACCCTCTAAAACTTTAAATTTACGATAGTTTATCTACTATAGAATTCTCACAAGCTCCAGGATCTACTTTGAATCTCTCTTTGAGCATCCTAAGGAGCTTGTACACACATTAAAACTGTTCTAAAAGACGAGAAAATTCACAGTTAACAATAAGATAAAAGTGACTAATATATAGTATCTGGATGAAAACATGTTAGGCAGACTGTACAAGCATAAATGCCCATTCATGTAAACAACTTTAAGAGGTTTTAGTACATGAAAATAAGACTTATTTTATAAATTGTATGTTACTTCAGAAAACAACTGCAAGCAGAATCATCTAACCTCAAACATTAGATTGTATTTGCCATCCCTGTTCCTCATCCTCAGATATGACTGACAGGCTTCAGGATCTTCACCAGGTGGCAAAAGGTATATATCGTAAGTTTCCTCCTTTCTTTCTCTACAATCTTCCGATAGAACGGCCTTCATCTCCTCAACTGCTACTGGTCTTGTTGACTACATATAAAGAAACAGTTATTGAAACAAAGAAACAAATGACAAAGCATTTACACAAATATTGATTTGATAAGGAACACTGCAGATGTTTGCCTTCAAAATATAAGTGGGGTTCTGAAATCCAGTAAAAGGGTTAAACTTGTTGATGACTTTAATATGTGCTGTTTGGAGATCTGGTTCAATAAAAGCCTTGTACATGGGATAAACCTGCAGCAGGAGAAAGAAAACAAATAGTAGAAAGAGTTAGTTAGGACTAAAGTGCATTCAATTATAGAAGTTGTCATAAGATTCACACCATAAAAGTGCCTAAGAGTGATTTGGTGAGTAACATGTGGGAAGAACCTAAATGAATTTTCTGAGATGGGAAAGGGAGAGTACTGTTTCAGAGATTTGATGAATTATCTCCTCTGGCTCTTGTCCTGCACGTTGAATGTCTCGCAAAACACGTTTGACAAGGTCGAAGTGAACTCCACCAGTGATAGATACACGAAGATCTAGCAAAGGTCGCAGTCTTTCACTTAAAGCATAAATCCCCTCAATTATCACAATACGGGAACTGGGTACATCCACTGTCCTGTGGAGAACATCGATTTTATTAGGTTCAAGAATAGTTAGCACTTAATAAGAATCATACTTCTGATAAGACTGTTGTAGGAATCTACAAAGTTGATAAAAAAGGGTATTAAAATGTGTAAGGATGTATGAAACAGATGGATGGACAATCAAATTGATTATTCTTCCCTTCTCTATTGATTAATCCACTACTTTCTTTCCATTGCATGCTCACACTCAGTTGAGGTTACACAAGAAGCCAGAAATGAAGGTTTCGTGCACTGAAAAGACAGCAGAGAATAAATAACCTGTAACCTATGCGAGAGCTAGTCTTGAAATCGTATATAGGGACCTGAACTGATTTTCCTGCTTTTAAGTCACGTATATTGCTGAGAAGAGTATCATAATCAGCCAGCCGTGGGTCTGATGCAAAAAAGGTTATCATCAGAATTCTGACACGTCGCTCATCCTTGCTCACTAATTGAATGACAAAATACAGAACTCCACTCAAGAACAAGAAAGGGTCCTGTAGTAACATATATTAGATGAGCCCCCCTGCGAAATGCATGCAGCGATTAGATATTTGACTCTTAACTCTTTGCACTAAAGAAAAATGAACACCTACCAAATCCTTTAGAATATGGTTGCAATGGAAGAAGCTAGCTAAACGAGGTCAATGGGGTTGTTGCACATATTCACATGTGAAATAAACCATAATGAATCTCAAACTAGACAGTGCTCCTATAAGTTTTGTCAAGGAAAATGGCTTCAGAAACAAGAGGCCAATTTTAAGTTTGAGCACATTCAGTAGCAGAGAGAAGTGTGGGCCAATTCTCAACTTCAAAGCAATGTGGACAACCTACTTTCTATGTCTGCTATACTCCCATCCTAATTCTAACTATGGTAATAAAGCACTACATCAACCACCATGATATCAATATATACTTTACTGCAAGGATTTCTCTCATGCTCTTTAAACTAATCACTGAATATAGAACTAAAAAGGAACTACATCACCAGAAAACAAGAGCATTTCTTTGTGTATTGTGAATAGTACTAATACAATATGGATCTATTCATTTTGGGGAAGTTATACATTGATTCCATTATCATTAGTGACCTTGCATGGCAATATATGAGCCAAAAGTCCCAAATATCTCCATAAAGACTATAGATTTTATACAAGGGAATACTGTTTCACCATAATTTTCTTTTTTCATTTAAAGCTTGAAGTCCTTGCTCAGCAATTAAAAAACAACCAAGCTTCACATTTTTTTATTCATCCTCTATTGCACACAACAAATTTCTGACTCAGAACTTAATTTGACATTTATGGCACAAACCACCAACATATAAAAACTGAAATAAATGGCAATCAAAGAACAAACCAGTCAATGCCTAATAGATCTGGCAGGTTCCCCTCAAGCCACAAGATTAAAGCTCTGGCTATAACTACGCTTACTAGGGAAAAAATATTATACCTCTGATTTGCTCATATTGTTCTCATTATATTGAGATTATATCCTACAATTGCCACTCGACTGTGCAGCTACAAAACCTTTGTTAGAAGACAGAAGTACCACGGGACTGAATATATTTTCATTCACTATACTAATAAAAGCATTTGTTATGTATTTCACCTTTTCTACATTCTACCAATATTATAAATTCCCCAGTTGAAAAGTAGGTTTAGTTTATGTTGACTTCAAATTTGAAATCAAGATAATCTCGCCAAAATCGTACTATCACCAATTTCAATGGAAAATAATTAAACATATATGGCCCTCTTTTAGTAATTATTTATACAGGCAACCCCAGATAAAGGATGTGAATTCTTCAAAGAAGAAATAGTTATTGTTCCAATATCTAAATCATCTACAAATAACATTATAGACAGTCATTGTATCTATTTATATTCAACTTTCCTTGGATGAACAGTGAGGGAATCAGCATAGACGTGCAAGCTTGAGTAGAAAGCTAATAAAGCCAGAAGAAAGCAGACCAAATAAAAGCCATAACTTCCAAAAGACTTTGAGTAACTAAGTAGATAACTTTTGGCAGATAATTTCCCAACAAAAGATTTAGGAATGAGATTACCATCAAAGTTTCCATCAATGATCCTACTAGAATCATTATAGTTGTCCATTGATATGACAACCACACTGGGCATAAAGCTGAGGACCTTGTCGGTGAAGACAGTCTTCCCAGCTCCAGAAGGACCAGCAACCCCCACTAATATTATTCCATCATTATTCTGAGCCAGTAACTGGCATGCACGGATCACAATGAAGAAGCCCTTCTCAAATGACAATGTTTCTTCAACAGGAACAATTTCATAGCGGTTACAATCCTTTTTCTTTACAAGTTGGACCTGATCTCGCAACAGACCAGAACGTCGCCTAGGTGAATCAGCAGTAGGTGCAGTCTCTTGAGCCATTACAATGCAGGCAGTTCCACTAATTGCGTTGAAGCTCAACTTTCAGATTAAAGTGGGCTCAAGATGAATTTTTTGTCTGGCATACCAGCATGACACTAATATCAACAGAGAAAGACAACAACCATAGAATACAACGTGTAACGATCTTAAGATATGATAAATTCAGCTATTGAGCTTTATTTTGTGTGGAATGCCTATTAATAGTCCCCATGAAATCAGATCACTAGTCATATAACCTATACTATGTGGTCATTCTAGAAACAGTATGCTTGAATAAGAAGGAATGCACACTTCTTACACCACGAACATTGCACATGCATGGGAACTCCCAAATGAATAGATGCATGGGCAGATAATCCATTGCATGCAGGAGAAATAAAAGATAAATTATTGTACAACTTTTATTGCAAGTGCACTCAGATAGACTTTTTAGATAATAAACCGAATATATACAGATTTCACTATAACTGACGGAGGAAAGGATGGACAAGGGTCTGAAATCCAAGGCCCTTAGATATCAAAACAGAAAACATGTGCTAGGTGTAACACAGAAAACCCAAGCTTCTAATATGGATCCAATTGTTCTTTATAACATAAACTGAACTAAGGTAATCCTTCAACTAACTCCCATGAAGACAAAACCAAAATTAAGATGACTGAGAAGAAGCCAGTCCTCTAACCCCATCCCCACCTTTTTTATTTTCAATTTACGTGCAACTTAGCAATACAAATATAGTACCAAACAGAAACATATTTGCATCAAAGTTACAGTAAATCAGTAATATCAGGCCCAGATTCTCTTAATTCCTTGCACAAGCCACCTGGCAGTAAGATTCAGCGTCCTTGCAACATTAGCATTTCCAGCCATAAAAGAAGAAATGGAATAAATCACAACTGCATAATGGATTAAATAACACTTCCATGTCATATACCTTACCAACTAGCATGGCATCAGAAGACTTTTAAGGAGAAACAAACTTCCGTTTCTCGAACTTTGGTTCTAATTACTATTTCAGTCTCCAACTTAATTTTTTTTATTATTTTCGTTATCCTACATATGATATATATTTCAATATAGTTTTCCCTATCACCAAAACAATCTTATCTGATATGGAACACCAAACACAAAATTGATACTTACAGTTACTTTTATTCTTGATCTTGCATTAAATATTAACTTAAATTGTCATACAAGTCTCTAAGAAGGATCACGGCCTACCATTACGAAGCTTAACATGAGTTTCAATTCTAAACGTCAATTCAGAAGAGAATCGATCAGACAGAAAGAAATAGAAATAACTAAAACGTTAAAACCATGGAAGTTGTTTTGATTGCAAAGTGATCAAGCTAAAAGGCATACCTTCCCGGTAAACCCTGGCCTTCTTTGGCTTCTTTTATCACTTTGTAATGGAAATTCTAGTGATGAAGAGTAGACGATCAAGAAAAGACGGCAGTTTCTGGGATTTTCGTTGGACGTGTCTGGATGAGTGCGACTGTGGAGACCAGAGTGGAGATGACACGTGGGTATGTCCTATGGGTTGGAAAATTAAACATTTTAGAAACATCGGGTTCTTTCCCAAATGTTTGGTCTACATAAAATTTTGGTGCAAATGTTACACGTTAAAATCTCTATAAATGAATATTTTTTAGATTTAAAAAATTATTATTTTATACAGAATTATTAATTTATCGATAAATAAATATTATTAATTTATAAAATAAATTTTATTTTGTACATTATATTTGTCAAAATGAACGATTAATTTTTTCTGTAACTAAGAAAAGAAAATAAATAAACAATTAATTAATGATGGTGCATTGTATCTAAATTTATTAATCTTGTCAAAAATAAGTTTATTAATTTTAGGTTAGCGTGATTCAAAATAGAGTACATATAAGTACATTAGAATATGAAGTGTTAGAATATGAAGTATTGTGAATTGTTTCAAATACACAGTATTATATAGAGTTTATAAATAGATACATGTACTTTAAATTCATATACTAAAATATAAAAATTCATACATTATATCTTCTCTTCCATGGCTACTAATTTGAAAGGTGTATAAAAGTCTACGCTAACTGATGAGATGAGAAAAGCATTATGTGAGTACAAAAATCAGCATCCCTCTTCAAGTCAAAAAGATTTGCAACAGTGGATTCAACAAAAGTTTGATCTTTTTATTAGTCAATCAATAATATCAAATACTCTTAAAAAGTTAGCAACATATTTATCAAATGTAGTTTATGCCTTCCAAAAAGTTAAAGATAAAATTAAATTCAGTTCGCATGAAAAGAAGAATCAATTGACTATAGATACATATTTTAGAAAAACATAAAATTTGAAATAAAAATTATTTAGGAAGTGCTTTATTTTATGAATTATATATGTAATTTCCAAACTTATTTAATGAATTATTATTTTATATTTTCAGTGGACCTCAAGAAATTTTTTTTAAAACTATTATCTTATGCATTTAGCGAGGTTATTTTTTTATCCCATTGGCCCAAGTCGAGATCGGATAAAATTATTATTTAATCGAGATTATTAATTTATCGAATATTCATTTATCGAGATTTTACTGTAACTCATATCTATAAGAATAGTTTTGATGTTTATATTTAAAATTTTAAAATTGGAAACAATATTATGTTAATTAGTTATACTAAAATGATATCTTTTAAATATGATTTGAATCCACTGGTTGAATTCAGATTATTGAGAATCAAAATTAGGTCAGGTCCTTCGAATAAGACTTACTCGTTACTATTCATAATTTTAAACATGTAATCAGGGACGGAGCCACAGTGCTGGCTCCAAAAAATTTGACATAAAAAAATTATTATTTTAAATTTTTAACTCATAAAAAAATTAAAATTTTGTCCCCATTAATTTTTTTTTTTCAGTGAAACTTTGCCCTCACTCAAAAAAATTTCTGGATCCGTCCCTGCATGTAATCATTAGTTATCAAGTGATCTATGAAAATTTCCATCTGATTTTGGATGAGAAAAGTACCGTGATTAATAATTAATTTTAGTTAACAAAATGTTCATTATTGAATAAATCTACTTGAGGTGAATCCGAATTGATCACACCTTTATCAAATCATAAATACAATTATGTCTTCTTTTCTTCTTTGTTTTTTTCAATAAAGGAGGCAGGGCCCAAGGTCATTCAATTTAAAGCCAATGCGATTCTTATGTTAAAATGATATCGTCTTAGAACACACTCAACTTGGTCTATGCTTAGGTGAGGTGCAGAGAAGTTATAGGTCCATGAATATATACCATTATGAATGGCCTGCGATTCAATCAACTCACATTTCCACCATCTTTTTGTAATTCAATTCAATGCAATTTCTCTGTCTGATGCGTTCTTGCTTTCTGTATCTAACTTTCTAATAACCACACACGCTTTTAATAAATCTGCCATTTTTTGGGTAGAGAGAAAAGGAAAGTGCAGAAGGGCACAATTTATGTTCAGAGTTATAATGAAAACCACTATCAGAGCTTGCAGTAGTCCACTTGATGGTACTGTCAAATTCAATGATCAAGCTGTAAAGAAAAGGATAAAGAATCAAACCCAGCTTTGGCCTTTGAGCCACATAGAAAAAGCTTATTGCCATGGCTATAGCTTGATTCTGCTGCACAAACTAAAAAGTAAGAAACAGTGACTGAGAATAGTGTCGCGATCATAAACAAAGAGGGCCACAAGTATAATTGAGCCATAAAAACGCATCCTTTCCCTCGTAACGAATTGCCCACTTTTCAGTGTTTAGCTTCAGACTCAATTAATTGGTTTAGAGAAAAAATGCAACGACAATGAGTATATAGATTTGTTTTTGGGGGAGAACAACCGAAGCAGAAATTGACAGAAAATCGGGGAATCATATCGGTAGGTTCCACCAAAGTGAGCCTGGGGTCCCAGATTGGCGTAAAAGCCTAAAAGGTCTGTGGAGAATAAGCGAAAAGAAAAACAGAAACTTACCTGCATACCGTAGGAAAAAGAAGAACAGGGGTTAGCAGAGAGAGGAAGGTAATTTTCCAAACACATTGCGTGCATTTCTTCTTAAGTTTAGTTTGAATATCACAAAATGTGTCTTTCCTTAAGTTGAAGTTGATGCTGCTCTTTTTAATGAAAAACTCCTAGCAATTACTCTTTATAAAAGTATAAAATTGATGTTTAATAAAAGGATTGGATTAGACACGGTCCGAATTAATTAAATTTGACTTAAATTTGATAATTATTTTAAATTATTAATTTAAATCAAATTTAATTCATTCGGATCAAGTTAAAAATTAGATTGAATTACAGCAATAGTAATTTTATATTTTTTTTATTATTTAATTGAAATGGAGTTGTTCCATTTTTATCTAATTCTTATATAAACTTAAGGAACTGTTTTTTTTTTTGGCACTTAACATTCCAACATTCTACGTCAAATTGTAACTTTGGGATAAGCATAGAAGTGAATTTTTAAAAAGTAGCTTTGGATGCTTTATGGAATTGTTTCCAATAGGGTGCACATGGCGTCTGATGGTTCATTTCAGCACTGGTTCACAAGCTGTTGACCGAATTGTTGCACCAATTTCGATCCCTCGAAATTATGTAAGCTTGCAGAGTTGGTTGGACAACAGGCAATAAGAAAGCTCTTAGAATTTCTCAACCGTCCATCGTTGTGCCCCTAACTTCCTTCTTATATTTGTGATCCATAATACATGCCATGCTAGAGATTGAGTATGGCAATGCATTGACTTGTTGCCTTTTTGTCAAGGCAAGGTTGGGAAGTCTGAACCCTCAATTTAAGTCTAGTTTCTGTTAGAATTATCAGCAATGGCTTCTAAACTCACAAGTCGCAACACTAATATGTAATGCGGTTCTAATTGTTGTTGGTTATAGATCCTAATCATCCCCTCTTGGGACAAAAAGACGTTTGCTTGATTCGTCGGTTCAGACCAAACAGATGCTATAACAACTTGAGTGAGTTTTTGCTATTACTTAACGTCAAATCATTGAAACTAACATGTACCTAAATAAAAGTGGTATTTGGAGCCATGTGTGTGCACTGTGCTGGCCCCCTGTATAATCATGGCCGCTTCAGGGAAAAATCCGCAAATAAGGATTTGTAGGTAAAGGAAAGGAAAGTCCTGAGGTTGAGATTTAGTTCAGAACTTAACTACATTCCCACAGTCGTCCAAGTTTTGTCAGACTTTTATATTAATACGCCAACATTAAGCAAAGAGATCACATTAATGTGCAGAAAACTACAACTTTCTAATCACACGTGTTCTTCCAAGTTTTTGTTCGTTTTATGTGTGTCACTGTCACCACATCAGAATTTGTTTCTATTCTTATAATTTGGGGACTCAAAACCCTTTTGTGCAAAAAGTTCTCACCACCTTTCGTTTGCAGTGTCTAGTTAGTGCATGGATGCCACCTACCATAATCCAAATTGTAGACTAATCTGAAGGTTGGTATACTTGGGAAGGAAGGAATAACTAACCTAAACTAATTAAGAAAAGAAAGGCTATACATATTCAACCTCCTATAGCCGCAAAAGAAAAGAGAAGTAGAAAAATGGAGAAAAAGAACCAACCAGAACAGTGGGAGGTTAAAGAGAAGAGGAGCTAGCTACCAAAAGTAAAATGTGAGGTCTAGGTATGAGTGTGAGTTGTGAGGACCCTAAAGGCTTTAAAGTAAAAGAATGAAGTGTAGCACACTTTTCCTCTACACTTGATTCCTGCAGATTTTTTCACTACACCGCATCCGGAGTGGCTTCTCCGCAACCTGCAACTCCATCATCACGTCCTCGGGCACAATTGGGCGACAATATTCAGAATTACATGCTGGTTCCTCCGGCAATGGAGGAACATGACCCTCTTTGAGGATAATTTTACTTGACCTTCCTCACCTCGTTCCATTTTTTTGTCTTATGCAGGTCTTCTCCGCCACACAATCCGGCGGCATACTCGAGCGATCCCTACTGGACCCCCACCTCGTCAAAAGAGTCTCATAGGATAGCGCAAATCTCCCTCGGGTTAGATAAAGCTCAATACTGATGGAACCTCTAAACGGTCCATATCTACCATCACAGCAGGAGGCCTTTTACGTGATAGTACAGGACATTGGCTGGGTGGCTTCTCGCAACACATTAGTTGGTGCTCGCCTATGGCCGCGAAACCCTGGGGTGTTTATATTAGGTTGTCACTGGCTTGAAATCTGGGCTACTGTTGGATAGAACTGGAAGTCGATTCTACAGCGGTGGTCGATCTCTTCCGATAGGCGCCCCAGGACTCTTAATCCTCTTGTTCGGAGCATACATGAGCTGTTTTCTAAGAACTGGACTATTGTTTATAAACATGTTTATCGAGAGACTAATAGATGTGCCGACTAGTTAGCTAACTATGTCAGTAATTTTGTTATAAGTTTTTCGTATTTCACTGATTCACCGATTGGGTGCCATCTTATCCTGTTAGAGGATTTGTCAGGAATCAGTTTCCTAGACTTATTGTATAATTGTACTGTTCGTATTCCTTTTATCAAAAAAAAAAAAAAAGAATGAAGAGGATAAGTTTTTTTTTATTTTTTGTTGGCAGAACCTAAGGATTGTACTTTACTTCTTCCCTCCACTTTGTTCTATTGTGGCCAAGACATTGGTTTTAGTCTTACCTTTTATAACTAGACATTTAAAACTAAGCTCTGTGCCAACCTCTCCGCCGTCCAAAGTGCCAGCTTCATGTTTCCATTTTATAAATGCGTCACATAACTGGTTTTGCTTGGTTGGAATTGGAGGTCTTGTCTATTTTGGTACACCGGAATCTCTTGTTTGTACATATGGTACCATGAACGTTTTATAATACAAGAAATGCTAAAGATGGTCTTTTAGTACATGGAATTTTTGTAGACAAATATAGGTAAGTTAGTTTTACTGGCTAGTTTTCTCAAATGCATCCAGAGAATTATTTCTGTTAAGTTAGTACGGGACTTGTACTTTGGGTAGTTAGTCTACCAAGATTAATGCATCCAGAGAATTATTTCTGATAAGTTAGTATGGGACTTGTACTTTGGGTAGTTAGTCTTCCAAGAATCTTGGTAGATAGATCAGTTCACTGTAGGTATTACTGTAATACTGTTATATGGTTCTTATACTTTGTTATTTTTCCTGAGAAGACAAGTGTTGGGAGTGGAAAACTGAGAGGGGCAATTTGGGTAGTTAAGACCACCAAAACTGTGGACTTTTGAATGATAGGGAGCATATCTGACAGCATTAAGTCTAAGGTATCCACCAAACACCTCAGCTTTTGACCCTTTCCACCCAGTCAGTAGTAAGTACTCCAACAAGAGCAAGAGCATTGAGGAACAAGGAAAGTGACAGGGTGATTGATGAAGGTTGTTGTGTCTTTTGCTTCTCTTTTCTGTTACTTGCAACTTCTTTTGCCGCTTCCACTCATCCTCCTACCTTCTGTTACACAAACCCAACTCCCAACTCCATTCTTCAACCACCAAGCTCCTACCTTTTCTCTAAAAGCACCCATCTTCATCATGATCCTAACCCCATTTGATTAGACAATGAGATTGTTAGTCTTCCTACACTATTAGTCCTCACATTTGCCCGTCTTCTTTCATTTTTTTTGGTTCTCAAAAGAAGTTGAAAAAGAAAGGGAAGTAGTGTTCATGGATGCAACAGAGAATTGCAGTGTTAAAGTTGCAGTTCACATACGCCCACTTGTGGGTGACGAAAGCGTCCAAGGTTGTAGAGAATGTGTTACAGTGACTCCTGGAAAGCCTCAGGTTAATCCCACAATTTCTCCTAGTTTACGGTTACTGAAGTGGAAAGTGATTTGGAATGTTTGACTTGGGTGAGATTGGAAAGGATTCTATGTTTTTCTGTAATATGAGAGATTAGTTTGCAATTTTCGTGGACTGGGTTTGTTTCTCTGGTCTTTACGAGTTTAATGGTTTGAATCTATTATGTTTTGCCTATTTGCTGTCTTACAATGTGCATTTGTTCTTTGGTCACTCAAGTTGGCTATTTCTAGGAAATTTACCTAAGAACTGTTGGATTTGAAACTTTAAGTGTGATGGAATGCATATCTCGTTCACAAGTTTGGCTAGGAAGGCTAATTTGAACTTGCATTAAAACAATGCTAATTCAAGGAATAAGTTCAACACCATAACCTGCACATTCCTCTCATAGGTGGGGAACATCTTTTGCAATTCTGGCTTTCGAGGGTTAAAACTTGGTTGTGTTTTGATTTTTGCGTAGGTACAAATTGGTACACATTCTTTCACATTTGATCATGTGTATGGGAATGGCGGCTCTTCACCAAATGTTATATTTGAACAATGTGTTGCTCCGCTCGTTGATGGTTTGTTCCAAGGATACAATGCCACTGTGCTGGCATATGGTCAGGTAACATAACATTTGTGCTCTCTAGAAAATTGGTTCATTTTACAAACTTTTTACATTTTGATTGTAACGTACCCTTTTTGATAAACATTTCATGTATAAAAATGTCGCAGACTGGATCTGGTAAAACTTATACCATGGGAACTGGCTTGAAGCAGGGTAGTCAGCCAGGAGTAATTCCTCAGGTTATGAATGCATTATTCAAGAAGATTGGAAAACTGAAACATCAAGCAGAGTTTCAATTGCACGTTTCCTTTATAGAGGTATTTGTTAATGGTTTAATTTCCAAATAGTAAAATCATCTTTTGGTAGGAGTGGTAAGAGATTGGCCATGGACTTTAGATCTACTTATTTAGATTTCAGGTTTAACTCGAGGATGTTCAAAAGTCGCATAGGTTCACATTTAAGAATCTGATATTTTGCATAAATGGCAACATCTTATGACTGGGGACTTATTGGTTTTGTCTTCATCATGCACCATACATAGTATTGGTGCTTAATGTCTTTACGATATGCTTTCCAGGAAGAGACATTAAAACTTAACATTACTGGCTTTTTCATATATTAAATCACAAAACACATAAAGGAGAAAAAAGTTGCAAACCATTTTATTCAGAATCGATTCAGCAGTATGCATTGTATGTCATCATGTATTAGCTCTAATAAAATGGAAAATTGGGAGGAAGAGAATCACATTAAAGTATTTCTTCTATCAAGTTTGAAAAAATAGCCGCTTAGCTTCTCTTTTCTAAAGTTGCCCTTTAGCTTATTTACTCCTGCTTCTGAACTAATAAGTTGGTTTCACAATGAAGATTCTGAAGGAAGAAGTGAAAGACTTGCTGGATTCTGTATCTGAGGGCAAGACAGTGACTAATAATGGACATTCTGGCAAATTGGCGATTCCTGGGAAGCCTCCAATACAAATTCGTGAATCCTCAAATGGAGTTATAACATTAACGGGTTCAACAGAAGTAGCTGTTAGTACATTACAAGAAATGGCTTCTTGCCTAGAGCAAGGATCAATAAACAGGGCAACCGGAAGTACAAATATGAACAATCAATCCAGGTGATCATCAAAAACCAAGATTGCCTTCCCTCTAATTAGAAATGTCGTGCTAATGTGACTTTATAATTGTCTCAGATGAATGAAACATACATATCCATTATATGGCCTCTTTGCCTGATACAAATCCAGTTTCTAACTGATTGTCTCCATTATTCCTATTGTGAGGTTGTCAATCTAATTGATGTGGGATTTCAAGTCAATCAGAACTTTCTCTCAAGTTTATAGTTTAAACTGATGCGGGGTTAGAAACAAAACAACTTTGCTAAAAACTGTTATCTTGATTTCCAAAGTACCCAAAAAGAAATGTTATTTCACATTCCTGGTTCATCACAAAGTATGAATCTTCTTTCTTGGCATATACTATTTTTTATTGAATTATGCATTCTTGTTGGTATCAGAATGTACACTTTATTGAAAGGATTAGGTACAAGGAAGATTTATTATTGTGGTTGCAACTTAACATTTTTCATAATCTAATGGATGTCATCTCTCCTACATGTTAAAGTCGGTCACATGCGATATTCACAATCACATTGGAACAGACGCGCAAACTCCATTCAGTTTCTCCTGTTGATGACCCTCCAGATGAGGATATGGTTGAGGAGTATGTATGTGCAAAACTCCATTTGGTTGATCTAGCTGGATCAGAACGAGCAAAAAGGACCGGCTCCTATGGACTCCGTTTGAAAGAAGGTAAATAATAGCATGTTGCTTGATGTATTGATTCTGCACTTTATTGTTCTCTCATCATCATGGTATTACAAGGGTAAGCAGTGGAACTTTTACTTTTTGAGCAGGTATTCACATTAATAAGGGGCTTCTGGCACTTGGTAATGTCATCAGTGCTCTAGGGGATGAGAAAAGGCGAAAAGAGGGTGTGCATGTTCCCTATAGAGATAGTAAACTGACAAGACTCCTGCAGGTGATTTACGTTTAGTCAAACTATTTGTTAACTCTTCTATTGAAGAAATACATTGATGTTTCTGAACTTGTTGAGCATTAACAATTTTGTCTAGTCCCTAGATTAGATGGTGAGTTTGTGATTTGAAGCTTTGGGATAGTTTCATGGAGGACCTTAAACGGGTCATAGATTTTGGATCTTAACTGTAGCACTAATAGAGGCATGAGTTGCGTGTCGAAAGAAATACTAAGAAGATGATTACGTCTGTCGCTAGAACATAGGAAGAATAGAGTAATCTGATTGAGAATATTATGTGTTTTCTCATTCTTCACTTCATATTTCTCTTGGAAGTTCTCTAATTTCTGCTTGTCTGCACCCTTTTGCAGGATTCACTTGGTGGAAATAGCAAAACTGTGATGATTGGTACTTCTGATCATGTTATTACTTTCTTAACTGTTGTATAATGCTGTTTATAGAATAGTAATATGGACTTTATTTTATTTCTCGTGAATCCCTTCTTTCTTCCAGCTTGCATCAGTCCTGCTGACATCAATGGGGAGGAAACTCTCAATACCCTCAAATATGCAAATCGTGCTCGAAATATTCAAAACAAGCCTGTTGTAAGTGGTTTACAACCATTTTACACTATTTTATATACCCTGTAACATATAAATGTTGATCTGACCTGAATGAAACCAATGCTCTTTTGTTGTTGTGAAGGTAAATAGAGATTTAATATCCAATGAGATTCAAATGATGCGCCAGCAGCTGAAGTACTTACAAGCAGAACTGTGTGCTCGTGCAGGAGGATCTCCCTCGGAGGAACTGCAAGTCTGTGATCGATGCGAGAACTGTAGTAATTGAGTTCATTTATATTTTGATGTGGTATGTATTAGTTGATGATATACTTGGTATGACAGATTCTTAAGGATAGAATTGCTTGGCTTGAGGCAACCAATGAGGACCTCACACAAGAACTCCATGAATACCGGAGCCGATGTGGTCCTGTACAACCACTTGAAACTGAAGTATGTCAATGGAAAATCAAGATGCTTTTCTTTTATCTACCATTTGGTTGTTTATTTTTCTGTGGGTAGGGCTGCAAATTGTTTCCTTTAGTTTCGGGACAGTGTCTTCAATTGCATTCATCTGACTAATACCGTTGACATGCTAAAGTTCAATTTCTGGAATCATTGACGTGCCTTTTGGTTTTCACCTTCAGGAGGGCCACTCTTCTTCTGCAAAATCTGATGGCCATAAGAGGGATTTTCAGAGTATGGACTCATCCGATTATCAAATGGATGAAATCACATCAGGTAAATCAGGCATGTGGCTACAATATCCCAATCTGAGCATATAACATAGATAAACTGCATGCCCTTTTCTTTTTCTTGACAGGATCAGTATCTGCTTTCGTATATATATACTTTTCGCTTACAAGCTCCTACAATATATATCCCTGGGGAATGGGGAAGGGTGGTCATGAATGCACAAGTCTGCATCCTTCTCCACCAGTTCATTGCAAATATTTCATCAAACAATTTGCTTTTTTCCTTTGGACGTTTGTCTGATAATATGCTCTATATTTTTTGCAGGGGAAAGTTCAGGAGAAATTTATGATGCAGAAAAAGAGTGGGAACATGCTCTTATGCAGAATGCTATGGATAAACAATTAAATGAGCTAAACAAACGTTTGGTGCAAAAAGAGGTTAATTCATGGCCTTATTTTCTGTGATGCATTTATTGATTGGTTCAGGAAACAAGTTAGTCAGTCAAAAGATTGAGAATCAATGCAGCGATGTACTATGCTCATCCTACTTGGTCACTGACGAATAAGGTGTACTTGGTCATAAGTAGATTAAGATTTTTGTAAGAAATATCAAAACATAATTACAAATTGCTTAGAGAATTTCTCAGTTTGCATGCTATCTTTTGGAAATAGCCCTTGATGACATGAATACTACTGGTATTTGTTGCATGCCAGTTGAAAGTTATCAGTGCTGCTATTCCAGCTCTGAATGTCAATCTCAAATTTCCCTCAAATAGGTAGGCCGTTGAGTCCAAGATTTTTATTACAATTTCTGAATGGTGGTACTCTTAACCATTGCTGAAGATGCACGTAAACTAGTTTTTGGAATGTGAAAAAGTTTTAGTGCACGTCACCTGGCTTATTTGGCTCTAAGTGGCTCTTAGAATCATCCTTAATTCCTAAGTAGCAAAAACATAAACAATTCACCATTGAAAAACGAAGTCACTGATCATTTTAAACATTCTCTTGTCTGAAGTTATGGATTTATTGTTACGTTTGTCCAGGGTGCTAAGTTTTAGATCTCTCTCTTGCTCTCTCTTATCTTATCTTTTTGTTATTTCCAATTCATTTTACGTTATTTATTGAGCAGTGTGAGATGAAACTTTTTGGACGGGTTGAGAGTGAAGCTTTGGAAAAGCACTTTAGGAAGAAAATTGTGGAACTTGAGGAAGAGAAAAGAATTGTGCAGGTAAAATTAAAGATAAGTGGAAGTTCGTTAGTTTCCAATGAATTCAGTATCATGGTTGATATAAAGTGAATTATCTTCAGCAAGAGAGGGACCATCTGTTGGCTGAAATTGAAAGCCTTGCGGCTAATTCTGATGGACACACACAGAAACCACGAGATACTCATGAACATAAACTAAAAGCACTTGAAACACAGGTCACATTTTGCACTACTATTATCTCATTATTACCATTTAGTTGGAACAGAGTTTGAACTTGATTTTATCATGTAATTCAGATTTTAGATCTTAAGAAGAAACAAGAGAATCAGTTTGAGCTTTTGAAGCAAAAACAACGAAGTGAAGAAGCAGCAAAGAAGTTGCAAGTTGAAATACAGTATATTAAGTCTCAAAAGGTTGATTTTTTTAATAATATTTTCTTTAGAAATAGTCCAAATCCCACACCTTCTAAATTGTTGCTCTTGTCACATTCATATTTCAGGTTCAGCTGAAGAATAAGATGAAACAAGAGGCAGAACAATTTCGACAATGGAAGGCCTCACAAGAGAAAGAATTGCTACAGGTGCTTTGGTTTCCACATAAGACACCGATTGACTTTCTTTGATACATCATGTTGAATGATGCATTGTGTCCATTCACTATGATTTTTTGTAAACTGGCTTCTCAAGGGACTTCAACTGTAAGGAATTTAAGAATTGACTACTTTGAAGAAACTTCTTTGCATTTGGTACTTGTAAACCTGCGTTACTAGAAAATCTGAATGAGAAAATTACCTGCTTATCAATAGTTTAAACAACAATGCTACCTGCTTAATACATTTATCCCATCTCCTGGTTGCTGTGATTGTATTATTAGGGGTATTGTTCTCAACATGTTTTACTGTTGTTACTATACAGCATTGCCATTTGGTTATGAATTTCAACCTTAGTCCAGACCATTTGCTTCTTTTTTCTAACAGCTTAGGAAGGAGGGTAGAAGAAATGAGTATGAACGACATAAACTAGAGGTCCTGCATCAATGCCAGAAAATGGTGAGAAAATTACTGGCCATCGCAATGTACCATCACTTTGAATATCCATTGATCTTTTCTTTCTTCTGTTTGTCGTCTAGCTTTCTGCTGTCATTTTATTGGTCTGCTTCTACAGCCAACTTGTTGTAGGCCTTGGAGGGTTTTAGAAATTAATGGAACTGATTGAATAGGTTTATAACTATGCACAGCTCTAAGTCAGATCTGAAGAAAATGATGTATGGTCTATCCTGTAACTTGACTTATTGTGCTAGAAGTAACTAGTTGAATTTAATCACGATAGTATACTTATACTGAATATATATCCACAATAATAACCGTTATCAGTATTCCATCTATGTGCGGAATTCATGCAGCTACAACATTAGTTAGTACTGTTAAGATATCAGCAGCTGATTTGGATATGTGCAGACTCATTCAACGTTACCTTGATTTCCTTGATGCTGTCTATATTTGATTCCTTGATTTTTGGTGTATATTTGATTTGTTGAGATCACATTTTGCCTTAGTTTTAGCTTAGCATATCTGTTGTATTTGGCCATAAAAGCCACAGTATCTTTGCTGCTCATACATGGTATCAGAGCCTTTGTGACTAAGTAGTCTTGAGTTCAAATCCTACTACCTACCTATTATTCAGCATAAGGTAGAGTGAGTCTATACAAGTTTCAAGCCCAAAAGGCTTTCACTTGAGGGAGTGTGTTAGTGAATATATAAAATCAATTAAGTTAGCTTCACACAACAGCTTAAGCTATTATGGTGAAACGGTCACTTAATAAGTACGGTCTAGTCCTAAGTTGATAGTTGTTGTAGAAAAACAAAATGACTGAAAGAAGCTCAAGAAGCAGCCTGAAAAATGCAAAATGAAATAAAATAAAATAAATATTTAAAACCATTGATGAAAAGGTTTATTCATGGAATTGCATTACAGGGAAGATCCAGCAGTATAACAAATGCCATCTTAACACATAAACGTTATGAATCTCCTACCTGCATGTTAGAAACTCAACATAGAAGGTACCGAAGACTAATGCATCATTAACCATATTCGCGCTATCTTTCAAAGGTCCAAAACCTGCCCCATCATATGCTTTAACTATCTTGGATTTGTCTCTTCGTTTCTCACATTTTATGGTTTCAAGAGGCTGTCTCTGTTGTAATCCAGGTTCTTCAAAGAAAGACAGAAGAGGCAGCTATGGTTACTAAAAGACTAAAGGAGTTGTTGGAAGCTCGCAAGACTCCTGCACGGGAGAACTTGGGTAAAACAGTTTTCCCCTTATATTGGAAGGCTTTAGTGATTGATTCTGCGAACTTAACAGACTTGTTTTATCTTGCAGTTAATCACATTGGACCTTTATTGACTGGCCAGGTAATGAGTTATTCCTAGTAGGGTAATGAGTTTGTCCAGAGTTGGTAGAAACTTAGAACAGTAGTTGGGTTGTTTAAGTTCCTATTCCATTATTTCGGCTTTTAACACTTCACTGAAATTTAACACGATGAATTTGTTAACATTGAAGTTTTTTTGTATCCTTCTTAACGACATTATAGTCTCCACTGAGATGAAATCAAGTCTTGAATAAGGGTGACTGACTTCTAAAGAAATAGTTAGTGGTATAAAATTCTATGAAGTAAATTTCAGCAGAGTTTAAACTTTGAGTTTTCTTTTAGGGAAATGAAAAATCTTTTCAAATGTGGCTTGACCATGAGCTGGAAATAAGGGTGAATGTGCGCAGGGTGCGTTGTCAACATGAGAAGCATAAGCAAGAGTACAGAATCTGAACCTTTTCTTTTCTTGTACGTTTCACATGCTTGTGCTTTTCTATTAACTGCAGTCATTGTACAGGCAAGCTGCACTAGTGGAGGAGTTAAACGTGTTAAAACAAGAGGATCAAAGTTTGCCAGATGTATACTGTACTATGATGGGCAAGAATGGGGAATCAAGGTATAAGATTGTTATAATTCCTTCTGACTCTGTGTCTTGACCTATACAACCATTACATGATCTAAGGGTTCAAATGCCTTACATTTAGTAATTTAAGTTTAAGGTTTCAAATGGAGTTCATGTAACATTAACAAATAAATTTTTTCTTTATTTTTTTGGGTTATTAAAAGTTCTTTCTTTCAACCCATTTTAGACTTTCCCTGATGTCACCAACAAGGAAGGCAAGAATTGCTTCACTGGAGAGCATGCTGACCACATGTTCAAATGCAATCTTGACAATGGCTTCACAACTATCAGAGGCAGAAGAAAGAGATCGTTCATTCATCAGTCGTGGACAGTGGAGTCAGTTGCGCTCAATGGGAGAAGCTAAGAACCTGCTTCAACATATGTTTACTGCCACTGCAGAAGCAAAGTAACCCAACGATTTCTAAAATATTATCATTCATTTATTGACATTTGGTAGTTCTTTTGGAAGCAGCCAAATGTAGAAGTTTAATCTGCATGCTGGTATAGAACACTAAAAAACTGTGCAGCCAAATGTAGTAGTTTAATCCGCATGTCAGTATAGAACACTAAAAATTGAAGTTGCCATTTCCTTTTTGTTGCAAGGATAACTCCCTTCACATTAATTGGGATTTAGTTTATACATCTATGGGTACTTCTCTGAAATCTAAAGGATATTCTGATTTCTTTTGGAAGTATCTGATAGCAGTTTTTATGCATCAACAGGTGCCAGTTGTTGGAAAAAGAAATGGAAATTAAGGATCTGAAAGATCAACTAAACGACCTTGTAAGTCTGCTACAACAAAGTGAAGTTCAAAGGAAAGAACTTGTAAAGGAGCAAAAGATGAGGGAACAAGCTGTTGCTATTGCTTTAGCTACATCATATTCGGTGAGAATAAGTATATCTAAGTCTGAAATTATATAAGTGTATCTAAGTCTGAAATTATCATTGTCCGTCACACTTTTGCTTCATATCTGCATTTTTTGCTTCTAAAATGGCGCATAGTATTTGGGTATCCAATCCTATGATAGAAATTGGATGCTTTGATCCATTAGGGTTGAGATATTAGGGAAGGCTATTGGAGGACCTAGAAATATTTTAGCCCAGTAACTTGAAAACAGGAAACAAGAAATTCTAGTAGGACCTATTAGGAAAATTAGGAGATAGAAATATATTGTTCTTAGTTCTTACAGCTCTTAATCAAAATCATCAGGGTAACTCGCATGCTTCCTCTAAACACTATGTGGATGATATGAGCGGTCCTCTGTCTCCAATTTCCCTTCCAGCACCAAAACAGCTGAAATTTACTCCTGGAATTGTTAATGGATCTGTCAGAGAATCTGTGGCATTTCTAGACGAGACAAGAAAGGTACTTCTTGTTCTTCTGACAGTGTATAAAGCTCTGTTTTTTCCATAATGAACACTGGTGAAATTGCATGAGTGCAGAGGATACCAGTTGGACAGTTATCATCGACAAAGCTGTTGGCTGTTGGGCAAACTGGAAAACTTTGGAGATGGAAGAGGAGTCATCATCAGTGGCTGCTTCAGTTCAAATGGAAGTGGCAGAAGCCTTGGAAGCTCTCAGAATGGATCAAACATAGTGATGAGACAATCATTCGGTCTAGGCCTTGTTTGCAGGCTCTTGAAGATTTGGTCTGACGACGTCATGTTTACTTGCATTCTCTTACTGACTCAATTGATTGTATCTTTTGTCATCTGGGGCATAGCTGAGTGCAAACAAGCCCTGATCGAGGTAATACATTGTTTTTACTTTGGTCCATGGTTCCCTAAGACATAGGAACTTTTACTTTTTGGCTCATGGAACCTGGGGCAGTTTTATGGCCACTCAAAATCTCATCCTTTGGCATTCATTAGTTGATGAAAATTTGTTAAGTACAAATGCTATGCAACAAGAGTAGCTTTGAACTACTGAAGACTTCATAGAATGGCATCTACCATTTTCAGTTGTATTTCAGCAGCTTAAGTAATGACCTTAAAACATCTGTTTACGCATCTTATTTCATTGATGTTGTGGATGTTGATTCAAGCCCCTTTCTTTGAATTAATTTCTTACGCTTGTTTCAGAGATACTCATGAAACTGGCACATCTTTTCTTAATAAGCTTGTAAAATTTGCTGGAAACTTTTGTCATCTTTTGTAATTGCTCAACTCTGTCTTTCAACTATGCCTTTTCTAAATGCACTATTATGAGTTCAACATGTTCCTTTTCACGAATGCAGGCGTGTAAGCTACAGTTTGTTTTCTGCGGTCTTGCTATGATGGAGGAGGATAATCTTTCTGGGCAATGGTGCTGAGTTGTAACGGCTTTGCTGATACTGAGTGGCTTCCAGAATTACTGAGGAATGGACGAAGAATTGAATGATTGAGCAAATACGTAAATTTGGATCGCAATTGAACCACATATTGGAGGTTATCTACCTGTTGATTTATTGATTTATTGCTATAAGAGATGTCAGAGAAGAAAATATTCAGCAAAATTCAAGCTTGTGTAATTATATTTCCAATCTCTTTGTTCATAGTCATTTCTCTTTTTAGACTTCAATAAACCAGAAAGCACTGGTGGCTTACTCTATATCATATAAAATTCCTACTCAACCGAAAACCAGAAGCTGATCTCGATACAAAGATCACTGGTGTAAGGACATCTCTACAAAAGCCTGATACATGTCATAAAAATGGTGGCATCGGAATTTCAATTAGCCTCTGAAGCGCATTCCTCTGCACCTAAGTCTTGATCATCCGTTCTAAACTTTTGCCTTGCACAACGTGAACCTGTCCATTCATCCAGAATTTGCCACATTCTTGGCCTCTGCTCTGGTGATTTCAGCGGCCGACACTGGCAACGTGAGTGAACATGTCAAGTTGGTTATCTTGTACAACATAACCTTCTCATCTCACTTCTCTAACCTAGTTCAACCTATTAGTAAGCAGTCACAAGTTGCGAGTTTCAGGAGCTTTATAAGCTGGAGAATCAGGACCTTCACCTGAAGAATCATCTGCAAAGATGGCAAGGCAATAATCCTACAGCTGTCTTCAAAACAGTTTCAAGGAGAACATCGGAAGATTTCAAGTTGCCACGAGTGGATGCTGTTAAACATAACATGAAACTTAATTATTGGCCCAAGATTAACCATGTTTGGTTATCTATTTCACGATGAACAAATTTGTCGATGTATGAACAAGATGCTAAGATTTTCGATCTAACCTTTACGAAAGTTGTGTAACTTTACGCTGTAAATAACTTTCTATATCTTTAACAATCAGCGTGGGTCTCTTAACGATTCATAAAAACTGCACGCCAACAAACAAACTTAAGCAAGCAATAGGAGACCTCACAAGTTATTTATAATAACTTTATTGAGCCTCCTTATTACATGCCCAATATATAATCGGCCCACACTGATTATGGTCTATTTTTCACTATGTTTCAGCTCATTTAATTAGATGTTTTATTGAATTTTTTATTATCTTTAATTCAAATCAAATTCAATTTTCTTATCCTGAATTTTATAAATCTCATAATTAATAATTGTCCAATAGAAATTTTAAAAATTATAACATTCTCCCCCCTTGGAAATATATTAATTAATGAAAATAAGAAACAATAAAGTAGCTAAGAAAATCAATGTAATGTCAACCAAGTTAAAACATTTGATCCAAAGATAATAAAAGTTCATCATTTAGTCTTGTAATGCTTTCGATATCGAAAAAATCCAATGCATGTGTTGTATGCGACACAAATTCAGTACAATTAAACATATGATTTGAAATGTATCATTGCTTCATTTATTGGTCTTAATTTTTCGAAACTTTATGCTAGGTTGCAATAGAAAATTTTGTTCTCTGTAACTGGATGTTAAATGGCATAAGAAAAAACCTTTATGGACATATGCCTTATAAATCTATAGATTTATCAAAGTATCTACAAGTATCATTAAGACATAGGATCAAGATCAATCTTTATACACGTCGAGGGACAATTAAAATATTTAATATCGACACAAATCTTTGAACTTTCATTTGTATCATGACAATATACAAGTTGTATGAAAAAGAACAAAATGATGATCATCAATATATGTGTGTGTGTGTGTGAGAGAGAGAGAGAGAGCACGCTTTCATAATACATGAAATCTATACAACTGTATTAAGAGTAAATAGAATGATCCTTAACTAATAATGTCTGATGACCTCAATAAACCTATAATATATACATGTCTCTTAAAAATAATTGGGTGAAGTGCTTTAGTTAATGAATCAACCAACATGTCCTCCATCTTGATATGCCCTACCTTAATGCCACCATTGTGCGCTATTTCCTTTGTGGACAAATACTCGACCTCTAAATGCTTAGACTTTGTAATATTCTTATTGTTGTTATTGAATAATTCAACAGAAAGATTATCACAGTATAATCGAATGAGTCCAACAACTAAGTCAACTACAAACAACTCAAAAATCGAGTTCATGAGCCAAATTGCCTGTGAAGCAATCCTATAACATGCTACAAACTCTATATGGATAGTCGAGGAAGTTACCAGTGTATACTTTACACTCTTACATAAAACAACACCATCTGCTAACATAAAAATTTACTTTGATATGGAACTCTTATCATCCAGACACATAACAAAATTTGGATCTATTAGCTAATAAGGTCCAAATTGTTGACTTTTTTGAATGTCAACATATAATCCTCAGTTTCTTTAAGATATCTCAAAACTTGTTTAACTGCATTCCATTAGTTTATTCTTGAACTAGTCAAATACCTACCTAACAGTCCAACAGTATGCAATGTTTGGTGTAGTGCACACTTGGGTATACATTAGGCTACTAACTACACTATAATAAGGAACATTCTTTGTAGCCTCCTCTCTCTATATCTTTCTTTGGACATTATGTAAAAGATAATCTCTTACCATTAGATATAGGTGTTATAACAAGTTTACAATCAGTCATATTAAATCTTTGTAGCACTCGCTCAATATAATCTCTTTGTAAGAGATCTAACAAGTTTTAAGATCTGTCCCGATGAATCTGAATACCTAGGACAAATGATGTTTTGCCAAGGTCCTTCAAGTCAGAATGCTTGCCTAAATCCTGTTTAACCTCGTGCAATATAATCAAGTTATTTGATGCGAGCAAGATATCATCCATATAAAAAAGTAGAAAAATAACTTTGCTCCCTCTTACCTTGTAATACAACCATTTTTCAACTTTATTTTTCACAAAGCCAAATAAGACAACAACCTCATCAAACTTTGGGTACCATTGTTTGGAAGCTTATTTTAAACTGTATATAGTTTTTCTCAATTTGCAAACTGTTCTAACCTATTCTTGATTCTGAAATACTTCAGGTTTTTCCATATAAACCTCCTCATAAAAGTCTCCATTCAAGAAAGCGGCCTTAATGTCCATCTAATGTAGCTCTGCATCATAATAAGTTATAATTTCTATAATCACTTTAATTGCTTCTTTAGAAGATACCGAAGAAAAGGTTATATTATTAAAGTTGATCTCTTCTCTCTTATTAAACTCTCTGGCAACTAACTGAGCTTTAAATCACTTAACTTTACCTTGGGAGTGTTTTTTGGTTTTATGAATCCATTTACAAATTTACATGATTATAGATAGGAGGTAAATCTACAAGCTCCTATATCTGATTATGCTTCATGGATTGCATCATCCCATCCCTCATGACATCCCACCATAAATCCACATATGATCTAAAAGTAATTTCTATAAAAGTAACTAGATTAACCCTATGTCTAATATCATATCTTGCTCACGCAAATAGATTATGTAGCCAGATGATATTGTAGGTCTCCTCACTCGAGTGGATCTTCTTAATTGAACTGGTTGAGTATGTTCAAGTACATTAGGAACCTTAGTATGTACGTGTATGTGTTCATCTCCCTATATTGGTATAGTATTTAGACTTAGATCTCCTTGTGCTAACTAAATGATTGATGGGTAGGATGTAATTATAGTATCCATTCTTCCATCATCTAACAGATGGAAAGGATCACCCTCATCAAGAAGACACGAACAACCCTAATCATAAACATCATGTTCTAGAATTTTAGCTATATGTGACTCCACTATTCTGAATCCCCCATCTTGGCGATAAAATCTGTATCCTTTAGAGTAATCGAAATATCTTATAAATTAATAATGATAGGAATGAGAATGTAGTTTATCTTTATAAAAATTATATAAGCTCACTTCAGTAGGACATCCCCATACATGAAAATGAGTAAGGATAGGTTTCTACTCTTTCTATATTTTAAAAGGCGTTTTTAATATTGATTTACTTGAGACCCTATTAAGTATGTATAAGGTAATATTTATAGTTTCTCCCCAAAAGTAATCAGGTAGGTTAGTTATGTCATACATTGATCTTATTAAATTCTTTAAGGCGTGGTTTCCCCTTTTGGCTATACTATTTTACTCAGGATTGCTTAGCATAATGAATTGAGTCACTATTCTATATAATTCCAAATTTTTGACAAATGGAACTTTTTCTTATTTAAAAATCCCATTTCTGCCATAATACTCTCTTTCACAACTAGATATGACAATCTTGATTGATTTTTTCAATTAGTTCTTAATCCCAGTCTTAAATATCTTAAATTTATTAAGAACTTTAGCTTTTCTTTAAATAAGGGCACATAACTATGATGAGAATATCATCAATAAATGTCAGAAAGTATCTTAAATTACATATTGTAGTTGTATAGGAGCCACATATGTCATTATGTATGAGTTCTAATAGGTCAGAAGCACGAGTTGACCCTTTTTTTTTATTTTAGTCAACTTTTCCTACAATAATCAACATATGTTTCCTATTCATTATTATCTAAATTTGGAATAATGTTATCCTTTATAAATCTCTCAAATATATCTATGGATTTATAGCCTAATCTCTTATGTTATGACATGTATGACTTTTCCTTTATCATAAGTTTCTTTTTAGTAACATGTTCAACAATATACGAAGAATCATATATCTCATTATGGATAAGGCACATTCTAGATAAACCATATGACAAGAACACAATACGAATAAGTTGTTCATTGAAATACAACTTTACAACTGAGTTTTCATTTACCAAACTATAAGCTTCTTTATCCAAAATAGATACAAAAATCAACGTTCTTCTAAAAGACAATATCTAAAATGTGTTATACAATTCAAGTTTGAACTTTATATCAAGGTTCAAACAAACATCCCCTACAAAGACTACATCAAATTCTTCGTAATTCCCGACCTTTCTATTCGACTTTCTCTTTTGTATGAATTCTTGCATCGTGGAAACAATATAATTATGGGTTTCACTATCTAGCCACTAAGAACTTGATGTGGCTATAACAATATTAGACTCATATATCATACAAACCAAGCAACTACTTGATAACTTTTGCCTTTCTTTCTAGGTTTTATATTTTTGGCACTCCATCGTATTATGTCTGTTTTTCTTACAAAAGGAACACCTTATACTCATAATCTTTACTAGATATATAAGATAGCACTGGACTAGCTAACATTTATATGTGGAGGAAATTTAGGTTTCTTTCCTTTAAATTTATAGGGCTTTACCTTTGCCTTCCCTTTGGTCACTATTAAAGTTGTTTGAATGGTGTTTTCAACTTTTCTTCCTTAACAACAGAATGATTGATTAGTGAATTTATGCTCCAAGCTTCATCCTAAGAATTGTAAGTTGTAACTAAAATACCAAAATCTAATGAGGATGCATTCGAAGCTTAGTGAATAATACAAGCATAAGGAATGTAATTATTTAACACCTTTAAGTTTCTTTGAAGGTGGACCATCCTAATTATATGTTCTCTCACTCTCACTACTCTTGTATATCTCATAGAGTACAATTCCTTTAATAAGGTACAAATTTCAGCATTAGAAGATTTCAAACCCTACCTTAATAAGGCTTGGGATGAATTATATAGTGTTAACCTGACACTGGGGTGCCAAGATAACCCGACGAGAGCATATGGCTTAGCTTGTTTATACATTTTATCCATTTAGTTGCCATTAAATTAACAAGATATTTTAAGTCTAAAAAGGCATAAATTATTCATTCATCGTAATAGTTTAAGTGTAATCCCATCATCATTCACTACATAAGTTCAAATCCTACTTAATAATAACGTAATAATAATTTCAATTTACAAGTTCACTATCTAATTTCTAAAGACATAATATTCCAAATACATGAGAAAAACGATATCAATTAGACAACTTTGCCAGTTCCCATTCATCCAGTTCCCATTCATCCAGTTCCCTTTTTGGAGGTTCAATGCTAGGGGTTGAGTTCAAGTTGTAGTGCTTTTTGCCGATAAGATTAGGAGAAGAAAAGACTTTCGGAACCGATCGGAGGAGTCTTTCAGAGTCCATCCCCGCCTTTATTGAGAAGGAAGAGAGGAGTCTCTTATGAGTCCAACTTGGCTTGGAACTTCAAATTCTTTCTGGAGATAGATATTTTCCAGGAGAAACCTTGTCCAGACCTTACTCACACTCACTACTATTACTGCTAGCTAGTCGACTCAATAACCTCTTTTCCTTGGGGGTGGGAAAAAATAATGAAAACGTGAATATTACACTTACTGATGGAATATCATTTTTATATATGAGTGGTCATGCATCAGAAAATTTATTTTAATTCGAAAACCATTTTGGTTTATAAAAACGAATAGTAAGTTCACTACTACATTCACACAAAACCGTTATGTATTAACAACACTCCAACACAAACATCACCCACATCAAGGAATGAGTTTAATTGTCACATATCACATCAAGGTTTAAGCAAGACATCTGTTATTGAATCAATCATCATCATAGTCATTAAAGCAGAAGTTCAACAATTACCATAATCATTAACCACTTAATAAGATATATTTTCCTTAAACAAGCAACATTATATCAAACATGAAGCACCCATGTAGTTTAATTTTATTACACATGACCTTCATTAAGTTTTAATTCAATTCCATTTACTCTCATTAACTTAGAGATCCTTATTTTGTTGCCTAAGTCACTTCACGTAGGTCCTTTGCCTAAGCCACCTCACTTAGGTCTTTATTTAAGAAAATTTTGCTTAAGTCACCTCACTTACTTCTTTTGCTTAAGCCACCTCACTCAGGTATTTATTTAAAAGAATTTACTTAATTCATCCCACATAAGTCTTTTGCGTAAGCCACCTCACTCATGTCTTTATTTAAGAAAATTTGCCTATGTCGCTTCACTTAAGTCTTTTATCTACGTCACCTCACTTAGGTCTTTTCTTCAGCAACCTCACTTAGGTCTTTTGTCTAAGTCACTTCAGTTAGGTCTTTATTTAAGAAAATTTACCTAAGTTTTCATTCATTTTAGGGTTATTTACTAAAAGAATTCTCAAACTTTGCAAACTTTTACAATTATAGCTCGAAGTTTAAAAAATGAGGAAAAAAACCTAAACTTTCAATTTTTACAAAAGTAATCCGATATTGGTCTCTTTGTTAACGAAGCTGATGTAACTTCTGTTAACAAAGTTAACATAGCAAGTCATGTCAATTATCTTGAATTACTCGTGGGATGCTAAGTTTCAAGGGAAATCCACGTCAAATATTACTATAATTAAATCAAATAGTACTGTAGATAATAAAACTTTAAACAAATTCCTAAACTAAGTTACTCCTCTCATCTGCTCCCATTTTCCCTAACGTTTGCCACAATCCAAGTACCCTCCCGTCTAGCCACCATTTCTTTGTTCTGCCATAATTAGAACACCTTCTTGTTTGCTTATAGTCTACCCACTATAGTTTCGCTCTGCCAATTACTCAAACTAAAACATTGAGATTAGAACTTTGTTGGAGTGAATATTCAAACTCTAAAATAATTTGTATAAACTAGTGAATCCAAATACTAGTTCAACACTTTTTCATCCTCTGACCGATTATTAATTGAAATTTTAAGTGATAAATACAAGCCATATTATTTTTTGGGTATGCCATTTAATATAAGGGATGGGAATAATTTTCTATCTATGTAATTATAAAATCTCACGTCTTAATCAACCAGTTAATCATCACTCACTTCATATAAAATAAATGATCAGACCAAACTCTACATGGAGGACAATTCCTTTCACTACACATTTCCAAACAAACAACCAATTTCCACTCTAACAAAAAGTTTACGGCACATTTTATAAAATCTCAACAAAATTTAATAATCAAGACAATATTCATACATAACATTATTGACAACTTAAAAAAATTCTCATAAGTATTCACATATTTCCTACTCTTTGAATTCACATAAACAACCTTTTCATGGGAGATTTACAATGACTCACCACAATCACAAAATTTACTCGTAGAGCAACGAATTCTTAACAAGCATTTATCTAAAAATATCTTACAAATAATTACTCAACATCTAAACTTACAACTTTTATCTTTTAACTAACTTCTAGATTAATTCTCTAGGCACTCAAATCATGAGTATAATCTCGGCCTCAATTTCAATCCCATAAGATATAATATTTTTTAAAATTCAACTATTTCTCTTAACTTGTAAAATCAGAGCAATTTCTCTTTTATGGAAATAAACTAGAAGTGTATATCTATAACTTTTTTGTTTTACACTTTGTCAAATTTTCAATTCATAACCCCAAAATAATTATAGCAAAACAACTCAGTTGTTCACGTCCAAAATGGAACAACTAAACTTATTAACCTATATCTCTTAAACTAAACTATTTTTTCTCAAACCCTTTTATAACCAATTAGAACATATATAAATAGCCATGAAAGATCAATCTTCTCTTCAAATTTTTTCTTTAAAATATCAAATAAAAGTTTGTTTCAAGAAGGATTTAGGAAGGGATTTAATCCCAATCGCTCTCTCTCTCTCTCTCTCTCTCTTTTCCTTTGCTCTCTTCCTGTTCTCCTCTAGGAGTGTCATCCCTTTCTATCCCAACTCCCTCTTTTTTGCAGTTCTTAAACCCTAAATAACTTATTTTTAAAAAAATTTGTCTATGTCCTATAGTGTAAAATTTTAACTATGCCCTTAATGAGACTTCTTCTACTTATTTCACTTCATGTCCTCATTTGTCTATCCACCTTTTATTTTTATTTTTCTAATATATATTCACTTATTTTGATACCTAATTAGCACACTAGCGACCTCAAAATGTTTTTCCCTAATAATTGTAATTTATTTCATCTCTAATGAAAATTTCTCCAATTTATTCAATAATATCAATTATTCTCGATTATTTCTCTAAAATTTTCCAGTAACTAAATTTATTCCCAATTTCCATCAATTATTCTCAAAATCTCTCCTTATTAAACTAATTCTAAAAAAATCAAATTTCTAAGCACCAAAATACAAACTACTTAAAAATTCAAGTTTAAGAATAAAAATAATTGTAAGAAATACACCATGTACGAAAAATACAAATTAATAAGACTAAACAATAATTGAGAAAACTAAATGAAAATTCAGTGCATGATAGATGATACCTTATATCCCTGTTAGACATTATTCAAAAATTCTCTTGTTATGTTTGACACTTGATGCCCACTCAACAGATAGTCTAATATGGATCTTTTTATAGTCAAATAACACTTTCTACTTGACCTTTCTCAGGCTGCATATATTGTTCTCTCAATCTCTGAATTGATGGATATAGGTGTTGGTTGTCTATCTTTGATTATGGCCATGTTGAAATTCATCATCTCCAGAGCAAACTCTACATCTTGGTTCCATTTCTTAAAATTGAAACCAATGAGGGTTTAAATTGAAACATTGTTATTGTTTAAAAAAAAGTGACTGCAAAATTGATAATGTAAATGATCAACACAAATGTAAGATAATAACGATACTTAAAGTCACAAAAATATCTATAATGAGCATCTTATCATATATAATATGGAACACCTATGAGTTGAATTTATAATATATATATATATATATATATAGATATAGATAAGATCTCTACATAAAAACACACCATTAATTCTTATGCTATTGTCGAATAGATCTCTCAAACATTGGCTATCCACCATCAAATAACTTTATGCATATCTTAAAATCTCATATAAGGCCAACACTTAAGGGCAAAATAACTAAATACAAGATCAAAAATATCCCCCAGCATATAAGCAGATCACTCCAAATGCTGACTTCAAAAGTCACTATAGTGACTACATTCTAATTAATACCCAAACTACTCCACAAGCATAAGAGATAATTTGTATGTTATCCCCATATTCATCTATATAGGCATAAATATGTGACAACTTACTAGTGATTAATGCAAAATCTTCATATACATTCTCATTAACACATATCAGAACATTATCAATAAACTTTATTTGAGAATTTATTACAAAGAAGATCTCAAGAAAGTGATAATCATGCAATACAAAATAACAAATGTCGTCTTATGAGATACTAAAACCACATGTATCTCTTTTATTTCAAGTCAATTGCATGAAAATCCACTTAATTATGGCTTTGTTAACCTTATTTAAATTTTTTTCTAAAGTTAAACCTTATTTATTACTATGTAATTAATCTAGAAAAATGAAAAAACTCATTTTATGAATTTGCAAGACCTTGAAATTGACACAAAATAACTTAAAAGATTATTTTGTAAATTCTAAAAATTTTGAGCTTTTTGTCATTTAGTGTGTTGACGTTAGCACAACTACATACACTAGCTTACGTGAAAATTGAATGCATAGGTGCGTGGGGTTATACGCTGCATGCACACCTTATGGTTTATATGCGCCTAATGCTCTCCAGACGTGTAAAACCTTTTATAGCGTATGCAGCACACGGGCCTTATGCGTAATAATGCACCTATAGCCATATGGCACATGTGCAACATGCACCAGACACGTAAATGCACCCACTGCCTTAGGCATGTGCCCCACATGTGTTGGACATGCATCAAACGTTTAGTGCTTGCATGAGCTAGTTGTCTAGTGTGCATGTGACAGATGTTACTCGCATCTCATACTTCACTCGGTTACATCTTCTTGTTGCATTCTTCCTGCTACTGGAAAAAGGATTTTTTGAGACTTTTCTCATGATTTTCACTAAAAAATCACTGAAGTCTGTTTTCCATGCAATACTTGTTCAAAATCAATTCAAATAACAAATATGCAGTTTTTATAAGAAAAAACATATTAATTTCTTTGATTCCATTATGGAGGAACTTAAAAGTCTCCGTTTAAATTCATACAATCATAGAACTGCTTCAGTACCACATGTTAATCATAACATGACCTTAATCATTAGTCCATGATTAACCATAAACTTATATAATGGAGAAAATGCAAAAAATTATCTATTTTGTTATCCATTTCTATATGAACAAGCTACCCAATATATGAACAACCTACTAAAATTTTCGATTAACCTTTACGATTGTTGTATAACTTTGTACCATTAGCGTCTTTTTGTACCTTTGTTAATTAATGTGCGAGCCTCTTAAAGGGTCAAAGAACTATATATCTACAAATTTATTTAAGCAAATAGCAAAAGACCTTAATACGAACTTATAGTAACCTTATTAATGGAGACTTCAAAAGCACTTTTTCTCACCGCAAAAACTATTTTAAAAAAATGAGTGTTTGGCTGCAAACTTCAAAAGCACTTTTCAAGTAGAAATAGCTTTTGAAAAAGTCAAAATACAGCTTTTTCAAA
>JANITX010000212.1:8735392-8753926 GCA_027564395.1 Erythroxylum ulei | reverse complement strand
CCTTTGAAGAACTCTCAACAAAAGCTTTTCATTACTCTGTTTGGATATCAAACTTTCTTTGCTCACACTCTCAACCTTAGAAACCAAATTCACCTTTTGAGAAAGACATTTGTGCATTCAGTTCTTTATCAACTACAGAAAAAAATGGAGCTAGCAATGACCAGTGGAAGACTTGTTGATTTTGAGTCCTTGAAGAAAGACAACATGGATATTAAACCGAAGATTGTGGCAGCCGATTGGAGGAACTTCTTTCAAGTGCGAGAGACAGTATACATGAATGAAGTTTATGACTTCTGGAAGAATATGGAAGTGGTAGACTATATTCTTGTATCAGTGGTAGATAGATTGTCGATTATAGTGATACTGAAGATAACCGAGAAGGTCACTAAGTGTCCGTGTGTTGAAGAGAAGCTCATAAGTAAAGTTAGATGGATGACGTAAACTAGCTTGAAGGAGATTGAGATCAATTGACAATTATATGGAACCAATAATCCAAAGGAGAAGAAGACATCAAGTCTTGTGCCAAAGGCTAGGGTTCTACACTCAATTCTTTTCCATTGTGTTGTATCAAGAATAGGATCGAGGTATCTGGTGACAACGTTAGATGAACAATGCTTATTTTATCTACTTAATCGCCAGCCTATAGATTTACCATTTCTTATTTTCCATTATATGTTAAAGACGAAGAAAGACTTAACCAGCCAGCCATATGGAATGATGCTGACAAAAATATTCAGTGATTCTAGAGTTCTTCTGGAGAGAGGAAACAAGATGAAGCTGAATATCAAAAGCATCATCAATTCTGCAACTATTGGCAAAATGGGCTTAAAGAATGTGGAGAAAGAAGAAACAGATTCTAAGACGATAGCAAGGATTGAGGGGGAGCGTGCTAAAAAGGGGACTCCCACAAGAAAATCAAAATCTCAATCCAGCAAGAAAATTTCTGCGGTTGGAGAAAAGAAATCGTCAGATGAAGCGATGAAAGATAAGGCGATTTCTCATAGAGAAGGAAGCCAGGTGCGGTATATAGAGAAGGTGTCCTTGAAAAGAAAAGGGGAGACACTTCTTTCAAAAATACCAAAGCAAGTGAAAAGTTCGCCCAGAGTACGAACCTTGCGTCAGCAAGAGAACAAAGAAAAAGAGTTGACTCACGGTGAAGACTCTAAGAAGAAAGCACCTCAGGCAACAAGGTCCTTAGTCTCAATCTTAAAGGAAGATTAAGCTAAATTGGCTAAAGAGACTAAGATAAAGAGGAAATTGGAGTTTTAGAAGAAGAAACCCCAACCTCAACAACAGACTCCTAGACTGATTAAAGAAGGGAAAAAGCAGAAATCAGTCAGAAGAAGAGCACTCCTACTGTTGTTCAAAAGAAGAGCACTCCTACTGCTGTTCAGAAGAAGAAGTCAGTTGAACGCAGTCCAGCACAGGTCCATACCTCTCAACCGTTAAGAAAAGAGGATTTGAGAGTTAAGATTGTTGAAGAAATTCAACCTGTCAGGAGTAGCACTTTTATAATCATCAGAGAAACCCCAATAAGGTCAGTCAAGGCACAATTATAACCAATCTTGGTAAATATCAGTACAATGCATCTGTTGAGTGATGACAATATAAGTATGTATGGTTTTTTTAGAGATGAAGGAACCAAACCATACCCCACACAGATGACAATGCAGAGGTACATTATCTTACCAATCACAAAGAGAACTGTGATCAAGGTTGTGCCTGATTTTCAACCAAAGCCTTAGATTGTTCGCAATGATGAAAAGGGGAAGAAGAAATTGTACCCTGAAGGGTTAACAAGTGATCTGATGGAAGATCAGATCGAAGCCGAAGTGAGAAACATAGATGTAGTGTGCTATGAAGCCCAGCAGAAAGGAACTTATGTTTCTCACTACATTTCGAAGGCATCTGGAAGCAATTGTGGTCGAAGAACCACTGAAGACTCTTCTCAGGTAGTTGGAAGGCTTATAGAAGGGCAGTACAGATCCATTAGGATTGGAGATGTCAGCTACTCAATAAAGACTCTTGTGCATCTGATTATGCACATCAGACCATTGAATACTTTGGCTTCAATTGGAGATATTCTACACCTATTGGAAGACAAGTTCCACGACTAACCAACCCTGAAGACTCTGAACTCCCGGAACCGAACCTATCTGTCAAACCTCCTACCCTTACAATCACTGAACCAGGTGTCATATCTTCAGATGCATACAATACGACCGTTGGTCTTGAGGTAGTACAGCACAAGCATGGTGAAGACATTGAAGATAAAGTTGATGATCTGTGTACTTTTGTAGGTGACTTGTATAAAGAAGTAGAGTATATTTGAGAAGATCTCAAGTCACTCCGTACGGAAATGAGAGAAAATTTTCTGAAGTTATGAAGCATCTGAGGTCATGATCTTTTTGATTAATAACAAATAGGGGAGAAAAGGAGAAAGAAATGAAAAAGATAGGGGAAGGAAAAGAAGAAGAAGAAGAGAAAAAGAAGAAGAAGAAGAAGAAGAAGAACAGAAAAAGAAGATATTGGCTATACAATTTTTTTTAAGTGTATATAGTCGTCTAAGTGTATATCATTGTATTAATAATACTTTCTTTCTATGGTTATTCGTTATCATAAAAAAGGGGGAGATTGTTTATTCAAAATGACTTTACGATTAATAATTTTGATGAAGACCAAATAATGAGACGAAAGAAAATAAGACGGAAGCGAAGACAAATATGAGACGGAAGGAAAATGAGACAGAAGCAGACACAAAATGGGACAAAAGAATATGAGACAGATGCTGAAAATGAGATGGAAGACAAAAATGAGATGGAATAAAATGAGACGGAAGTTGAAAATGAGACGAAAGAGAAAAATGAGACCAAAGAAATGAGACACAAAAATGAGACAAAAGAAATGAGACGCAAAAATGAGACGGAAGAAAATGAGACGAAAGCAGATACAAAAATGAGACGGAAGCTGAAAATAAGACAAAGACCCGATACCACGTCAGATGAATAGTTAGTTTGAGTTAGTTACAGAACTCAATTGAATAACTAATTCTTTAAAGATCAAGAAACAAGAAGAAAGAAGCAGTTATCAAGAAGCGGTTGAAGACGAAGGTTATAAATACGAGTCAGAGTCGAAGACTGCAGAAGTTAGAGAAACTCAAAAGAGCTAGAGATTTAAAAGCTAGAAATTTTATTCTTTGTGCTAAACTTAGAGCTACTATTGTTTGTAACAAAGCTCGAAACATCTTTCAGTAGATAGAAGAAAAGCAGATAGCCTGAAGAGGCTAAGTGTGAAAAGAATACTTGCTGTAAGAGACCTGAAGAGGCTTGGCCAAAAGAATACTTGTACTTTTGAGAAGTTTAGTGAAATCTCAGAAAGAATTTTGAGGGCTCGACGTAGCCCATGGTTTGGGGTTCACTAGTATAAATCCGCTGTGTCGATTCTTACTCTCAACCTTCTACTTTAAACTTTTACTTTTATTGTTTTATACAAGTACTGACAATTCTTCGTGATACGTTTACTCAATAGTTCTGAAAATGCAAGTTGTTAAAAAGGGGATTATTGTTTTAAAAAAGGGATACACAATTCAACCCCCCTTCTTGTGCATTTTGTATATCAAATATAAAGGTTGTACTAACTTGTGATTTACTTAAATAGAAGCATGGTGAGTTGTTTGATGTATATTGCAGCTACTAAACCAGATATATTATATCCAGTTAGTGTGCTCTCTAGGTATTTGAGTAATCTTATGAAGCAACACTTAGTTGCTATCAAGAGAGTGTTAAGGTATCTTAAAGGGACAACTGAATATAGACTTCTATACGAGAAGACAGGTCAATGTGAGCTTAAGTGTTTTGTAGATAGTGATTGGGGTGGAGCAATAAAAGACATGAAGAGTAGTTCTGGGTATTTTTTGACATTGGGTTCAGCTTGTTTTTCATGGAGTTCAAGGAAGCAAGAATTAGTAGCTCTCTCAACTGCAAAATCTGAATTGGTGGCAGCTAAGTAGCTGCTAAACAAGTTATATGTTTCAGGAAATTCCTTGAAGATTTGTAAGTTCACTTGACATCTACTACTGTATTGTATATTGACAATCATACTACCATTTCCATCTCATTCAATTTAGTCTTTCATTAGAAAACTAAGCATTTCAAGTTCAAGTATGATTACCCGAGGGATGTGCAGTAAGAATGGGAGTTGAAACTTGAGTATATCAACACAGAAGACCAAGTTGCTGATTTGTTTAGTAAGGGTTTTTATGTTTCTCAATTGAACAGTTAAGCAAGTTGGTAGGTGTTAAGAAGCTGAATTTCTAAGCCAAGGAGGAGTATGTAGAAGTGATGTCTCAGAAGTTTAGAAAATCAGTTTAATTGGTTTCTTAGCATACAAGCAATATATAGAATTTGTCTTAAAGAATTCAAGAAATTTAGTTGTGTGTTTTTTTTTTTTTTGTAAAATGACAGTTAGGAGGATTGAGAAATTATAAATACTTGTATTCTTAGAAGTTGTAAAGATTCATACTCAATAAACTCAACATACCATTGAGTTTTTCTCGTCTATTCTTCTTCCCTGTTTTTCTTTGCATTCTTAAAGTAAATTTGCTCTAACTACTTTTTCTTTCTTTCTATTCTTTATTCTTTTAGCCACGTCTATTAGCATAATTTTCAGTTCTTTAATGATCAATAGATAACAACAACAGTCTTAAATTCTAAAGGGTACCCATATAGTTATGTATATGAGTTTCAAGATGCATAAACTACGTAAAAGGGTTGTAGTAACTTGAAGAAGAACAAGAATATCCATGCTTCCACACCTTTCTCTTAGAGAAAAAGAGGAAGTCGGAATTAAGCTCAGGAGAGTAGTTTAAAGCTGTGAAGAAAGTGGCTTGCTAATTTGTATACTGAATATCAAAGTTGAGAAAATTATGCAGTCAACTTTCTTCTTCAAATTATTTCATTCTTTGTTGTTATAAATTAATTTAGATGTTATTTCTAGTTTCTGATATTACTTGCTAACCGATAGCTTATTGTATGACAACTCCCATGTGGAAGTAAGAGGACTACAACCCCATGTAACAGAGATTGGGACTAGTATGCTAGTAACTATGTTTTGATTTCCTTTTCTTTTGAAAAAATTTTTGTTTAGCCAAATCTCGCTAATAATGAAGTGTGTTCCATACAGGTTCGAAGGAGGTATTGTTCCTTCATGGATTTCCAAAAATCTGGTACACATAGAGGCACTAAATGGCTACCATTGCAAGTGTAGGGTACAAAGGTACAAAGCGATTGCAATTGATTTATATCTGAGCAGCCAACTGAGCCGGAGAAAGGGAAGTTCATGGACCTTGTCGGTAATGTTGTTGCTCTTCTTGACTGTTGGCGATCAGCAAGGTAACGCTTTGTTAAAATATATTGATGATAATTATAGTTGAAGAAAACATGAAGGGGTGTAGTAGTTTTCCAAACTTTTCGATTTAATCGCAGTTACTTGTAAGATTCTACCATAGTTGCTTGTAATTGTATCTTTCGGTTACTAGATATAAAGTAATTGTATCAGCAATTATTAATTTTTCTGTACCAAATGAAAATAGAAAAAAATACGAAATTAAACAGATTAAAACTGAAATTTGGTAACGCAGGTCAGCACATCTTGCTATGTCTACGGGGCCCTCACCCAGCTTAATTCTTTCACTAACGACAATAGTTTTATACAAGGCTTTATTGAACCGACATCACTCAACCCTTGACACTATCCCTTATCCTCACTACTTGTGAAAGAATTTCACACCCAATAACACTACCTACTCGTGTTAACCTCAATAGAGGATTTTCTCAACACTCCTTTTAATTAAAAGAAAATTAATAAAAATAACTTAAGTGATGAATCAACTAAGTGCCTATTTCGTTGAGCTTTTGGAGGGTGAATAAGCACTTTTTTCCACCGCAAAAGCTATTTTTAAGAAAAATGAGTGTTTGGCTATAAAATTTAAAAGCACTTTTTAAATAGAAATGGCTTTTTTGGAAGCTAAAATATAGCTTTTTAAGAAGCTCAAATTTGGAGCTTTTCAAAAATGCCCCTCATTTTAGCTTTTTCGGGTAGACTCATTTACATTTATAATATATTCAACGTTTACGTTTATCGCAGATCTTCTGCAGTTGTTTTGCAAACCGATCTTTGTGCCTGTTTGGATGGGCTTATACTAGTAAAGCTTTTGTCAGTAAAACTTTTATGAGAAGAGCTTTTCTAAGAAGTCAGTTGACTATTTGGTTATCATTTAAAAAAGAGCTTTTTTGAAAGGACTTCATACAGTAGAATGCTTAGCAATATAAAAATAATAAACACTTTTAATTTTAACTATATTTTATTTTATAATAAAATTTTTTACGCATATAAATATTATTTAAAGTATATTAAATATTATGCAAAGCACAATATATTAATTATTATATAATTTTAAACCATACGAAACATAAATGAAAATATATCTAACCAAATATTTTATATGGATTATAAAATAAGTAAAACTAATATGAAAAATAAATATTAAAACATATAAAAAGCCAAAAAAATATTATATAAATCCCAAAATAAATATTCTAAGTTGAGTAAATAGTTAAATACATAATAAATTATGCATTTTATTGTAATATAAGAAGATTTGCAATATGTTCCCTCGCATATTGTAATACAAGAAGATTTGCAATAAATTAGAGAAGATGAGTTTGCAAGATAAACGTGAAGATGAATTTGTGGGTATTGTGAGAATTATGTGTAAAACATAAGGGCAAAAGAGACTAAAAAATTGGTTCATTAATTGATCTGAAAAATCTACCTAAAAAAGTCATTTGAGAGGCTTTTTTGAGAAGCTCCAAATTTGAGCTTCTTAAAAAGCTGTATTTTAACTGCCAAAAAAATCATATCTATTAAAGAAGTACTTTTATTTTATAGTCAAACACTCATTTTTTTTAAAAAATAGCTTTGTGATAAAAAAAAATACTTATTGACCTCCCAAAAATCTATCCAAACAGACACTAAATTGGCTTATAGTGATTAAAGCTCATTTTCTTCATTGGACCTTAGCTTATTTAAGACGATTCTTGATTTAACTTTTTTATTTTCTGTAATCCGGATCAAATTAAAATTTGTTAACCTTAATTTTATAAAAATTCGTACTTAATTATTGTTCAATAAGAAATTTAAAAATTCCAACATATACGAGGTGGATAGATACTGAAACCTGTCAATAGTTTTGTGGATTATCAGTGGCAAGGAATGAACAGGATCGATACAATTTATTTCAGTCTTAAGAAAAAGAATACAATTCAATTCAGGAAGTTTATGACATTGCGCCAGTTTATCATTTCATCGTCAATCACAACCACGGAGGAAATTTTTATCAGCTTATTTCCTCTAAAACCAGAGATTTTGTCACATTTAAGTCATAATATCAAGGATTGGACCAGACTTTCAAGGAGTGCATTCTCAAGACCGGGATGCTCTATATAGATTACATTTGCCTCCAGCTTCTACCAAACCTGCGGACATATGATCTTAGGTTGATCAAGTCGAATATATATATCCAGCGAAAGTCCCAAATCATTACGGCAAATATAACCACCGATATTGACTTGTAAACTCCCTAATCTTCTTTCATTTGTATAGATAATAATTTGCTTTAGAATCATAATCCATGGCAGGTAATTTGTCCCTCTCATACTTAACTACTTATTTAAGAAATGGCATGTTTTTCCATATTAAAAGAGGTTCCTTGAGAACTAAATCAACAATGAACAAGGAACAAGGACCTCTGGCTTGTAATTAGTTATTGGGTCGCTAGATTGTACCAGTTACCAATCCTTCCACCAGCTCCGAGACAACCAAGACTATCTAATAGGATTAGTTTACTTTATTCGTTGAAATTTATATAAAAACAATCTAAGCATGCGAACCAAACCAACTACTGCGAAAAAATAAGATTATGTTTCTAGAAATTTTTATTAGGTTGATTGTGAAATGACCAACGTCACATTCAGGTTTGATATTATCCCTGTTCCTTCACACAAGAATTTTCTTTGAGCAATCCTAATCTTTAAATCCATCCCTCTTTCTCAGTTCCATCAAGAGATTCAGAATCTTGACCTGAAAGAGGTAGATTATTTTCAGGCTCCTGTAACTCTCTCCCTCTCTGTTGCAGAAACCAAAATGAAGAACACTAACAGCAACACCAAGCTCATACTTCTCCACCCATATATCCAAAAACAAGGTGGCTCCAATCGCCTATGGCTTCTAGCCTTCATTTCATTCTTCACTATTGCTTTCCTTCTCACGTTAATCTACACCAGAGAGTCTTTTTCCACTAAAAACTCCACCGCAACAACCACCCTGAGCGGCACGGTTGGTTCCGCTTCCATCAATACCCTACCGTTGCCAACAACAGTTATCAACACCCTCCTCCACTATGCTTCTCAATCAAACAACAGCTTTCACATGTCTTATGCCGAACTCAAACTAATCTCTGATGTCCTTAGAAAATGCTCATCCCCGTGCAACTTCCTTGTTTTCGGGCTGACGCACGAAACCCTTCTCTGGAAAGCTTTGAACCACAATGGGCGCACAGTTTTCGTCGAAGAGAATCGCTACTACGCCGCATATTTCGAGCAGATGCATCCAGAGTTCGATGTTTTCGACGTTCAATACACGACCAAAGCGAGTGAAATGCGAGACCTTTTAAAGTCAGCGAAGGATCAAATACGTAACGAATGCAAACCTGTGCAGAATTTACTCTTCTCCGAGTGTAAACTTGGGATAAATGATTTGCCTAACCACGTCTATGAAGTGGACTGGGATGTGATTCTCATCGACGGGCCTCGCGGCGACGGACCAGAAGGGCCTGGAAGGATGACACCCATCTTCACCGCCGGCGTGTTGGCGAGGAGCAAAAAGGGTGGCAATGCCAAGACTCATGTATTCGTGCATGATTACTACAGAGACGTGGAGAAGATTTATGGGGATGAGTTCTTGTGCCGGGAAAACATGGTGGAATCCAACGACATGCTCGCTCATTTTGTAGTGGAGAAAATGGACGAGAACAGCTTCCAGTTCTGTCGCAACCAAGCCTCCAAATCAACCTCATGATCTTACCTCCTAGTTGTTTTGGTCATATTTTATGTTCTCGATGCAAGTGTTTCAAAAACAGGAACAGCCATGATTATTTATGCTTATTCTGAAAAGTTTTAGGCCTGAAAACGCAGGTTCTTAGATCTCCCTCTATGGTTTGTATAATAATTTTCAAACATTCATAAAAAGAATATAGAGAAATTCACTTTTCCCAACAACAATCTAATCAATCATGCTTTCTTCGGATACATTATAATCTCTAACCTAATTCCTTTTGAAACGATGATTGATAAAAGGATATATAATTATTATATTTTTGGATCTAATTCTTGAAAGAAATTTGACTTTGTTAGGTAAATTTTAATTTTCATGTTTAAATATTTAAAATTGAAAGTTAACGCATTTATCCAAAGAAATATTGGGTATGTTCCGTAAATATGAAACTTTTGAGGACTAAAATAATAATAAAAAGTTAACACTAACCCAGAAGGAAGCATTTGTACCTCGCCTTCCTCTCTCTCATCTCCTGTCGTAGTCCGCTTCTTCTGCTCTGTCGTGTCGCTTCTCCGTCCTACTGCTTCTCCATTGTTGTATTTTCTCTTCCGATGTCTGGTCTCTTCTTGGTCGTTGTCGCTGCTCTGTGCTGCCATCATTGATTATTCGTCCGTCGTCGCTTCTTCTCCTATCACTTGCCTCATCTTCTTCAGTTCTTCTGCTTTGTGTCTACTATGATATCTGTTATCAAGGTTGATAATGATATTTAAAGATGCAGAAAGCATCTTTCAAAGCTTATGTGTTTATACATCTTTTAAAGCTTGTATAGGGTAGATTTTTGTTGCGTGACTTGTCGAATTTTTATCGAGTACAACCTAAATTAATTAATTATGTCAAAGTGTAAAGTGATTTAGTTAATTATCATTAATTAACTATCCTACATTTAAAGATTATCACGTTCTAGAATTTAGAGATAAGCCGACATTTAAATATTTAAATTTGTAAATTTTGACTATTTTTTTAAGAATCATGCCTAAATTATATAAATTAGTGTTATTTTTTATTTCATTATATCTAAAATTTTATTACTGATTAATCTAACTTGTTCCCAAATCAATTAATATTAAAAGGATTTATTTGTAATATAAAAGCTTAATAATTATTTTATTCTTTATGATTTATAGAGTAAAACTAGAAGGAATGATATTAATAACAACCAAAATTGTAAAAAAACTTAAGTTGAATGATAAATTCATTTTAGGAAAGAAAAATTGGAACTACATAATCTTTGTATATATAGTTTTTTTTTAGGAACGGAAGAACCTGTAATCGCTATCCTTTGAATGTGCACTGGGTAAATCTTCGGATTAACATAATAGCCTGCAAATCATACTAGCTAGATACTCCGTGCTAAGCAAGCCTTGTACGACAGGCTTGATCAAAAGAACGAAGATAAGAGGATTTGAACATAAGGCCTTTTAGTCTCGTACACCCTAAGTCTACCAATTCAACCACTCCTAAGGGGCCTTGTATAAATAGTGTTATAGCTTGAAACATAAGTAGATTCATCAATAATTTACTTAAAGTAAACAATGACAACCTTTTTGGAAAAAAAGAAAAGAAAATTTGGATTTAGTTAGAATTTAAGAAAGTTGTCATTTTCATGGTAGAACTTTTATTTTTTTTAGTAAAAGATTAACCGAAACGGTATTTAATATTGATCAGTGTCGATACTAATATCGTATTATACTATAAATTCTCAATTGTTAAATTAGCAAACATCATACTTTAAAACAATCCCATTTTTCATTTTTCAAAACTATCCCTTCCTTTTGTATTCAAGGATTTAACTTCTATGTTTCATTCAAACGTTTCATGTCTAGATAATTTATATATTTGATTACTTATTAAAAAAATTAAATTAAGTCCAATTGAAATCAACGGATTAAAAAAAAATTATTGAACTCAGATTTTTGGACAGGCCGTTGCCACCCTCGGACATCAGGCTTATGACTGTTTGAGCTGAAAATTTTTCTTGCTTTACAACATGAATCATCCACTGTACATTGTCGGTGGATGAAGGCAAATGATGTTCGAGGTCACGTGTTGTGACTTTGTCCGGATCTTCCTTTATCTCTTTTGGACTCTCCAGATATTATTAGTCCATTACTGGCTCTATGATGATCCAAACTGGTTAGATCAAGCAACTAGAGAAGCTGAATTTTGTCCTACTTAGGAGTTCCACTCAATCTAACACAGGACTTTGTAGGACTGAGAAAGCTCTTATGTCCCATTATAAGAAAGGGGCAATCAAGGGGATATCCTATCTTTATGCCTAAGAAAACAGCAGATATGTCTACAATATCAGTTCCAAAATGCACTTTGCGCCTTCACTTTAGTCATGGTTGTATCATACAATTGGATAAATATGGCATCAAACGGAGATCTAATGCTGATCAAAAGATCGGCTCGTTCTGAATATAATCTTCCAACTCACAGTTCGCCAGGCTTGACACTTTGATCTCCATTGACAACCACCACATAAAAGGTGTATGCAAAGGATATCACGGGAGAATTAAACAAAATATGGTGTCTTTGAGCAGCACCCTTTCTACTTCTTCGGAGGAATAGATGTGCCACCATTATGACAAAAACATTTGATGACCAAAGAATCGTATTTTAAAATGGGTTGTGAATTGTCACCTGCAACCCTATTAAAGGTATGATATGATAAAACTCACTAATCCGAACCATCTGCAGCTCCTGCTAAATTTTTACCAGTCGTCTTCAAATAAAGTGGCTTCTCAACGCCCAATTCTCTAAGTTGATCTACTATGTTAAATAGAAATTCAAAGGTCAGTCTGGACTGCGCATTAAGACTCTCTCTTAAATGAGGGTGAATTTTAAACCAATCTCCCAACATCTTGTGCACATGAGATCGGATAATCCTCCACGGCACAGGGTATCTTTCACAAAGCTTCAAATATTCAACCAGTAAGTCTGCCTGATCAAGATTTCCATCTTCAATGCTTTTCTCACCATGAACTACCCATTCAGCAGTTCTAAATCCTGCAAACAAAGCTGGATTCTCAAGGAGAGTCTCAGCTGATAGCACCCCATCGGCACCAGTCTCTTCCAAACACTGCTGAACATCTTCCATGTGCCGAATGTTCCCATTAGCAAGAACCGGGATTCTTAAAGCATTTTTCACAGCTTTGATTACCTTCCAGTCAGCTCGAATTTTTTTCCCATCTTTCTCATCTCTTGTTCGGCCATGAACAGCTAAAAGCAAGCAACCAGCTTCCTCTAGCATTTTGGCGTAAGCAATTGTATCCTCCAATTTCGGGAAGATACGTATTTTGCATGAAACAGGTACATTAAGATTGGTAGCTAGTTTTTCAACTAAAGCTTTCACAAGTGGAAGGTTATCCATTAGGAAAGCTCCATAATTCCCACGCTTGGCAATCCTCTGAGGACACCTACATGGAAACCATATATGCCAAAAACAATTTCCGTAAAGTACTGAAGCATGATCTTTTAATCCACAGCAAAGAACAAGTATGAAATCTTTTGTCAACTTAAGAGTGATAAAATTTTAAGCTTCTTACACTAATAAAAAGCTAAGGATTTTGATTTTTGTAAATGTGATGATCCCTACAAAGACTATTTCTTCATTCCAATTTCATGCATAATACATTTCAGTTTTACAGTGTTTGCAAGAAAGATATCGATACTTCAACCTGTTTTAATCATGTGTGTGAATATAAGACAATCAAGTTGAATTCAATAATTTGAAAGATGTAAATGACTTCAACTGCACTACTATTCTAAGATCTACTGTTAAAAAGTTCTTATAGAAATAGACATTGTTTTCTCCAATTTTATTATCTTCTCATGTTAAGCTAATCATCACTAGTTTAAGACTTTCATTCCATAAAAGTGTTCAGATTTATATTTGATTTGTCTTCCAGAACGATGTCTTCGCTGTTGACTAGCTTATGTATCATTTTCTCTGTATGTGTGCCAGGATTACATCAATTTATGCTAATGTGAATTCAAAGAGTCTCTTTTCTTCTTTGCAGCGCCACCAAAACTAAAGCTACAAAATAAATCTCTCGTCAACAGATGACATTGCAGATAGACAGAGAACAATCGTAGAAGATTTATGAATGTGAAGCCCTTTGCTCCATGTCCTAGTGCAGCTAACTTGGTATATACCAGGAATATATGTAAAATCCAATAAGAACTGGTGGCATGCAAAAGTGAGCCTCAATTTTCCCTAAACGATTTAAGAGACAACACACCATGAAAATGCTCAAGAAGCATCAATTAGTACGTCACAGCATCTAAAAGAAGTCGATAAGCATAAACTGAAAGATATAATCCTTACCCGAGATTAATGTCAATATAATCACAAAAGGGTTCTACCCTCCGGGCAGCTTCCAACAAAGTGTTAGGATCATTCGCACAAAATTGGACAAACAAGGGACGGTCCTCCTGCAATTATCTTGAAGTTAAAAGCAATCCACAAGAACAGAAATAGATGTAAGTTGCCTCATACAGTTCATCATTAAGACACACTCTTCAGCGTCGTTGAAGATATGACTATTAATTCGTTAGGCTTAAGCAATAAACACTATAAAGTAATTATCAAACACATGGTTCAGAAAACTAATTAAGACCATACAAATCTATAAAAAGCACCAACTTTAACAAGTATCAATTAAGAACACTAATTGGACAGGCAGAATTCCTAGTACCTTACAAGTAGTGAATTCCTGGCTTCGATACTTGTCGTTCTCAGTGAAAATCCTCGAATGCAGCATAGGAGTATAAGCAGCCTCCGCACAGTACTTTCTACATAGCATCCGAAACGGCAGTTCCGAGTTGTCCACCATCGGCGCAACTATCAACTTTGGCCGTCCTAGCTTTGTCCAATGAGCCCATGCTCGGTTGACTCTAGCCTCGCCGCTGAGGTACCCGCTCGGCGTGATCGTGTCTGAAAAGGGAGAAGAGGATTGCTCCTGTTGCTCGTCCTCTTCTGGTTGTGCAGTGGCGCAGAGCTGGTCTTCGAGGTCTTGGGCCAAGATGTGAGTAAGTGAAGAAGCCATCTATGGTTTTAAAGGTGTGGAAGCGAGAGATGGAAGAGAACAATTTTTAAACGAGTGGAGGGGTTTTCATGAGAGGACTTTGGAGACGGAAACGCAACAGCCCATCGCCGCCGTCGCCGTCGTCGCACTCGATGAGTAAAGACTACTACCGCAAATGGTTGCAGAACCCTGTGGATGTGGGCTTGTTTCGTGGTTTGAAAAAGATTCCCGCTAAACGACATGTCGTTCCATATTTTCAGACGTAACGAACGCTTTAACTTTACGATTTACCGTGATCCTACCAAGCGACCCGCCGTTTTACTTTAGAAATTTACAGATTACGCGTATATTGACTACGATGTTATATAGTTTAAAATGTATAATTAAATGAATTTTATAAAGTTTATTATATTTAAGAATTCTGTTTTCCTTCCATAACATGATCATTGGAATATTTCATTAATATGGTACTTCTCTCCTACCCAATTATTTTTCAACTAGATTTAAATATGAAAAAAGCGATTTTCACTCTAATTGAAAATTTTAAAATATGATATTTTATTTTATCATGTAAATATCAAGTTATTGGTTTTAAATTTTCCAAACTTTATTATATCTATGACATTTTTGATGCAATTAGCTCATTTAATTATGAATATTAATCTAATAATAAGTTGTGCTTTAAAAAGATATATTAAAGATTGAAGCAAAAAGGGTAAGAAATTACTAGAAGAAAGGTATTTTGAAATACTTCTTTATCTTAAATTTTAAAAGTTTATCCGTGGGTTTAAGCTTTTATTAAAATTAGGTTAATTACTCAAAAAAACTCACACTTTTGTCAATTTTTAAAGTATAACTCGAACTTTAAAAAATAGCAATAAAATGTCCAAATTTTCAATTTTTTCAATTCTAGCTTAAACTTAAAAAAGTAGCAATAAAATACTTAAACTTTGAATTTTGTTCAAATCTAGCCCGACGTTAGTGTTTCCATTAAGTTTGTTGATGTGACTTGCCATGTGTTTCAAAAACTTTAACTATCAATACATGTAACCAAAATTAACACAACAAATGAAGATTAATGAAATGACATTGTTTAACTACATAATTAAAATGACATGATTATTTAAAAATGACCTAAATTAGATTACACAACCTCAACAACTTTGCGCTTTGATTTCAGTTTATCCATTCGTTTTCAATTTGTTCTTTCGACGCCCTCACCTTTCGATTTTTAGATTACACAACCTCGACGCCCTCACACAAAGGATATCAGGAGAATAAATTAAAAACGAAGAGCGTACTAGTACAGTATACTATAATGTGAGAGTAGTTTAAAGCGTCAAAAGAACAAATAGAAAACAAAGGGGGAGCATCGAGAAAATAATAGATAACATCAGACTAAAATTGTAAAAAATTAAAAGTTCGAGCATTTTAATGCTACTTTTTGAAGATTGAGCTAAAATTGAAAATTTTGAAAGTTTGGATATGTTATTGCTACTTTTTAAAGTTCGAGCTATAATTGAAAAATTAACAAAAGTTTGGGCTTTTTTGGTAATTAACCCTTAAAATTATTTAAAATAGGTAATAAATGTTTTGTTAATTTTTAATACGAATAATATGATAAAATCGAAAATATTTTTTGATAGGTAAACAAAATTTGCTTACAATTTTTTTCTTTCTTATTTATCAACTAAGAACCTATTACTTTATTATAAAATTTTATACTTCATTTTTTTTTGTCTCTACTGGTCTTCATATATATATTTTTTGTCTTATTGTTTTTATCCTTTTACTCTTTTAAAATATTAGGAACTTAAATATTATTAACAATGAAAAAGGCATCTTGAATAATTATTACAATAATAATATAATTATTTATAACTACATGAAAGATATTGGATATCATCATTATGAATATCTATATCTTTCATCTCCCACTCATATATGGTGGGATTAATCGATTAAAATTCTACAATTCTCATACTTATTTAATAAATTATGTAATTAGTATTCAATAAAAGCATATTATTATATATCTGTTAGGAATATATAGCATTTTGATAAATGAATCGATCTTTTAGTGAATTTAGTACGTTATGCTTTAGATCGTTCATAGCATCAATTATCATTTCAATTTCATTATATAAATGCTTTCTATCAGTACCACTTATACCAAAAAGGTGAACCCTTTTAAATACATCTTGAAGTAGACTTAGATTTATAATAATATTCTCTGTTTGTCATTACGTTAACTTATATTAACTCACTTTTCTAGAATGTCTCATTATATCAAATCATACATGACTTTTCTAACAATATTATAATATGGCAAACATTAACTCAATTATTGAGAATCAGAACCTGAGTAAAGAGGATACTTTAGTTTGAGGTTCACATAGTTGCAAAAGATTCTCACACAATATAGGTTGAGAATATGACTTATCTTATCCTTACTTGCCAGTTATGTATGCCTAGGATAATTCACATGTTACAGTATTAACTCTCTTTTATCGTAGTTATGATTCATATGTTACAGTATTAACTCTCTTTTATCATAGTTATGTCTTTCCTTAAATACTGTACAGATAAAAGCTTAAGTGTATCTAAAACATATTTTGAGTTCATTTGTTAACTTATCCAATCCACCTTTCAGAATTTTCATCTGGCATGTTAAGACAAATTGGATAAACATGTTATGTTTTAAGTTATGACATTACTAATAACCCCTTATACCTTTTAATATAGTTCACATTAACATTGGTACTTTATGTAACATCTTGGTACTTTATGTAACATCCTATTACCCATGATAAGGCTTGAATAGTGAACATAAGAAATTACTGAGACATTAGAACATACAACTCATGCTTATGCATGATATGGCATGCACATACGCGATAATAATGAGTTTTGCACATTAATATGATTGCACATGCATTCATTAACATTTTTCGGGTATAATTGATTGTTAAATACAATTAAAATGTGAATTATGAATTATTTACGTTGAAAATTTATTTGGAGACTATTAGTATTATTTCAAAATTTTGGTGAATTTTAAGATATTTATGAAAATTTAGGGTAAATTTAGACTAGTAATTAATTGACAAATGGATTAATCATTGTGTAACAAATGACATAAATAAATGAGCAACATTTGGCATGAGTAATTAATTGACAAATGGCAGCAGTGACTGAGTGAAAAATGGACTAGTAATTAGGTGACATTTGGTAGCTTATGTAAGGGATAAGTGGCTTACATGCTTAAGGACATGTGTTGAAATAATATGGTAACATCTAGCACCTTAGGTGTAATGTTTCTACAGCATTGTTTCAACCTAGCTCATTCTTCTTCTCTTTTTATCTCTCACCAACGAAACTTGCTTCTATCTCCCCTTCTTGTGTTTTTCTTGAAGCTATGCTAAATTACCACACTAAATACATGCTTTTACCCTTCACAAAATAGCTAAAGAACTAGCTGATTGTTGTTGTTTCATCATAGCTGAAAGTCATTTAATTTCATCTTGAATGTGTGATGATTCTGCATGTTTGGAGTACTGATTTAGAGTGATTTTTGAACTGGGATTAGAACTGAACAAGTAAGTAAAGATTAGTGTTTATGGCATGGTATAATAGAGAATGATTGATGAGTTTTCGATGAAAGTGAGGAAATGTGCTGGATTATTATGAACTGGAAAATTTTCACGGAACATGTTTGGGTATTCTGATTATAACTTGATATGTGGATTTCTAAATAAGTTGATTCTTAATTTAGATTAAACTTGAGATATAGGTCTACAACTTTCTTGAAGAAGTTGAATTTTAATTCTATCTCTATGATTTTCAAAATTGGCACGTAATTGAGTCCTAGCTTAGGCTGTAGCACTACCAGGGACAGAAATCATATCTTATGGATATTGAATAAACTGTATTGATGTAGGCCGAATTAGACTGAGGTGTCTTCACTAAAGTTGTATCTTATTCTCTTAACTTTATATTGGTATAAATTTTGTAGTTTTTGGATACTAGAATTGAGAGGTATGAGGTGTACAACGTGAATGCATGATCATGCATTGGCCAAAATTTCACATGTACATAGTTTGTCATATTTTGAGCATAACTCATTGAATAATGAACCAAATTGAATGATCTTGGTATCAATAGAGGCTTAAGAAATAGGAGAATAATTTGTTAGAAGGAAGTGTTACCAAATTCCTTCACTTTCCTGATGAAATTAATTGTGCAAAATGGACCCAAAAGTGTACCTTTAAACAAATCTGAGTTAATCAATGGAATGTGGATATCCGAATGATTATTGTGACAAAATAAATGA
>JANITX010000212.1:8688149-8713733 GCA_027564395.1 Erythroxylum ulei | reverse complement strand
CTTCCTCTTTGGTTGTCAAAAGCGAGCTTCTTTCCTCTTGCTCTGTTACATAAAATAGAAGTTTAGTGGATTAGACATGCTATGAGATAAGTGGTGATTGCTTTATTTTTTGCCACTAACTTAGAGAAAAGCCCAAATTCTGATATCTTTCATATGGTTGATCTGGTATTAGCTCAAGAAGAACTACCCCAAAACTATAAGTATCATGTGAGATGTTTGCCTTGTGAGAAAAGAGTTAGTATGCACATGTTCCTCTTTTCTTCTTCTTTATTTTTTTTAATTTTCTATGCTTATAATCTAAATAAACTAATAATATTTTTAGGTGTTTTTGATGATCAATAATCAAAGCTAGCTAAAAATGTTGTTTCCTCATGCAATTTGATTTTACATAATCATATAACCTACCTTCCTATGTTATAATTTATTTTGATGATGTCCTTTCTTGTACATAATAATCAAAGAACGTAACTTAAATTTGAAATTGTACTTGTTTAAGATTAGTAGAGTTTTAGTTAAATACTTCATAAGTTTATTTTTGCCTTTATTATTTGATAGGCCTCATAATTGAGTTTTACTTTTAGCATAGTGAGACTTCCAAATTTACTCTTATCGTGCTTTACGAAGGTGGAAAAATGTACAATTATAGAGTAGAGTCGAAGCACTTGATGATGTTATAGCTCATTTTCACAACAATGAACTTGGCTATGAAGAGATGCCATTTTTCAGTTACAAATTTTCTCAAGATTCTATTGAGAATGACATTAGAGACCTAAAAAGTGAGGCACACATCATCAACAAAATTGGTTTAATTGAAAAAAAAATACTACGAGATTATGGAGGTATTTTTGGATATTGTGTATGTCTGGGAAGAGAACAATGTGCTGATTTTTTTTGGTAATTCAGTAAATTTATAAATAAATAAAAAAGTATGTACATCGAGAGATCTTACCCCAACCAAAAGGGAACTTACAAGAAAGCATGAGGAACCCTAAAACTGTTTCCCCAGACCATACAAACACAATAGCATGCCTAAACCATATCTAGCAACCAAAATAATCATATCAAAGACCATATTACCAGTAACACAACTATTTCCATATCAGAGTCTCAAGCAACAGAAAACTATTCATTCCTATTACATCTTCTCAATTGGGTAGTAGGGGCTCTCCTATTGGTAAAGTGCCAAAGGAGTAGACCTTGTAGCTTGGGACACCATGCACAATCTTTAATGCTTTTGTAGGTTCAGCCAGTACTGCATCTTATGCCTCTCTTGCTCACAAAGAGTGAGAGTTTCCTTTCATTTTTCTGAAGCGGTAGTGATAATCCATGCCTTGCATATATGCTCGTATTGATATAGATTGTCGATAAGTGAGATAAAACTTGCTTTCTCAAAACCAATTAGTACACCTGCAAAATAAATTTTAGAAGAAACAAGAAAACAAGCTAGTAACCTCTATTTACCCTCTCTCAGTGTTTAAGCTGAGGTGTTCCATTACTTAGAAGATTACTTTAGTATTAATGTTCCCCACTTCCATGGCTGCTTTTTTGAAGGTTCTAAGTTTTCTCTCGGACCATTAATTGTACACAATAACAGAAAGAAGAACAATAAAAATATTGAGGTCTATGTTTCTGTGGCTTTGGGGTTGGGTAAACCAAAGTATAATAGATTAGAGGTTTAGCAAGTTTGGAATGTTTATCTAAAAGTGGCTGAGGCAGTGTAACCACAGTGACTTGGAGAAGGAACATTTAAAGAAGAGGTAGTTGGAAGACTCATTATCTAAGTAGCATAGGGAGCAATGATTAGGGATACGAGTATAAAGGAACTGATCCTTTGTCTGTAGCTTATTAAGGAAAGCTAGCCACAAGATAAAGGCATACCTTGGCTTAGAACCTTTATGCCACACTAATTTATGCCAAGATACTTTCAGAAGAGGTGGCCTCATCAAAGTGTATACTGAAGCATTTATGTAAATTCTTGAGGGGCTTGCAGTCTATTCTAGTCTATCCGAGTGGGCCCCGTCAGGTTGATATATTAAAGGCTCGAGGGTACGAATGGTCTCAATTGTGGCACCTTGCCAGCACCACATATTGTCTCTGATAATATCAACTACCTTTGCATTCATTGGAAATTCTGACCCATTGATAGCTCTAGGTGTTGAGAGATCCTTGAGGATACCTCGAGGGTGCCAAGGGTCTTGTCATAAGAGAGTAGAAATTCTATTGCCTATCTTAAATCTATAATGGTTCCCAATAATATTTCTAACCTGAATAAGTTTTCTCCATCTCCAAGAACTATTATTAGTTGGTTGAGTACTCCTGAAATTTTGCCTTCTAAAAATAATGGTGTTGACCCACTTTACCCACAAAGCTTCCTTATCATTGAAAAGAACCCAAATCGTTTTACCTAATAAGACATTGTTTCAAGTAGGCAAATGTTTGATCCCCAGAACACCTTTTGTTTTAGGTCTACAAAGGTCATTCCACTTGACTTTTCTATGAGTATTAGACACAACCTTTCCAGACCACAAGAAATTCCTAAGTTTAGACTTAATTTCTTTAATGATAGAGATAGGAAGCGAGTAATGGCTAGCCCAGTAGACCTGAAAAGTAGACAAGACAGAAATTACCAAGTGAAGTATACCAACGTAGGATAAGGCTTTATGAGTCCATTTGTTAACTCTGGAATCAAATTTATCCAAGAGCGGGATACAATCTCTCCTAGTCAATCTACTTGTTATAAAAGGTACACTTAGATATCTCATAGGAAGATTACCCCTTTTAAGACCCGAAATGGTTTCCAATTGAATGGCCAAATGATCCACCTCAGGAGATAAAAAGAATTGACTTTTAGTAGGGCTCATATCCAATCCAGAGAAATTTGAGAAGGTTCGCAAGCAGTTAAGCAAGGTATTCACCAAAATAAGATCAACATGACAGAACAATAATAGATCATCAGCAAACAAAAGATGGGTCAGTTTAAGAGGTTTGCATCTCCAATGGAATTGAAAAGTAGGATTTTCTGCTATTGTAACATTCAAAGTCCTAGAAGCACCTCCATACAGATAATAAATAGGTACGGAGAGAGAGGATCTCCTTGTCTTAATCTTGATTTCCCACAGAAAAATTTAGTAGGAGAACCATTGATCAAGATAGAGTAAGAAGGCGAGGTTACACACTCTTCAATCCACTTAATAAACATAGGAGGAAGCCTTACAACTACCAACACTTTGAGGAGGAAATCCCATTGAATAGAATCATAAGCTTTGGCCAAATCTACTTTGAAAGCACATCTCCTATACTTATTTGAAAGATGGTAGTTCTTAAAGATTTATTGAGCTAAAAGGATGTTGTCCCTTATACGGCAATTTTTGATGAAAGCACTTTGGTTTGGGCTGATAAGGAGGGGTAAAATCTCTCTAAGTCTATTAGAAATGATTTTTGTGATCATCTTATAAATCATGTTACAACAGGAGATAGGACTATAATCTAACACAGTGGATGACTGATTTGTCTTAGGAACAAGGGAGATAAAAGTTGAATTAAGCTATTTGAGGAGCCTCCCATGTTTGAAAAAGTCTTGGATTGCCCTAGTGATTTCATTCCTAATAATATGCCAAGTGTGTTTAAAGAAAAAGTTATTAAATCCATTCGGGCCAGGGGCCTTATTCGGGTTGAAAGAAAAGAAAACTTCCCTAATTTCCGACGAAGTAACTTCAGCTACAAGGGTATTTCTAAGGTGCTCAAGAATCGGATAGGGAAAAAAGGTTACCACATACTCGCTTAAAGAAGTTAGATCTTTCATTTGTACCAATAGAATCTTGAAAGAAATTCAGAAATTGTCTCTGAATTTCTTCCAAGTCAGTTATCCTATGGCCATTGCTTCCCAACAAGGAGTGGATATTATTTCTGTTCCTATTTTACAAGATGGAGTTATGGAAGAATTTGGTGTTCCTATCTCCCTCTTTAAGCCACTTGACATAGGAATATTGTTTGTAGAAAGATTCTTGGTCATTTAAAGCCTTAAACTATTGAACGGTATGTTTTAGAGACTTCCTCTTTGGTTGTCAAAAGCGAGCTTCTTTCCTCTTGCTCTGTTACATAAAATAGAAGTTTAGTGGATTAGACACGCTCTAAGATAAGCGGTGATTGCTTTATTTTTTGCTGCTAACTTAGAGAAAAGCCCAAATTCTGATATCTTTAATTTGGTTTATTAGCTCAAGAAGAACTACCCCAAAACTGCAACTGTCATGTGAGATGTTTGCCTTGTGAGAAAAGAGAGTTAGTAAAGTTGTACATTGAACGTGAATGTATATGTACATGTCCCTCTTTTCTTCTTCTTTGTTTTTTTTTTTTAATTTTCTATGCTTATAATCTAAATAAGCTAATAATATTTTTAGGTGTTTTTGATGATCAATAATAAAAGCTAGCTAAAAATGTTGTTCCCTGGTGCAATTTGATTTTACATAATCATATGACCTGCTATAAGTAATACAAGCAAAGTTTTGCATACAGAACAGGTTTCAAAGTAGCCAGTACCAGCGACCTCAAGCAACAAATTGCCAAGGAAACATGTCACACGCACTGACAAAATCAGGGGATTTCCAATTGCGCGATGTTCTCCAGTAACCAGTGGAAACGGAAGTTCTGAGCCTCGAAAGCAACGTTATAGATCCCATGATACAACAGAAGTCACGCTCTTTATGCCATCTTCCAGTCTGAACGAGGAAAGAGTTTCAGAAATCATCTCCTACGTACCAGACTTACCATTGCCACATGATTGATGGACATCTTATTTTCACATAAAAATCTAATAAACTTAGGCAAAGAACACCAGCATAACTATTAAGAAGGAGAAACAGCGGTGGTGCTATTTGAATGCATCTCCTAGTGGCCGTAACTTTGAAATTACCCAGAAATGCAAAAACAATTTTACATACATTTCATTCCTGTAATAGGTAGACATTCCTCTATAACTTGCTCTACTTTGGTTGCGGTTGCTTCACGACATGACTCGCCCCTATCTTGCTTCTTCACGCTTCTCTTTCTTTGCTCGCATATTATAGATGCTTTTGCACATTGCCATCACTATCCCATAATGTTGCGTCTAGAAAGTTGATATCCATGCTTGATTTAAAGGAAAAACGACATCGAGGTGTTCTGCAAGCGAATTTGGGTTCTTGGGCTTATTTATTAGCTCCAGCCCATCTGAGTTCCAATCCATATCACAAAACATCTTGTCCATAGTTGGACTCGGACCTACTGTTTAGGCATTTGGTCATATTATTTTATATCTTTAAATAAAAGACTTGTACTTAGACCAATAGAAGGGGCAATGTCGGAGATTTTCAATTATGTGCTGCGACTAATTCAGTGCCTAGCAACATCCCAACAACCAAGCATCATATAAGAAGCATTAAAAAGCAACAAACCTTCATAGCATGCGACGATCTTAAGTAATCAATAGCAGCGATTTTAGGTGTTAATCAAGCTCACCAAACCTTTGCCTCTCCTTCTTACACTCCACCTGCCATGTTGAACCCCACTATAAGGACGTTTCTTACATGACCTGTTCAGTTGACCAAAGCTACGATACGCAACTTATCCTAAATTTCTTACAAATATTTACCCACAAAAATTTTCCTTAAAATTTACACAATATTGTCTGAACCGCGAAAACTGTCCACGTGCTTTCCACTATATATCGACGGCTCACCTTGCCCACTGACCGTTGACCTAATCACCCACAGCATTGGTGACTTTGTTTCCTCGCTTCTTTCCTTTTTTGATAATCAGCTATTAGGTAAATTAAATAAAGAGAATAGTAATTATTTCTTTTTCTTAAATTTTTTATTTTAAAATTTTAACACCTGTCAAGAGTGGACCCCCTCCTAATGAAAGCCCCAATGTCTCTTTCTGTCTGTCTCTGGTAAGTAGGCAAGCGAAGAAGAAGAAGAAGACGACGAGAGTCCAAGTATGATTGACGAGTCGTGCTTAGAAAGCAATACTTTGATTATGCTTTACTTATCCAGAACCAAATAGCTCACCAGGACTTAACTCGGCTTACCAGATTCAACAAATACCTCTGCAAACTTCTAAAGCTTGATAGACAGAGAGAGAGAGAGAGAGAGGGAGACGGAGATGAAGCTGTCGGCGAGCTACATGGGCCGCCGGAGCAATAGCTTCAGGGGATCGTCGACGCTGGACTCCTCAACGGAAGGCGGTATCAAGTCGCCTGCGGCAATCTTCTGGCTAGTTCTACACGGCATTTGCTGCCTCATAAGTCTGGTCCTCGGCTTTCGCTTCTCTCGCCTCGTCTTCTTCTTCCTCTTCTCCACTTCGACTTCTAACTCCATATTCTACGCGCCGCCTTTTCGCCAGCTCGCTTCCTCCAAGTTCGTCGCGGATCCTGTCAACGTTGGAGCGCAGCTGCCGGCGATCAACGCCTCAAGAGTAGTGGTCGGCCGCCACGGGATCCGGATCCGGCCGTGGCCTCACCCGAACGCGGACGAAGTCATGAAGGCTCACCAGATAATCGAGAGAGTTCAGAGAGAGCAGAGAACTCAATTCGGCGTGAAGAACCCGAGGGCGGTAATTGTAATTACGCCCACTTATGTGCGCACTTTCCAGACATTTCATATCACAGGTGTTATGCACTCCCTCATGCTTGTTCCTTACGATGTTGTTTGGATCCTTGTTGAGGCTGGTGGTGTTAGCAATGAAACTGCTAGGATTGTTGCTAAATCGGGAGTTAAGACTATACATATTGGTTTTAATGAGAAAATGCCGAGTACTTGGGAGGGACGCCACAAATTGGAGACTAAAATGCGACTTCGTGCTCTGAGGTAAAGCTCTCTGATTTTTCTTGCTTAATTGTTGCATAAAGTAGATACTTGCTGTATTGGTTAGAGTGTTCGTTTCTATTTGTTTGATGTGTGTTTGGTGGAGCAGAGTTGTGAGGGAGCAGAAGCTGGATGGAATTGTAATGTTTGCTGATGATAGTAATATGCATAGTATGGAACTTTTTGATGAGATCCAAAACGTGAAGTGGTTTGGTGCTACGTCGGTTGGGATTTTAATTCATTCCGATGGTGCTGAGGAGTCCTCACTGGGTATTATTGAGAAAGAGCAAGAGGTGACGCCTGCAATGCCAGTTCAAGGGCCTGCTTGTAATGCTTCTAACAAGTTTGCTGGGTGGCATACATTTAACACGTTACCATATCATTGGAAAAGCGCTGTTGATATTGATGATAGAGCGATTGTCTTGCCAACAAAGTTCGAGTGGGCAGGGTTTGTTTTGAATTCGAGATTGCTTTGGAAAGAATCAGATGAGAAGCCAGATTGGATTAAGGATCTTGATTCTGTTGGTGAGGATTTAGAAAGTCCTTTGTCTCTGCTCAAGGACGACTCAGTGGTAGAGCCACTCGGCAGCTGTGGACGACAAATTTTACTCTGGTGGCTACGTGTTGAAGCTCGTGCTGACAGCAAATTCCCTCCGGGGTAAGCTTTTTGTCCTTAACTGTGATTACTTTCCTGTTATGGTAACATCCTAGCTTAAGCCTCCATACTATTGGACTTGACTCCGCATATCAGTGAAATTTTTACCTAGTTGCTGTTGTTGGTATTTCTCATTCCCATTGCCACGACTCATGTTAATACATCATCATTGTTCATTGGCTTCATTTTCATTTCAATGTTATGGTAGCTAATTATGTGGTGGCAAAGAGTTATAGAAAGTTAGATCATTGGATTCATAGGATTTGATAGATCCTTGCATGACTTATTCTTATAGCTCTTTTAAGACAACTAGTGAAAAACATCGAACTTCTAGAACTTGTTTTTAGACTGTCATATACAACAACTGTTTGCTGATGTTATGTTATTGTTATACCAAACAAAGCATCCATTAACTGATATAAGGTTCTCAAATCAGCAATTGTCATATATTAATCTGTGTTGATGTTTATGGCTTCATTTTCTTAATCATGTAATGCGATTGAGATACACGACCTTAAACTGTCTGTTGTTTTAGAAGATGTGGTGTCTGCAATTAACCAAGCTAAGAGTATTAAACTAACGAGTTCTAGTCTTTTTACGAGAAAATGAAGGCTTTAGGCTGCTGGCAATCATGTTGTGATCGTGTACAACTAGGAAGATTTTACTGTTTTACTGTTAGAAGGATGAAGTGCAGATCTAAGTTAATTTGAGAGTTGTTGATGCCACTGATGGCACATACCATAAATTTTTGTAGAAAGATATATCTGATACTTGAGCTTCTTAATGCATTCCGATTATTATTGCTGCTGAAATAATCAGCTTTCCCCTTGGGAAATGTTATGGCTGAGGTGCAAAAGGAACTGGCAGTGAAGGTATCTAGGCATTAGAGATGAGGAATTTGTGCATGTGCATTGTACTTAAATCTTTACTGGGGTAGGAATATCTATATTCCTGATCTTTTATTTTGAAAAAGCTTACAAAATTGTTTGGGCTTATGAAGCTTAGAATTTGAAACCATATAATGTGAGACGGGCCATGTTAATACTAGGCCTTTTTAAGATTCGATATCTCGCCCTTGGAGCTTCTGCTTGAAATACATATGTAAAGCAACATGTTAGGAGCTTGTTGGTTTAGAAATCAATTGTACTTAACAAACATTAGCTTTTTTGAGGTTAATTAGTATACAAGTATAGCTCACGTTTGAAGTTTTCCTAAAATTTTCAAGGTTATAATCTAGCTTGTTCGAACTAAGGGGAATATAGGATGTATCAACTTATAGAAACCTGTATCATGACATGACCTTAAGAACGTTTACTAGGAGCCAAATCTTTTATTAGACATTCTTTTGATTCTTAGTACTGGCACAAGACCTGACATTTATGAATGTTGAAGTGTATTTGAGTTTTGACAATCGAATTTCTTGGTTATTGAGGAATCTAGCTTGTAATTGAGCTTTGGTTAAGACTTGTTCAATCAACAAGAAGTTTTTACAAGGTTGTGTAAGGGCCTAGCTGGAGCAGTTGCAGTATGGCCTGTTTAATGGCTTACTAGATCCTGTGGTCACCAAACCTCTGCAACTATCATGATCATCTTTTACTGAGTATTCATGTTAGTTTTGCAAATGTAGGTTGAATGCTATCAAGCCTTATTTCCAATGTATAGTTCATCACACTACATAAAAAAATTCATCAAAAACTCTTCTCTGGAATTAAGTTCTGGATCCACCTTTTTTGGTGTGAACCTAATTAATGAATTGCACCCTGGGCAGTAAAATGAAGAGTGAGAGCCTTTATGAAACCTATATGTTACCATCTGATAGGGTGATCAACATTAGGTCATCATTAATTCACTCTTACCAGACATTCATTTGCAACTTTTTAACCCCTCTTTTGAAATTATGTTTTCGAACATTCCTGGAGGCTAACTTGCCGTATTTATAGTATTCTTTTCTGCCAGTGGTCTCACGTGACCCAAAAATAATAGTAGGAAGTCTTTACTGTTAACTGTATTTTACATTCGATCTTATAATGTGCATGTAGATTTCTCATTCACAGCTTAAAGCTGAGTTTTCTAATGTCTTTTTTTTTTCTTCCCAAATAGGGTTATATGTTCGTATAATACAGTTTTATTTAATCTAATTTTTCAATTGGATTAGTTTCCCGAGATGCTTATTCTTTTACTCTACATTACCTACAGATGGATAATTGATCCGCCTTTGGAAATCACTGTACCTTCTAAACGAACACCATGGCCAGATGCTCCTCCTGAGCTCCCTTCCCATGAGAAGTTTGTAGTCAATATCCAAGATCACACCACTAAGCATCCTACAAAAAATCGATCATCCAGATCGAGACGATCTCGAAACAAGAGAAAACATGAATCCAAAGTGGCAGATTTGGAGGTTTCTTCAAGTCATTCTGAACAGCACTAAACTTTAGCCAACGACATCAAAGACTTACACTGCACTGAGAGAATTGAGAATTTGCTTCTTCGCTGTAAAGGCAAAAATCCCAAGATCATACAGGGTGGAAGGCAATTGGAAGAAGGTGATGTGCGGGTCTGAAATGCTGCCCTGAGTGTCTCAATAATTATTTTTCTTTTTCTCAGTTTGCTAACTGGGGGGTGAGTGGTATTCTGGCATTTGATAGGGGTATGTGATCATAGTCCTAAATCTGCTTACAGGCAAGGGGTTTTCTTGTAGTTTGCATCGATGTTTTCCTATACATACATGATTTTCTTAATAGAAACACAGGGTTGTGTGCAGCAGTCCTTGGGTTCAATAGAAATGAAAATTATTTCTCTAAAGCTCCCATTTATTCTAAATTGATTTTGGCACTTCTCTTCGTTGGTTTTACAATTCAGTTACCATATATTCTGGGGCGAGAATATTCAGTGATGTGACTTGTACGAGTCTAAACTTATAAACTGAATCTTTATAGGATCAAATCCTTGGGGCACATTCGGACTGTAACACTGGAGATCTGTTCTTTTGTTCCGAATCTCTGTTCCTCCTATGTCCAAAGCCTCTCAGCTATTAAATTTATTGCAATGAATGACCGAGATGGTTTTTGAGCACAGGGATTGGGGAACAGAAGATCTGTTCCCGTATTACGGTTGATTGACTGTTAATTACTAAATCAAATCTAATGATTAATCCTATTCTCACCTTTGCATTTCAGTTGCAGTGTCGAAGAATAATAATTGGTTGGGTCGGATTTGGGTTCCATAAGTCTAAATAGATATGAATTTGGATTAGAGACTAATTGGGTTTTGGAAAAGTGGGTCAATTTTGAATTTTATTGAATTTTGAATCAGCCCAAAGTTAGAAGAGGGATAAGAATTTGGATATGAGTTGCCTAATTTTGAATATTTTATTTTTTTATATATTGACTTGAGTATGATTTGAAAATAGTCTTTTTAATAATTAGGATAAGATTGCATATTATTAGATTTCTTCATATTTAGTGTCTATATTACAAAATAAAATAAATAAATAATGTATTTATATTTTTCATTTAGTTAATTATCTTAGCCATACACGTGTAAGGCTTGCATGCTTTCTGGGGTTTATTTATACCCTTTGTATATTCTTCTTTGTTAATTCAATTTTTATTCCAATAATTTTACGGAGTTTACATATCTCTCGTTATTCTTCATCTTCAACCGTCTGCATCTTATCATAGTATTAGAGCGCTTTTTCTTGATTTCTTCTACTTCAATTTTCGTTCAAAGTTCTTGAATTTTCTTCACCCAGACCCTTGATTCTGCAATTTTTTTTTCTCTCGCCATGACAAACTCTACATCTTCGATCAATGGAATAACAGTTCCTCCCACCACTGCTACCGTCGCTAAGGCATAATTAACTCCGACTAGCCCCTACTATCTACACGCCAACGAGAATCCAGCACTAATTCTTGTATCACCACCACTCACAAGTTCAAATTACCATCAATGGGCACGCTCGATAAAGACGGCCCTCCTATCTAAGAACAAGTACCAATTCGTTACAGGTTCTCTCCCATCACCACCTCCCACTGATCCCCTTCATCAGATATGGATTCGATGCAACACTATGGTACTTTCTTGGATTGCCCACTGCCTCTCTCCCTCCATCGCCCAAAGTGTCTTATGGATGGATAAAGCTTCACATGTCTGCGATGATTTGCGTGACCGTTTTTCACAAGGAAATATCTTCAAGATCGCTAAATTGCAAGAAGAAATCTTCTCTGTTCATCAAGGTGATTTGGCAGTTTCGGAGTACTTCACACGTCTCAAGATCCTTTAGGATGAATATACCAACTTTCGCCCGCTGCCTTCCTGTACTTGCGTCAATCTATGTGTGTGTGGTGCTATCACCATCTTCAAGACTTATTAGCAAAACGACTATGTAATTCGTTTTTTCAATGGTTTGAATCCTAAGTTCACTTCGGTATATTCTCAAATTATGTTAATTGATCTACTTCCTCCATTAAATAAAGTCTTTTCGATGATTCTTCAACAAGAAAGGCAGATGACTCTACCTATTGATCATACCAGTTTGTTGGCATCATCTTCCTCTAATTTTAGTCCAAGAAACCCCACTGGTCCGCCCTCCGGATCAAGAAATCCATCTCCTACCTTTCTGTCTCAATCACGTTTCAAAATTAGAAATAACCCCAATCCACCCTTCACCAAAAATTTTCCTCCTCCTTCTGGAAAATTTTGCACCTACTGTGGATTAACCAATCACACAGAATCTAATTGCTACCGCAAACATTACTTTCCACCAAAATTTAAATTCAAAAATCCCATAGCTGTTGCCATATACTCTACAAATGATTAATCGTCAACTATGTTACATCCAAATTCAGATAATCCTCATCAAGAATCCTCAGAATCTTCTACTGTCACTTTATCATTGAATGAATACAATAGATTGTTGTCTCTTGCTAATCCTTCTCAAGATCAGTCAAATTCTTCAAATCAACAACATATAGTAAATCAAGTGCTAACTACTCCACACATGTCTGCCACTTTTTCTACAGGTACTGTTTCATTTATAGCATGTTTAACATCAATTCATTCATGGATTCTTGATACAGGTGCAACTGATCACATTTGTTTTCACTCGAAATCCTTTACTTCTTTGCATAATATTTCTCCCATTTCAATAAAGTTACCCAATGGTTCTTTTTTGACAGCCACTCAGGCTGGTACAATTTAGTTTTCAAAAGATTTTTATCTTAATGATGTATTATATATACCTCATGTAACATCCTGTTACCCATATTAAGGCTAAAATAGTAAATGCGAGAGATTATTGAGAAATTAGGAAAAACACATCTTATGCACATGCATTACACAGGATGCACATACACATGAATATCGAATGTTTGCACATAAAGATAATTGTACATGCATTCAATGACAATTTTTGGGTATAATTGTTTATAAATGTGAGATATTGGGAAATGTGGTTCTTATTTATTAAAAATTGATTTGAGGAATGTGTAAATTGATTTATATTTTTTAGGAATTGTTGGAAAAATTTCTGGAAATTATTGGGTATTTTAGCTAGGAAAATTGTCAAGTGGCAAAACAATTGCTAAATGGTAGTAGAAATTACTGTCCAATGGCAATGAAAATTTTAATAAATGACTTTAGGAATTATTGACAAATGCTATTGAAAATCGGAGAACAACTAGAGTAGAAATTGAAATTGATGGGACTAGTTAAATGAAAGAACCGATTAAATGCTTCAGGAGTGGACATGTGGCAAGTGACAAATATCACTTGCCAAACAATGTCTTAAGTCCACTACCCCTTTAAAAATTAATTAAAAAGCCTTTTCCCCCTTTTTGGTTTGTCATTCACGAAACTTCTCTCAAAAAGGGGCTATTGGTGTTTATTTTTGGTCTCTCCACCATTTTCGTAGCTCCTCTTCTCTTCCTCTCTTCTTCTTGATTTTTGATTCTTCAAAAAAAATCCATTCATGTTAAACCCAACCCTCTCATCTTTCATGCTACTCTTTCTTCCATTCTCACCAAAAACCCAAACCTTTCAAGCTCACAATGAAGATGATCGTGGGTTGTTGGTGAAATTAGGGATTTTTGAGTTTCTTGAAGATTTTGAAGAATTGAGAGCTAAATCAAGTAAGTATCTTGTCAAATATCATGGGTTTTAGTTAAATGAAGAATTTGTGTTGATTTTTAGAGGTTAATCACATGAAATGGTGTTTTGAGTATGTGGGTGTCGTGAATGGTGAGAGTGTGTAAATTTCTTGCTTATATATGCTTGATGAGTAATGATTTATAGGGAAATTTTAGGGTGAATGATCATGATAGGGATTTTAGTATATGCGAGAATGTTGATTAGTATATGTTGATGTTTTGTTTCATGTAAATACTAAATAATGGGTTAGGAGTTGTTTATGGAGGATTGGTTTTGTATATGATGAGTTATGTTACACATGTCTCTAAGGTGAATTGGTTGTGAAAGTGATGTTTCAATGGCAATTGATAGTTGATGAATAGTTATAAGAACATGTCTTGTTTTTGGGTTAATGATAAAATTTGGATAATGCTTTGCTTATGAATGATATTGAGTTGAGTTAAGTAGATCATGTTGGAAGTTTTGGAAATCTGGAAAATGTTAGCAGAAACATTTCCACCGATATGCTTCTATGTTATAGCCATAACTTTTTCTATAGTTGTTCAATTGAGATGATTCTTGATTTGTGTTAAACTAAAGACATATGGCTAAATTTATTGTGAAGACATATAAATTTAATTCTGTTTTTAAGAGTCTCAAAGTTTGATGTGAAAATGAGAACTGGGTGTTGTAAAAGTTGGGGATGAATGTTGAATTTTTGAGCTGAAATGTCTGTGAATTTTCTGTATTGATCTAGACAGGTTTGAATAAATTTTTCTTCATAAAGTTGTAGCTTATCCTCTTATCTTTCTAACAGTATATAGTATGAAAATTTTGGACATTGGAGTTGAGATATATGATATTTTGAAGTTTGTGCTGTTACATTGGATAGGTATACGACACAACTGCATTGGTTTGAATTTTTTAAACCCTTTTGATGTAAAATTTGTTTTTTAGATCTTCATGAAAGTTGTAGTTCTAGAAGTCTCTTCAAAATGGTTTCTGAATCAACTTAATTTGATATTTGTATCAAAATTTATGCCTATTTTACTAAACAGGTCTGGAGAAGAGAAAAGGGAGCAAGAGTGCGAAAATCACGACCCATAAGTCCACCTTCCAGCTTGAACATATTTTACTATTTTGGTCATAAATTTTTCGTCCGACCTCCAAATGATCTGATTTTTGAAGAATTAGATTCCTAGCACATTCCTATATCTTTCTATAGAATAGTTTTTGTTATTAATTTTGAAAATATTGATTGAATCAAAGTAAGGGTATCGGTTAGAAGAGCATGAACTGGATATTTTACTGAACATGTTTCAGTATTTGGATGATATCTTGAGATGTAGGATTCCAATTGAGATGATTTTTTATTTGACCTAAAGTAGAGCAATATGGCTACAAATCATATGAAGAACCTGAATTTTGATTCTTTCTCTAAGATATTGAATTTCTAGATGGAAATTGGGTATAGTACACTATTTTTGGATAAGAATAGTCCGAAAATTGTTAAGGTATATCTTCCACATTACTAAACCAAATTGCGTGATTTTGGTGTCAATGGAAACATAAGACACAGAGGGACACTTTTCTAAGAAGAGAGTATAATCAAATTATATCAGTTTCACTTTCAAATTGAATGTGAATAGTAGACCCAAAAGTGTGATTTGGAAAGTTTCTGAAGTAAGTCAATGAGAAAGGAATGGAGATTTTAATGGGTTAGTGAGGCATAAACCTAAATTACTCTTAGATGAGTTTTGAAATGGGAATGATTTTTGTAAAGAGATTATTGGTAAAATACCCGGGATTGTCATGAACATGCATTGTACATATTTCTTTTCAGTCATATGCATTATTAAACACTTATGATTGTACAAATTGTGATGTATATGTATCTTTCATAAATGGGTTGTGAAGGCTAAATGTCCGCATTCAGGCGTTCCCATAAATTAAAATCAAATGCTAATCTGGAGCATACAGTGAGTAGACCTAGATGGTCTCATTTCATTATTTGTTGATTAATTACTAAATGTATATATGAATGTGATTGATTGTGTTGGTTTCCGAATAGGAGATTTGATGATTGTGATGCTGGGTCGAGATATTGAAGTGTTGCTTGTATGTGAATGAGATGAACTAAGTGTACGTAATTTGATAATAAATATGTTTTGAATGAGCATTTGCTTGTAAGTGAAAATGTGATTCTCAACTTAATGTTGAATGACGGACTAAGGTCTAATGTTATGGGAATGTGATTAAATAGGATCATGCAAATGCGATTGATGCATTTCATTTCATGAATGCATGAAATATGATGGCAGTTGTGACCTGAGTAGCCACTGATCAGAGCTTAAAGCTCAACGAGTGAAAATGAGCTTCCAGCTCAAAAGTGAATCAGAGCCTCAAGCTTAATGTTTAATGAGCCTTGTATCCCCCAAGCGGATAAGGGACAGTTATCAATGAGCCCTATATGGGACATTTTAGGCACTCGGTCGCAACAAAGTAACAAATAAAAAGTGGATCTCATGTGCACTGCATATGCATTATATGAGTGATTAAATTGTATTAAATGTGAAGTGTGAACTGTGTATGATGTGAATTGTGTGTTATGTGATTGGGTGAGCCATCGATGATGGTCACTCATTGAGTTCGCAAAACTCACTCAAAATTTGCAATTATTTTTCAGGCTTTGAAGAGTACCCGTTAGACAAACGGGAGTATACCTACTGCATGCAAGTAAGGGACAAAGGTCGAGATCAGTTCGTGTCTGCATCGTGTTTCTTTATTTTTTTACTGAATTGTATTTTCTGCAAATTATTGTATTTTGTGTACTTGAATATATTTGTTGTGTATAACTTTCCAATTGGAAAAAAGGGTTTTGCAAAAGAGATTGATCAAAGTGTACTATGTTTTGTTTTTGAAATGGGCCCTAGTGATTAACGAAATTATGATATTTGAAAAAGTGTTGATATCTCTTGTAAATGAAAATATTTCTGAATAAAAGTGGGCCCAAATTTTCGATTACTGATTTTTCGCGTACAATTGAAAAGAAAAAAAAATTATACTGAGTTTTTGACTGACTAAGTAATCTAGCACGCTACCCTCCCAGGGCACGGACTCAGATATTACCCATCGATGTCGAGTTTGGGTCTTGCGGGAGTGGAGTGTTACAAACGTAATTCAATAAAATTTAACCTGAATAATTCTGTTAGAAACCTTAGGATTAGTTGTTATTAGACTCAAGGCTAGCTACTAGCATAACTTAGGAGTCTCCACGGTCCATTTAATCAACAACACAATTGCATAACAAAAGATTAATTGGTTAAGAGTTTAGGGGGATTCGAAGCCTAATTGTTTGATATTGGTAATTAATTCACTGATTCACCAATTCTCTGCTTTAATCGAGTAGCTTGTTTACTTTATTTGCATAGTTTTAGTTTCTTTAATTCAAAAACCATGATCAATTCTTAAGCTAGATAATAGAATAGTGGTAACTACTAGTACGCACTGTCCTCATGGAATCGACCTGTACTTACCAGTACTTGTTACAGTTACACCGTGCACTTACGATTTATTACAAATTTGTCTATTACAAAATAGTCAATCAAGTTTTTGGCACCACTGTCAAGGAAAATAAATTAATGGAAACCCTTACTGAAATGAAAACTGATCGTGTGTCTCATGAATGGAGGGATATTTCAAAAAGACCTTCCTGAAGAAAAAGAAAGTATTATAGATCAATTAATGGAATGCCTTGCCGAGAGAGTAGCTAGTCAACGTGAATTCGATAAGAGACTTCATTCAGTTGCATATGATGAGTATAATCTGAGCTTTCAACCATCTCAGAGTGAAGAAGAGACAACAATTGATTTCATGAATTAACATGCAATTCAAGAAGGCAAGGAGGTAACCACTATGATTGAATCTATTCAAGAATCCAACCTGAGGCATCAAGAAACAAAGACTCATATATAAAATATGGTGAATCAAATCGATCAGCAGGAAAAGATATTATCCAATGAACAACTAGGGAGTTTGCCTATTCCTAATGAAACAAATCCTAACAAATTTGTAATGGCAATCATCCCTTGTAGTGAATTTGAGATCTCAGAAGAAGAAGAGGAAACAAGCATTGCAAATAAATTAATGGAACTCCTTACTGAATTGAAAGCTAAGCAACACGAATTCGAGAGTGAAGAAAAGGAAAGGGTTGGCTTCATGAATGAAGCAACATTCCAGGAAGAACTTCCAAAAAAAGAAGAAGTCTCCATCCAAGAAGGAAAAGTAGAGGAATAACAGAAGATAATTGAAGAAGATGAGCTAGAAACCTTTATCCATGAAGAAGAAGAAGAGTGGATAGAGGTAGTTGAGGAAGAACTGGTGGAGGAACCAAGTAAAGGAACTACTGATGAGGTGTTAGTAGTGACCTTAAATACGAAGGGATCTCACTTCCTTGAAGACAAGTTGTTCGAGCTAACCGATAATTCAGGGAGTTTCATTATCCCTCATTTTATTAATAGTTTGTCTTTAAAAAGGGCATTATTGTTTGAAATTGGATTTATTAATTTGATAAATTATGTCTTTGTTATTATCTTGCAATAGGTGGCTTGTTCACAAGCTATGAAACTGCTTTATAGAGAAAAGGATGGAAGCAAGCAGCTGATTATTGATCCAGGATGACTTTAAACATACATGTTACGTCGAGCTACCGACGTTAAAGAAGCGTTGCATAGGAGGCAACTCATAAGTTAGTTTTAATTTTATTTCAATTTTGATATTATCTTTTATTTGCTTTCATCTTAATATAGGATTTTATTTTATGTTACGTTATTTCTTTTGTTTCTTTTTATCCTTTTCTTTTATATTTTGCAAGAATGTTAGTTTCATATTAGATGGATCGAAATTAGAGAAGTTGTCATAGTCAGGAAAGTACTGTTAAACCCTCTCACTTTTTCATAAATGCTTATACATTAAGGACAGTGTACGATTTTAAGTGAGGGATAGGTTTAATGAACATGTAACTGATTTCTTTAAGCTTATTATAATCCTGATTATAAATTTTATTAACTGATATCTTGAATTGGTTGAATCTGTCCATGAAAACTATATTTCCTTGTTAAATATTGATTTGAATTAGTGTGTAAAAGGATGATGGATAGAATAAAATTCATATTTTTAGTAATCATTGAAATATTCAAGTTGAATGAAATTTGCATATTATTTACACACATATACTCCCAATTTTTTAATGAGCTTTTGAGCCTAAGAACAAAATTTTCAAAATTTTTAAAGCTTTTTTTATTCTTTCATATGTGTGATGTCATGTATAGTAGGATAATTTCAGAACTTGCTTTTATTATGCATATCAAGACCATATTTGTTAAATTAAAAACATTGACATAAGAATGTCAAAAAAAAAACATTGACATAATGAAGGCACTTAGATTTAACAACTTATTTTAACCTACTTCTTTGAAAATTACCATATTCATAAATTTACCTTTAGGAATAACCAAGTTGAGCCTTAGCCTTTCTCATTGATTAAACCCAAATTTAAAACTTTTATCCTATTTTTCTTTGAAGACTTGTTTATTATTTCGAATCTTGAAGGTTATTGTTATTATTTACTTATTTGAGACTTGAAATTCTTGAAAGGTCCAATATTTTTGTAATTGTGGCAATGATTGAAATATTGTGAAAAAAAGAAAAAAGCATAAAAAGAAAAAAAAGGAAGAGAAACAAAAAAAACGATTATGGTACCAATAGAATTGTGATGAAAGGACTTATGTGTTTTGTAAACAAGTATTGTAGTATCTCTTTGAGTAAATTTCCTTCACTTAAACTCTTCTTATTATCCCAATCATACCATACCTAAGCCATTTATAACTCATAAAAAGACTTTTTAATTTTTGTTTCTAGTTTGTATATAAGTGGTGGAGACGTGATTTTACTACAAGTATATGGTAAGAGTTCTACTATGCATTGATTGAGAGTTTTGATGCTTTTCATCGTAGGCACTTGAGTGTATTAAGTGAAATCTTTGTCAGGGTGTAAAGATATGTGCTTTTAATTTCAATGTGATTTTCGATGTGATTACTATTAATATGTTTTAGGAAGTTAATTTTAGGATAACTTGATTCTAATTATATGCTAATTTGATTCAATAGGATATGATGATGTATAGTATGAATGGATAGATTGAGATTGATGATAGATGGATGTTGTGAAATTTATATAACTTTGATTATGATTTGCTTGAGGACAAGTAAAATCTCCGTTCACTTTCTATCTATTTTTATTAGGATTACTTGATTAGATTGAGAGAGAGGATAATCATATGAAACTATAAGATATCTAAGATCAAATATGATTAAATCAAGAAGAAAGTAAAAATGAATAAAGATAAAAATAATTTCCTTGCTTTCTTCATTAAGCAACCAATCAGTTTTATTGTTTCTTAGATATTAATTCTTTTTTAGTTTAATTATTAATTATTCATCTTATCATTTACCTTAAACAAAGTTGACAAGAATCATCGTGGGATGATATATTTTATACTATAAGATACGATATACATACTTGTAGCTAAGAAAGTTATTGAATTAAAACTTCAATATAGACTATAAGTGAAATTAGCATACTTATGTATACCTTAAAGTTAAAAAATATATAATTAAAAAATTATTCAAAGTTAATCACTGTTTACACTTTTACTTGACTATCATGGCATTCTTACCTATGATATTCTTTATTTCCAATAGGCAATATGGAAGATGTATACCTGAACCATTGTCCCCAAATAAGCTATCAAATCTCTTATGCATCCATTGTTGAATAAATTAATTCATTTAAATCTTTCTTGGTTTCACTCTTCATTATCCAAGAGTTGACATCTAATTTAAAATTAATACCAACATCCCGTACAAATTTTGCATAAGTTATGCTTTTACTAATACGTAACCTCCTTACCAACCACTTACTGAACTACATATTCACAAAATTAATACATTCAATTGCCCTCATCCTATACTGGCTTTGTTAGCTCTCTTAAAATGAAAACATAGTTTGGATTCAAACAATCATTATTGAATAAATTTTGTAAGTCTCTAATTTAGGTTGACTTGTAATTTTTATGTATACTTATGAATTTTATAGATGCAATTTGTTTCACAAATTATTATACAACAAGTGATAGTTAAAAAAATGCACATCTCAAGTAAATTCGAGGATAATATTTATTCCAGAAGCACATCATGGCAAACCCAAAATAAATTAAACTTTAAAAATTTTAAGCACTTTATTAATACAAATGCAAGGTCAAATAGTATTTGGTTATAAATAAAGGGCTTGTACTTTTTTTAATTCCTGTATTTCATAAACTGGACTTTCTAAAGCCCTCGTCTTTTATTGACCTAATTTAGACATAAAGGCAAGGGGTCATGAACCATAAATAAGCAAGGCAGTGCTATGGGAGTCAAAGAACTCGTTTTGTACTTAATACTTTTGTTCAAATTACCATATTAGTTCTATGTCCCATGTCACAACTGTTCCATGTTTGTAAGAAAGGACTTTTCTGGGTCAGGTGTGCTCTCTTCTTGTACCTGGGTGAAATAGAACATGTGAAGTGATGTTCTTTTTCAGGTTTTGTAGATTGTGTATTTCGTTTTCCATGTAATCTAAATTTAAGACCCAGAAAAATAGAGAAAATTTGTCAAGTTAGGGAACGAAGTGCAGTTTTTTTATTAAAAAAATCACAATGCCAGAGTAGTAACTTCGAATTAAGATCATAACTCATCATGACGGTAAAGCCTCAATTGTAAACACTTTCCATACAGAGGCCACAAAGCATAAGCTTATAGACTGGCAGATAACTTTTACAGCCCAAACTCTACTATTCCACATCAAGTCCATCTCTAGTCACTTCCAAGATGGCCCAAAAGGCAACGACGTATAGTACATATGTGGCCGTATCTTTAGTTCTGAGAAGACAAGAATACGCGGGATGAAAAGACTTCGAATACTGGACGCTCACATCCTGATAGTGGAGATCAACAGAAAATATTGTTCTTCACATACTCCAACCGTGCGCCTAAATTGAACTTTAGGCTTGGCGATTCAGAAAACAAATTCACAACACTCGAATTTTTGCTCACAATTAAGAAAGCAAATCGGAATGCACAATTCAAGATATGATTGCCGAACAATGCCTAAAGCAATTGTTTTCTGGTTCTTCAATTCACTTCACCTCCCTCAGCATTACATCCATCTGACTTGTATCAAATCAAAAATAAATTAAATACCTATATAAACTCTCTGAAAATACCCGAGTTGCAAAATCAAACCGTCAACACATAAACACAACCAATCATCGACAGACTCAAAACTCAGAAATGCGTAGACCTCATGGCACACCTATCCATAAATCAGGTCTATGAAATTTCACTTCGGTAGCCAAGCCATGAGATAGTAAAATACGAGGTAAACTGTAGACAAATCTACCTCTTCATAAGATGAAGAATCAAGCTGAGGAAGTTGGCTCCTCTGCTTTCTTCTCTACATCAGTCTTACTTTCATCCTCCTTGGCTGCAGCAGGCACCTCCTCAACTTTTTCCTCTGATTTCTTATCTGCAACAGTCAACTTATCGAGGGCATCAGCAGCAGCAGTTGCATCTTTGTTTTCCTCTTTGCATTTTTGGGATTCAGTAACTTCTTGAAATGTTTCCATGAAGTTTTTGCAATCTGATCACAGCCGAACAACAGCAATCAACCTAAAGAGAAGACTAGGCTACGAATGAGGTACACACAAAAGAGAACATTCATCATCCGTGTAATTTGACATATATGAAAACAATATCCTCGTTGATGCCAAAATTTATCTCTTGAGCAACAGAATCTTGTATTTCAAATAACATTATTTATTTACGGTTTTCAGAAGAAACTGCTAAATAACTCCTCAGATATTTCAACATACAAGAAAAAGAATAAATCTTTTAGGCTCATAACAAGAAGCATACCTACCAAGACTCAAACAAATGTCCAATAACAACAAGAGTTAAAGTAATGAATTGTCCATATCAACACGGTAAGGTAACTCTTAACAACATCACCACACTTCTTTTTTCTGAAAAGTAAGCGTTAGTTTCTCCTAGGTCTCAGAGGAGGATACTTTGACACCCTCTCCCAATAAGCCACAAGGCCATTGGAAACAATACCACGCATTTCTTGTGGACTACCACTATCTATAAGTACCTCTCAAAATGAGTCAACGAATCCAATGAATTGTTAAGTTTTAACCATAAAAATAAAAATCTTGAGAACTATCAATTCCTAACCATAAGGCAGAAAGCATCATATCTGGACCTCACTAAGGCTTAAGAAAACAAAAGGACTGCAAACTTCATTGGCCAAACTTATTAACCCCCCTCAAAATATTAACCCCCCACAGCCTCGAGAAACCCACTATAAGAAAAAGGGCAGCAAGGTATATCCTAATTTGGATAACTTGCAATACGAAGCCAACAATATAAGTTCACCTCAAATGAAATTTTTTTAACAGTAACCCAACAATGCAAATAAAAGTTGTGCTCACTCTCAACAGTAGCGAAACGAATGCAGAAAAGCTCATCCTTCAATTCACCATCGGCAAAATCAGGAGCATGCCACACGCATGATTTATCATTCCCGACGTGTTCCTGAACTGACATAGTCGATAGCACTGCAACCAGAATCAGACCGCACCGCACATCGAACAACACAATCAAAACCTAGGTCAAGCAACAATCAAAACAGAATATAAATTGACAAAATGAAAAATGAAGACAAACCGAGATGATTGGCGCAGATCTTGAGAGTCTTAGATTGTCTCATAACAAGGCGAACCTTGCCGGATTGCTTGTGCTTCAACAACTTCACAGAACCTGCGCCTCTTTCCTTCCACTGATTCCCATCCTTGTCAAATCGATAGAGCTTCGCTTTTCTAGAACCGACCAAATCAGACCGTTTGAATTATTTATTTAGGGTTCATTTTCAAAGAAATCAAAAAAAAGAAAAAAGGAGAAACTCACAGATCGAGAATAGGATCTTCGTCCTCTTCACCGGTGGTAACGGCGACCTCTTCAAGTTTGACGATTGGAGCTACTTGAGCTCCGGTGTCCTCGTCCTCGGCGGCGGGGGCGTCGTCTTCTTCTTTGTGATCGTGGTCGGGCTCTGGGGTGGCCATTGTGCTGTTGATTTAGAGCTGATACAGACTACAGAATATACAGAGGGAGATATGGCGTTTGAAGTTGAACCGAGAGTAGGAAGCAGCTGTAGGAATGGTATTGGTAAGGAAGTTTGAAAAATAAAATAGGGCTAGGGATTACGGACCAGGGGAATGTGATCCTCCTTCCCCATTTTTGTATACTTACCGTGTTTTATTACATCTAACTCGTTCATTTATATCCTGTCTCTATTTTTGTGTACTTACCCCATCTTATTACATCTAAATCATCCATTTATGTAAGACCTACATAAATAGATAGTTTGGACCTAATAAGATAAGGTAAGTACACAAAAATAGGACAGAAGATCACATCCCCATCTCCAGTAGACACTCACGCATCAGGCTCCCTAGTCTCCGCCTGAAATCCTCTGTCTCTATTTTTGTGTACCTACCCTACCCATTAGATCCAAACCATCTATTTATGTGATGGGAAATAGGAAACCAATGCTAAATAGGATAATGTTCGCGCACCCACCAGACCAAGTCCCTTTTCTCCAAAATAAAATAAAACAAAAATCTTTAAATAATATTTTTTATTATATATCAAAGTATATTTATTAAATTAAAATAATTAAATTAGATTAATTATAATTTTTATTAATAATTAATATTTAATAAATTATTAAATATGTATGACCAAAAAATGAAAATAGAAAACAAAACTCATATTTGTACTCTTTTTTTCTTCTCTTTCTTTGGAATTTGAGAAAGGAAAAAGAAAAGGATGTTATTGTCCATTTATAATTATACCTGTAAAGGAGATCAAAAACTACTTACGACTAGGAACGTGTGTTATTCTGGTCGCCTTATCTGTTTGTGCTGTGTATGGAACGCCTCGGCCATCTCATCACTCACTCCGTGGCTCATGGACATTGGTTGCCTATCACCTTAAGTCGCTTAGGCCCCCCATATCCCACCTATTTTTTGCCGACGACCTCATCTTATTCTTTGAAGCTTCTCTTGATCAGGTCTCCATCATTTGCGATAACTTAAATACTTTTTGTGCCGCGTCGGAGCAACACCTTAGTCAGGACAAATCGCGAGTTTTCTACTCCAGGAATGTTTCCCCTTCTACGATGCGTACTCTTAGCCGAGCATTGGGCTTCAAATAGACATCGGACCTCGGTCGCTACCTTGGAGTCCCACTACTTCACGAAAAAGTCACTAAAAAGACTTACCAATATCTTCTGGACAAAGTCCACCACCGCCTTTCCGGTTGGCAAACCAACCTTTTGTCTCTTGCAGGCCGCATCACTTTGATCCAGTCAGTCCTCTCTACGCTCCCTACTTATACGATGCAAACGGTCCGCCTTCCTCGAGGTTTGTGCGATGAATTGGAGAAGCTTATGAGTAACTTTTTATAGGGCTCCTCCTTCGGCTCTCGTAAGATACATCTTGTTCACTGGGATAAAGTTTGCCACCCTAAGGGTATGTTTGGGAGTTTAGGATGGAATGGAATGACAATTAATGGAACGGAATGGAATGGAGTGGAATAAAATGAAATGAAATCGGCCACTCCATTGTTTGGAAGTTTAAAAAAAATAAGAGAGGGACTCCTTTGACCATTGTTTGAAAATGATACTAAAAATGAATGGAATGGAATGACTTGTAATATTTTTTTTTCAAAATTACCCTTGTAATAAAATATGCATAGTTGCCATGAAACTATTTTAGTAACCCCAAAGCATTTCAAATTGTAG
>JANITX010000212.1:8658974-8671957 GCA_027564395.1 Erythroxylum ulei | reverse complement strand
CTTCATCTTTCAAGTATTTCTATCTTATGCAACTTGTGATGAAAATCACCCAATACACCGCCAACTCCACTCTGATTAGACAAGAAATACAAGAAAATCAAAGGCAGAAGAAGTGTAGTGTGTGAAGCTGTCTGAAGCACATGTCGAAGACAGAAGATGGAGTAACATTCTGGAAAAAACACTTACAGCTGAAGTCAAAAGGTTAAGTGGCTTAAGTCACTCCCGCATGGTTGACTATTCAAATCAGAAGCAACTCAACCAAAGCACCGCCGTTTCATTTATCACTCAAGTTCAAGATATTACAAAACGCAGCATTGTCAACATGAAACACAGATACACGATTAAAGTAGTAGCAATATGAAAGGCAGAAAAAAAATGCACAGCTTAAGGAGTAAACTAAATACTCACGTGGAGTGCACATGATGATGGTCTGATTCAAGCCATCACATACGAAGACCATCCTCTTCATTTCTTCAGTTATATAAAAGGAAAAAACAAAGTTTATGTAAGGGATTACAGACAATACACATACACGAAAAACTTCAGTTCTCATATTCATTGTATTTCAGTCTTTGAGAGTGTAAAAATAGTGAGAAGAAGAGAGATCTAGAGTACCAACCTGTTTTAGGTACTGGTAAGTTTGTGAGGCTCTTGTTGCAGGTGTTCAAAGAACACTCAATCTTTGTATCTTCTTGTTCACTTTCCTCTACATTAGTGAAATTTCTACACCACTAACAAGTGGAAACCTTGGATGTAGATAGTTCTTGACTATCAAACCAAGTCAATCTGTCTTCTTTATTTTCTGCAAGTTTGTATTTGCAAAATCAAAGTATCTTTATCAGTTTCTATTTCAAAGAATGGCAACCCAACAGAAAGTGGTATCAGAGCATCAAGACCTCCTGGGACAATTCTTGGATACTTCAAGTAGTAAAGAAGCATCAAGAATCATTCAAGATCAGTCAGTAAAGAAGCATAAACAATTAGTCAAGATCAATCAGTAAGTACAACATCAACATACATTCAAGATCAGTAAGTGAGTACATTCTTTAAGTTTCTGTACACTACAGAAATCATGTTAGGTAAAGAAATGAATGTTTTTTTCTAGTAAAGAAGACTTTACCATCTGGAAACTCCAGATGCAAGCTCTTCTTGAGTCCTATGACTGCTATGATGCTATAGATGATGAATATGACCTTGAAACTGATCCTATAAAGAAGCTGAAAATGCAAAGACTTGTGCATTGCAAGTTAATGCTTCACTTATCACCAACAGTGATAAGATAAGTGCATAATTGTAACATTGCATAGAAGCTATGGATGAAACTTGATGAATTATATGCCAAAAAGTGTCTTCCTAATAAGATGACGCTTCTCCACAACCTTGCAAACTACAAAATGAACACTTCAATATCCTTAAATGATAACCTAGATTATTTTTTCAAGCTAGTACAGGATTTAGAAGCTACAAATGAGAAAATAAGTGAGGAACATCAAGCTGTAGTAATCCTAAAGGCATTACCCCCTGAATTTAATGCATTCAAGAAGGTAATTAAGCATGCTAGTGGAGAATCACTTACGGTAGAAAGGGTTTTAGATTCTCTTATGGAAGAAATAGTTGAAGTGAATCCGTTTAAGAAAGAGGTTGAAGTGATGTTTGTAGAGAATAACTATGAGAAGAAAGCTCATAAGAAAAACAGCAAGAAAGGAAAGTGGGAAAGAAAAACACCCCAAGGAAGGAGAAAATGAAAAGAACAAAAAGGGTAAAGCTAAGACATGCTTCTATTGTGACAAGGAAGGACATTTTGTAAGGGATGGTATAAAAAAGAAGAGGGATAAGGCAAATGAAAGTGGAGTTTCAGGTAATGTTGAAAAACCTGAAGATTCCAACGAAGATGAAATACTGGTTGTAACTGAGGACTATGGGGACCTTAGTAGAGAGTGGATATTTGATTCAGGGTGCACTATGCATGTCACTCCTCATAAGGACTGGTTCACTACATTCAAAGTAGTCACTGCCAAGGTTAAAATGGCAGATTCTGGGCAGCAAAAGATAGAGGGCATAGGAAGTGTTTCCATCAACATGTTTGATGAAAAAATAAGGATCCTAAGTAATGTCAGATTTGTGCCTGGAATAAGGAGAAATCTGATCTCGAAAAGCTTTTTCGATAAGTAAGGCTTTCAGATCAGATCTAAAGATGAACTTAGAGAAATCCCAAGGGATGGGAAAGTCATCATTAGAGGAGTAGAAAGAGGTGGCCTATATTATGTAATAGGCACAACTGAAATTAATCAGATTTTAGAAACAGGAAACCTTGAACCAACAAAGCAATGGAAAACTAGGTTGAGTCATGCAGGCAACAAAAGCTTACTCCATCTCTCTAGGCACGGTCTAATTCCTGAAGGAAACCTACATAAGTTAGAATTTTGTGAATCCTGTGTGCTAAGAAAGCACCACAGGTCAGCATTTCAAAAGGGAGCAAAGAGAGCTACAGAGATCAGGGAGTATGCTCACAGTGATCTCTAGGGCCAGCTCAAGTCCCCACAGCAGGAGGGAATGTGTATTTCATGTCCATAATTGATGACAAATCTAGAAAATGTTGGGTTTACCCGATGAAGAGGGAGGATGAAGCTTTAGAGAATTTAATAAGGTGGCATACTCTTATGGAGAATCAAACGGGGAAGAAATTAATATACCTAAGGGCTGATAATGAGCTGGAGTATTGCAATAAGGAATTTGAAGAATACTGTAGAAAAATGGGATTCTTAGGCATAAGACTGTTAGAGCTACTCCACAGCAAAATGGAGTAGCTGAAAGATTGAATAGGACCATCCTAGAAAAGACTAGGTGCATGTTTCTCTCATCGGGTTGCTCTCATTCCCTATGGCGGGAGACTATTAAGACAACAACCTACTTAATTAACAGGCCCCCAACTTCTGCTAATGACTACAAGACCCCTCAAGAAATTTGGAGTGGTAAGAAGCTGAAGCTCATACACTTTAGGACTTTCGGATGTGCAGTTTATGCATATCAGAAAGAGGGAAAATTACAGCCTAGAGTAGTCAAAGGAGTGTTTTTAGGATATCCAAAAGGTGTGAAGGGCTATAAACTCCTACTGCTCTAAAAAGGAGCTTACAAAACAATCATAAGCAGAGATGTCATCTTTAAGGAAGATGAATTCCCTCTATTGACTAAGAATTCACAAAATCCAGACCTCCAAAGTGAAATTCGGGGGCACTTGGGGGCATCAAACCAATCAGCCCATTTTTATTTACCACCAGAATCTTAAGATGGTGGTTTACAATTAGAAACTGTGGAGTCTCCAGAAGGCACAACACAGTATGAAGAAAGGAGGGAAGAGGCAGAAGTTGAGGGTGAAGGAGAAGCCTTAAACCCACCTACGGATGGCATTCAAGAGAACCTACAAGACTACCAACTCGCAAGGGATAGGCAACTAAGAATCAACATACTTAACAAAAGGTACACTGAGTTAGATATGGTCGAATTTGCATATTTCATGGCTGAAAATGTAGAAAATAAGGCACTTGAAACCTATGATGAAGCCATGAGAAGCAAGGAAGCTAGAAATTGGAAAGAAGCTTGTGAGAAGGAATACTCTAATGAAGAATAACACTTGGACTTTAGTACCTAGACCTTACAAAGCCAAATTAATTAAGAATAAGTAGTTGTTCAAATTGAAAGAAGGTGTAACAAAAGCAGAACCTAGGATTTATAAGGCTAGACTTGTAGCTAAGGGATTTTGGCAAAAGGAAGGATAGACTATAAGGAGATATTCTCTCCAGTAGTTAAATTCAAGACAATTAGGCTTATTTTAGTCCTAGCAACTTTATATGATTGGGAAATCCATCAAATGGATGTTAAGATGACTTTCCTATATGGAAAGCTAGAAGAGACCATATATATGAAGCAACCAATCAGTTTTGAGGACAAAAACAAGCTGGACCACGTTTGGCTATTGCAAAAATCCCTATATGGGCTCAAGCAAACCCTTAGACAATGGAACAAGAAGTTCCATGAGGTTGCTGCTAGTATGAACTTCATCCGAAGCTCATATGATTACTACCTATATTATAAAGATCTAGGAATGACTAAAGCAGTGTTTATATTAGTTTATGTAGATGATCTCATCATCACAGGGAAGGACTTGAATAAAATTCAAGACGTTAAGGCTGAATTGTGCTCTCTCTTTGAAATGAAAGACCTAGGGGAAGCACAGAAGCTTCTAGGAATGCAGATAATAAGACATAGGAGGGAAGGGAAGCTATAGCTTGTTAAAGGAATTACATAAGGAAAATCCTAGCTCAATTTAATATGGAGCAAGCCAAACCTACTTCAGTTCCTTTAGGATCACACTTGCAAATGGTTTCTGATAAGTGTCCTAAGACAAAAGAAGAACAGAAGGCTATGGCTCACTATCCCTATGATGTAGGTGTTGGAAGTTTAATATAACTTATGCTAAGAACATGGCCTGATCTAGCCTATGGCCTGATCTAGCCTATGCTATAAGTATCCTAAGTAAGTTCATGGCCAATACAGGTCTAGAACACTGGCAAGGGCTCAAGGGTGTTCTCAGATATATATCTGGAACAATTAACTATGGTTTATGTTTCACTAAAACAGAACTAACAAAATGCAAATATTTGTCTTTATGTAGTTATATGGATGCAGACTGTGCAGCAGATAAGGACTCAAGAAAGTCAATTTCAGCATATGTTTTCACACTATCAGTAAACACAATTAGCTGGAAATCACAACAACAATCAGTTATAAGCCTATCTACCACAGAAGCAGAATATTATGCAATTACTGAAGGAGTAAAAGAGCTAGCATGGCTATCAGGTATACTTAAAGAAATCAACATAGACATCACAACTCCAGTACTTTACACAGACAGTCAAAGTGTTTGGTACCTTGGTAGGATCCAGTCCTCTATGAAAGATCCAAGCACATAGATGTGCGTCTGCACTTTGTCAGGGACCAAATCACCAAGGGGATCTTCAACTTGGAAAAGATCACAGGAGAAAGAAATCCATCAGACTTCGGGACCAAGGTATTAACTAAAAAGAATTCATTTTCTATAGGGAATACTTACAGATTAATTAAGCCCCATGATTCCGAAGGCAGTGTTGACAGATCTCACGAAGGGGGTGGAGATCAGGGTTTCGAATTTTTGGGAATTTCTCTAGGTTTTTTTCAATTACAGCTAGGATTGGGGAAATAGGAGGGAAACCACTTGAAATCAAAGTCACTTTCGTCAGATCTCACAAATTTAGGAAAGTTAAGGTTGTCAGGTTTTTTGTGTTTCACTCACAGATGAAGGGTTCTAAGTATAGATTAACGGAGGAGGGAAAAGATGTGATGAAAATCACAATATTCTCCATTATTATACACAGAACCATCAAAAGCACAAGAAGAATGAAGACTAAAGGTGAGTATATGTTTGTGTCTGAAATGTAGAAGAAGGAGACAAGGAGAAGCTTTCAGAATTTTCACACTGTCAGAAAACAACAGATAAGTGTATAGACCTACCACATGACTCATATTTGAAAAATTATCTCAAAACACAACCATTTTACATTAAATCAGTGGCTACACACACAAAGTAGCAGTAGGTCAGAAGCAATTTAAAAGAGAGATTCAACACACAAAACGCATAGTAGAGGAAGGACCTTTAATAAGTCACATGGGAGGCATGTGGGATACATCAACATCAAGTTGTCCGAAAGTTCTCATCTTCAACAGATATAAAAGAAGCATCAGACACAGAACATCACAAAGAAAATTCAATCTTCAACTTTTCATTGTATTTAGTTATGAGAGTGATAAAAATCAGAGAGAAAAATAGTCAGAGAGTGCTAGAGTACTGACTTTGGGTACTGAGAAGTTTTGAGACTCTTATTGCAGGTGTTCAAGTGGAACACTCAATCTCTGTATTATCTTCTTCATATAGTAAAAATTCTTACCACCATAGGTGGGAACCTTGGATGTAGATAATGCTTCACTATCGAGCCAAGTAAATTGTGTCTTCTTTACTTTTCTGCATGTTTCATATCTATAAGAACAACACTCTTTATCAAGTTTATGTATAAAAAATAACAGAAAAGCAGTAGAAAACCCAACAGAAATAACCCATACCCCTCAGATTAATTAAAGAGGCCTCAAGTCAGTTTAAATGACAAACGAATTTAATTGTTCACAAATTAAGCATTATGAGAACAATTGCTAAACTTATTTAGCAGGTGAAAGACTATTTATGATCACGAAATAGAAGATACAGGTAATGAAAACCAAAGATTCAATTCCAATCGAAGCTTCTACAGTAATAAATACGATACCAGACATGTAGCAAACAGACAAACATTTTCTTTGCAGCTTACCTTACACAAACTACACAAAGAAAGTGAGAGTCCATCTGAACTTCTGTAAATAAGTGAGGTGTCAATAACTCTTGCATGGTCCAACTTTATTGCTGTCAATGCATATTGATTCAGAGATAAGTAAGCGCATGAACTGTAATCAGAACATAACAAACTCCCATAAACAAAGTCAAAAAGGGACAAATACTTGAACAGACCCTGTAGGTCATTCTGCAAACTGTGACCCACTAAAATAGTTCGCTTTGACATTAGTTTCTTCATGGATTTCTACAGAAAAATAAGTTAGCTTAACCCAACAATATTGTAAGTGATGAACTGACAAGATTCTAAGAATTGTAACGTGATACCTGTATTTCTGTTAATGAAAGTGATGCTTTACTTAAATCTGCTGCAGATATTCCAGTAATATCAGTTCTATAATCTCTAACTGGTTTGCAAGGCTTTACTAGTTCATGAAGTTGTACCTGAGAGCCATATACCAAGCTTCACTAAGTTTCTGGGGGTAAATCATCACTAATACAATCAAATAAACCACCTACATCATTAACTCTAAAAGCATACAATTACAGGCACTAAACCACCCAACATTAACAAACACAAACAGAAGGCCACATATACCTGTAGGTTATGATCCACAACACAGATCTCCACTAAAGCATCGGTGCCATCTTCACAAAGAACCATCTCACAATCAATAGCAAGCATTGCATTTTTAGTCACTGACTTGTTTTTCTTACTGAGCTTGGTTACCATCCATTGCTGCAAATATCAATTCAACAAAACAACAATGCAAGCCTTGTTACTACTAAGTGTAACAGCCTCATGATATTTAGCAAGTAACACAAATTACTTGAAACAGTAGCTATGTTTGAAAACAAAACAGAGTGAGGTACAGGATAGCAGGAAGATAAATAATCCAAGCATTATGCTAATCTCAAGGCCAAAAACTGTAAAACTGTTATAGACGATTTACAGCATCATGTCCTCTATACTTCTTCTGTTCAGAATCAAGCAACCATAAGGCCTTTTTGACGACAAATAACCCATGTTTTGCTTCAAAATATTAAAAAGAAAATAGTGGAAGACAAAAAGAAATCTTTTAGTAAAACATAAGCCAATGAACTATCTACATATTTGGGTCGTCATGCAACACCCAAATCACCCCTGCCAATGAATTAGAGAATCGCACCTCCAAATTGAAACTCCAAGAATAACAACATTGAGAATAACAACCAAGCCGATAAATCATAAAACATATAGAATGATCAGTTGCATAAATTTAATGGAGATGTGCATGAAGGTGTTACACCAAATGCCAAATAAAAAGCAGAAGAAAGATGCTGAATACAATCTTTTGCCCAGTCTTGTTCAATAATTACAAATGAGAATGCTGAAATGCAACTTGAAAAGCCACAATAACTGGAGAAGAACGTAAGACATGGAGATTTAACATTAGTGAAAGTAAAAATCATCATAAAACAAATTGAGTAAGAATTTATGACAGCAGACCTTCTCATTGGACGGGAATGCATACTTGGACAGGTAAAGTGGGTGTTCGATAGTTAAACGAACAAGCTTCTGCACTGCCACAATTGATAATTAGCCATGATTACCTCATACATTATACGAGGTCACACTGACACTTCTACTGAGAATCTACAATCTCAACCAACCTTCTAAGGACCATAAGTTAAAGAACGCACCTGTACGGGCGATTCATTATCTGGGGATTCTTTTTTAATCCTCTCCAACACCTCCAAATTCGAATGCTTTTGAAGAACATAACAAAAAAACTGAAATGGCAAAAACATTGAGACCCATTACAGAATAAAAACGCACGTCAGAAACCTCTTTCAACAAGTCCTCACCTTTACATGTTCCTTTTCCTTGAAAGTTTGAAGAAAAGAAACCAAAGTCTCGCGAGTCCTCTTAGCTGGGTCACTCAACGAAGACCCTATCTTTGGATCGTGAACATTAAGAAAATCCTTCCAGCTTCCTTTACCACCTTGCAATCCTTGCTTTTGAGCTAATTTTACTATATCAACAAGAACCTGTTCAAAGTTCATTCCTTTCGAAAGTCAAAACACCGTACATGAAAACAACTTGTTGGTGGGTGGTGATGCGGAAACCCACCTTTTTCGGTGCCGTGGAAATAGTTGTGACGGACTTGTCTTCCATCGGAATACGGCGGAGTAGAAACAGAGGTGGACGGTGGAGAACGGCGGCATGCACAATCACAGTAGCAAAATCGGGTCCGAGGGTTTACGTTATATTTATATAAACAAAAGAATATATTTTAGAACGTATTTTGGAAACTTAGGCTCTCGATTCATTCCATAAGTAAAATTAAAAAATAATATTATAAATTAATTAAGTAAATAACTTAATCTTAATTTCTTATACAATATTTATTAATATATTAAACAAACATTTATTTTAATATATAATTTAGTTACTAAACTAATTTATACTTTTGAGATTTTAAATATAAAATAAAAATTCAAGCATTGGCTAATTTGGGTCGGAAGATCAGATCTTCTGTCCAGTTTTACTCTGTCTTATTTTGTCTCATAAAATCTCAGTCATTTATTTTGCGAATTTTACATAAATCTTATACAGAACTCATATAAATAAACAGTTAAGATTTATTGGACACAATAAAACACAATAATATTAGTCAGATAACTTAACTCCTCGTCCGGTCTGATTTAGCCCAAATTTTATATAGCAGGTCTTCTTTTTTTTTTTTCGGGGTAAGGAGAGGAGCAAAATAACAAGCTCCTCAGAAACACGATAAATTGGGAGTCTGCCTCCATCATCAAGCAGAGCCCAGGAGGTGGCGTCACCCAAAAGGACCACCGGGGTGCCTGCGTAGAGCCATGTTTAACGAGGAAGTCCGCGCACTGATTTCCCTCGCAAAGGACATGTTGAAGCGCGCAGCACCACGACTTGGCTAAAAGGTCCTGAATATCCCGAATAAGCGCGAGGTGTGGGTGGAACGGCTGCGACAGGTCTGCAACAAGGGAGACCACAGTTAGGCAGTCGCTCTCTGCAATTACGCTGCAATACCCCAAATCCCATGCGAGGCGGAGGGTATATTTTATTCCCTGTAGCTCAGCGACCACGTTTGTGGCAATACCAATGGAGCCAGAGAAGCCCGCCAACCATCTACCGTCAGCGTCTCGAATCAGGCCGCCATATCTAACTCGGCCCAGGTTGCCCATTGCGGCCGAAAGCGCTAGTCCAATCCTTTAGAATGTCTGCTGAATATACATAATGATAATGTATAAAAATGAAGATATACTTAATAAAAAAGTTAAAAAGTTTTAAATTGAGAATATACTTCTTAGAATTCAGTGAACTAGAGTTTTGATTTATAAATACTTATTAAGGTTAAGGGTATATTTAATTAAAAAAAGAGGTTAGAATTAGATTATTTTATATTTTTATTTTAAAAAATTAGCAAAATCGGTTCATCCATACTTGTCAATTTAGGGTTAAAATAATTCATCCATACTTGTCGATTTAGGGTTAAAATAATTAAATTTCTTTTTTAACACTACAACTGTTTTCAAAATGGTCAGTTTTTGTTAGAGTATTTTATATTAAATAAACATAAAAATGTTAAAGAAATTATAATTGATAAGCATCAATTATTCAAATAATTAGTTCTAATTATTTTAACAATAATTGACCCAAATTCAATTCTTGTTAATAAACTCTGACACTCTTCCCATATTAAAATTTCAATAATTCTCTTCTCAAGTACATCGAATTAGAAGAATAAAAATATTGTGAATTCATCCAAAGCAATACCCAGTAAAAATTTAGTTGAAATGAGAAATTTAGGAAAGTCTGGTAGCAAGCAGCTTGAGAAAGACTACCAAGCAAATAGGCTGTTTCCCAATATGATTCTATTGAGTAATAACAACAGAGAAAAATGTCTTTTTTTTTTCTTCTGATAACATTCAACCTCAAAGAAGCATCGCACGGGGCAGAACAAAAACAACCTGCAATCAAATTTCTAACCATTTAAGAAATCCATGATCATAGTAAAAGGAGCAAGTTTCTCAAAGATCCAACTAGGACTAGCAATTGCTACTTGAACTACTCTCTTCGTTTGACCTCCGGATAAATGTACAAGGCACTAGGTTTCTACTTGCAAAGAGCCCCAACTTGGCTCTAGACAAGGCCAACCTCCAGGTACTATTCGCCCGACCATCTGGTATAACTACTTGCTCACGCATCATAGAGAAGTCCATGCCACTCTCTTGACCACCAACGTCGCTACTACTACCATCCAAAACTTCTATTTCACTACCAGTATCAAAGTTAACAATAAGTGAAGCTTTCCTTTCCTGCAACCAATCCATAACTCTACTACTCACACCCCTACACTTCTTCACCTTCACCTTAACCAAATTCGGACATCCCCAAGCAAGTGCTTCAATCCCAATATTCGAAATTGCACATCCCTTGATGCAAAGCTTCTTCAATGCAACGCATTTCGCAGCGATGCAGGCAATCTCCGAATCACCAATACTCACACTCCCACATAGCGCTAATCGCTCCAATTTCCGGCAATTGGCAGCAATGGCCATCAAGCTCAAATGCGTGGCGTTAACACCAATCAAAACCAACTCTTGTAGGTTCAAACAATGCTCGGCAATAGCAATTAAACCCTCATCCCCAATCCTATTGATCCTCCATCCATCAATGTGAAGCTTCCTGAGTTGCTTACAACTCTCAGCAACCGAAACAAGCCCCAAATTCGAGCACTCAGGCGTCTTAACAATATGCAGGATCTCGACATTCAAACATTTAGAAATCGCTAAAAGTCCAACATCACTCACTTGAAGCTTCTCGAGGTGAATCTCAACCAAAGAACTCTTTCCATTTCCAATCGTCTCAAGCACCCTATCCCAATCACCCAAACAACGAATTATTCTCAAAGTCTTCAGGTTTTCACATCCAATCACCAGAGGCTCAAAAGACTGCCCGTTGACCAACTCCTTCAAACAAATCGATTTCAACGAAGACGAAGCAGCTCCGGCACTAATCAGCTCAGCTCCGTCGCAGATTCCTCTAAGCCGCTTAATAGAAAGCTCCTCGAGAGTAGTACAATGATCGAGAACAGCGTTCATGCCTGTGGCGCCAAAAGTACAAGAACCACAAGAAAGCTTCTTCAAGCTCTTGCAGTTTTGAGCCAGCGCCGCCATACCGAGACCGGTGATTTCCCGGCAACCACGGAGTTTGAGGCGGGTGATGTTCCGGCACCGTACGGCGATAATCATCAGAGTGTCATCGTTCAAGCTAATTGACTTACGGTCACAGCGAAGAGCGAGTTTGGTGACCGAGTCGAATCGCGCGAATATAGACGGAATCCACGAGACAATCTCAGCTTTCGCGTTGATCGAGAGTCGGTAACGGCTCTGCCCTTCGACGCGCAACCAACGCTTGCTAACCAGGGAGCACTGCCTCCGATCGCTGCCGGCGAGAAAATGAAAAACGTAAGCCAAACAATCGTCAGGAATTTCGTTCGTATAGTCGCGATCCCCGGAGATCTCAATCTCGTCAGCTAAATTAACCCACTTTTCTCCGGAAACAGCCACCGGATGTAACAACCGAGCGCCATCGTTGACCGTGGAAGCAGTTTGGCCCATGGAAGATATGAATGAAATACACTGTGAGAGTGGCAAACACGCGCCGACGTTAGAGAAACAAAGATTAAGACTTGTGGTTTGGTTAGTTGTAAACCTTCGTAAAGAGCTTCGGGGGAATTTGCTACATAAAATAGAGTGGGGCTTTTAATATGCTCGTGGGTGGGTTGAGAATTGAGATTGACCCGTCAAATGGGGGAGGTTATGATCGGGTGTGGGAGGGTGTAGCGTTGCGTGTCCTCGTGGCTATCGCCTCGGCCGACTACCGTCTTGTTTGCCGTCATGGACGCGCATGTTGATGCACCGTCCGATGGACTTCGTGGGGCCTACTACCTGTCCTTTGACTAAATTATGTTTAATGGCTGAGGATGAACCAGCCTTATAATTCAAGAGTTAAAGTAAAATAATAAGTATTTATATATTTTTTTTAATACCGTTGATTATTAATTGTCCGCATTACTAATCAAAATTAAAATCCTTTTTGTTAAACGGGAGCATGTGGACAGCAAGTAAGTAAAATGCGGATTCGTTGATTTCAAAAAAGTCTAGAAAGCGTGTTGGAAGAAAAACGATGAATGGACTTTCAATAAGAGAAAGTGGAACGAAACACCAAATGCAGTTGCTGCTTTGAATGAGGAGTAGGAAGGGGTCACGCTCGTACCATGTTATGATCATGGCTGCATTTTTTGTTTCTGAATTTTCTGTGTGGTTTGGGGGGGTTCTGAAGCTTCCAGGGGAGTAGTCCCCGTTTATGGAACTGCCCAAATCAGTGGCTTTGGGGGGGTTCCGAAGCTTCCAGGGGAGTAGCCCCCGCTTATGGAGCTGCCCAAAGCACCGAGCCGTGGCCCATCAGGTATTGTCCACTTTGGTCTGCCAGGGTGGAGTTGCGACTCGAACCCCTGACCAAAGGGTTTTGTTGGTCTCATGG
>JANITX010000212.1:8633405-8645545 GCA_027564395.1 Erythroxylum ulei | reverse complement strand
AATAAATAATAATAATAATGATAATAAATTAATAATAATAAGAATAACTTATTAAAAATAATAATTAATAATAATAATAATAATAATAACTTAATAATAATAATAATCATCATCTTAACTTATTAAAAATTAATAATAATAATAATAATTAATAATAACTTAATAATAATAATAATAATAATAATAATAATAATAAATCAAACATATTTTTGTTTTCAGTTTTTTATTAGAAATTTCAACTAAACAGGTTTTAGTTTTCAGTTTTTATATTGCAAATCTCAACCAAACAGGTTTTTGTTAAAAAAAAAACAGAAACTAAAAATAGGAAATAAAAATAAAAAATAACAACAAAAAAATAAAAGTGACCATGCATCATAACAAATTATAAGCTATTAATATCTGTTTTCCTTACGTAAACAACTTCTTGGTCGTGCATGCATGCCACCTTTTGCTTTGAATGGGATTTCTACATGATGGTAAGACAAAGATCTTGAACCTTGAAACATTTGAATCAGAAGCGGTTGTTTGTGGGATAAGTTCAAATAATTGGACATGTATGTTTTGTTAAAAGATCTAATATCCTATATATATATATTAGGGTATTACAGCCATTAGTTGTTGGCTTCTTGCTATGCACAATCTACAGATACAGAGCTAAGTTTAACGAAGGAGATTGACTTTGGAATATAATCATGAGAAAGGTAAAAGCAGGGACGAAAAAGAAGGAGAAAGGAGACTAATTGACATTTAACTAGAACGATGTAACATTTGTTATGATTAACTGCCGGTATTAGTTGCTGGGAAATCAAGATTAGGCCAAAAAGAAAAAGCCAGTTGATTCTACTCGAAAAGAAAGGCACGTGAGAAAAGAATACGCACGAAATAGATGAGAAAAACTGCAAGTTTTCCTTAGTTGAAAGTTGGGTTTCGCTGGCTTACACTTCTATGTTTGCATCTATTTCACTATCAACCCCAGCTCTCACTCTCTCTCGAAGCTCGAGCCACGAAAGTAAAAGCACACACAAAGTAAAGGAGCAAAAGGGGGAAGGGCTCAAAAACAATGGCCATCCGAGGGTTAAAGTAATGCCTGCTTGATATGTCCTTGGACAAGGAACAAATTCTAGTTTTTAACATGGACCCTTTATCGAGTAATACACTGAAAGAGTCAAATTTTGGTGCAAACGAAGCAGATAGAATCGTGAAGTGAAAAATTGATAAACATCATAGAGAGCTTTTTCCTCCCAGGGTTTTCATGTTCCAGGCTTGCGTGAATACTAAAGACATTGGAAACGACGGAAAGTGTAGAGTTGCCAAAACTTTATACTGAAAAGTAAATGCTAATGCTGTAACGCAAATAAAGCAAAGGAACACTTGCAGTGTTAAAACAGATCTAATACGTTTGAATATGTTATGATAGGGATTTTACCTTTTTGTAGCTTTTCTTCATAGCAGCTTTAATGGGAACTGGGTTAGACTTAATGGGTTATAATACCGGACTTTTAATGTTGAAAGAGTTGTATGCACGACTACCCAACAAAGAGGCGGATCGAATTGATGGGTTTCTGCAAATTCCCTGCTCTTCAAACTTTTTGTTTCGACCGTTTGATTTAGAATGGTTCCTGGTGTAGCTTCTTGTTCTAAAGAATACGTAATAATCTGCTAAAATACAATTCACCGTTTTAACCATTACCAAGTTCATTATTCACGTTTACCTTTGCATGCTAGAGTGTACTTTTGTATCAGAAGTTACATATGAGATTAGCATCTACGGCAGGTAAATGCAGGACATTTTGGATTCGCGAAGAAGGAACTAAATTGTGATTTGAATTGAATTGATGAGATGGGTCAAGACGTCCTTACAAGATTGCTCATAGTAACATAGAAAACATATTTGGTAACGACAAAATCGAATCATGCTAGTATGGTCTCTGAACAAAGTACATTGACGATAATATAGCCATTGTCGATTAGTCATGATTACATACCGGTGCTACGGCAATAAGTTGCAAAAACGAAGCCTCCTCCTGTGAATTTGTGTAACCATGCAGGTTATGTAAGCATATCACTGCCAAAGCTTTACTTGTCAGATTCACTAGTTTCGTGTCCTTGCTCTCTGTCGTGTGTACTATGGACTTTTTAAAATAAATAAATAAATATATATATATATGATATAATAATCTATAAACAAGATCTAGTGATTAAATTACCTTATAAACTAATGATTTAAAATTAAAACAACATAAATCTAAATAATCATAACTCAGAATCAATTTAAGTCTCTAACATGTAAAATATTTAAGAAACTTTTATAGAAATTCTAGTTTAAAACTTCAGTCTTGCTAAGGTGAAGGTCGATAATATGTAACCCTACTTTTATCTAATAAAGATGTTGTTTTATATAGATACACACATAATATGGCATAAAGATCTTACAAAATTATAAATAAATGTGCATATATATTTAAAAAATAAAGTAAAATAAATAAATACATCAAATAACAGACTGGAGTGCATATATATTTAAGAAAATAGAGTTGAAAATATCTTATCCTTTTATTATCTATAGGAGAAACCAAAGGAAACGTACGGCGTATGTTTCTGGCAGACAAGACGGCAACAATTATGATAAGTTGATAACAGCGCACACAAACAGAGAAAGAGAGTGGTCTTATTCTTACTACCTCTCTACCTATTTAATGGAGCCTAGACTAGAGTGGTTTGTTTGTATGTTCTCAATGCAAGACCCTTCTTCTTCTTCTTCTTCTGCGGAGCGAGACGGAGACGTGCCTGTTTTGTTCAAAAATAAACTTTATTTGGTAACAACTTATTATTATGAGTTGTCACTTTTGTACTGGGCGTGGTTGGGTGTTTCCGATTCCGATGGCCTCATATAATACGATTTGTTTCTCGTGAATTACAAGTGTTATCTATCATTTAATCTTTCCCGCCTCTTCGCAACAGACTTATACTATTGGTGCACGTGTCGCTATATTACATCGACACCATGAACCGTACCGCTTCTTAGCCACACCACAATCTTATTCCTAAATCATTAAATACGAATCTCTAGACAAACACCGTTTTGGCGCGTGCGCACAAATTGTAACTTTAAAACAAGGCCCTGTCTGTTGGATACGGTCAACGCTTCACGTTGTAATGTATTCCTATAAGTTCGAAACCCTACTCAAGAGAGCGTCAGGATACGCAGATTCTCAGTCTGTTGGCTGTGCAAGACACGAGCTGGTTTTGAGTAGATGGAAGACTAGGTTCGGATGATACGCCTTCCCGTAGGTTGTCTTTCTTAAAATACCCGATACGTACCAGTTTGCTTTTGAAAAATGATAATATTTTATTTTTTAATTGTTGTCGGATTTTCATTTTTAGTGTTTCTTTTTCACCTATTATTTTGTAATTTTAAATACGATTAAACGTTACAAATTGGACAAATAATTAAAAAATGGATATAATATGATTTGGTTTGAGGTTTGTTTTTTTCTAATTGCAAAGCCGATGAAAAAAGAAAAGAAAAGAGGAGAAGAGAAGAGAAAAGGAAAGGAAAGGAAAGGGAAAAAAGGACAGGCGTGAAGGGATTCACAGATAAAACCCTTCACTTCCTTACTATACTCGTCCTCTCTCTCTTTCTCTCTCTCTCCCTCTTTCTCCCTGTCCATCTCTTTCACTGGAGTCTAGAGAGAAAGATTTTGCAAATTGGGATGAGGTTGAGATGATTAGCTTTTATTCGGTGTTAGAATGAGAAGAGGGTTGAATCTCTTCTTCTCTGAAGAAGATGGCATTGCAAGAAGGAGACACCACCCAACAACTGCAGAGCCCAGCATTGGTTCTCGATGGCCTTTACTGTGAAGAAGGGGGATTTGAGGACGATTCTGCCTGTTTTGATGGTCAAATCGAAATCTTTGAAGCCAGTGTGAAGAAAGATTCGTTTTTTCCTTTGATTTTGCTTGAACAAGACCTGTTCTGGGATGATAGCGAGCTACTCTCTCTACTCTCCAAAGAAAAGGAGACTCATTTTGATTTTGGTGATGTAGTTTGTGATGAGCCTTTAATGGCAGCTCGTAGAGATGCTGTTGAGTGGATTTTCAGGGTGAAGGCGCATTATGGGTTCAGTGCTTTGACTAGTGTCCTTGCTGTCAACTATTTCGATAGGTTCATTTCAAGTTTCAAACTTCAAAGAGACAAGCCATGGATGGGCCAACTTACCGCTGTGGCTTGTTTGTCTCTAGCTGCAAAAATGGAGGAAATCCATGTTCCGCTTCTTTTAGACTTGCAAGTGCGTATCAAATCTTCAATCTGTGTGTTTGCTACAATGTCCTGTTTGTGTCTTTCGAACTCATCCATTTCCAAGTTGTTAAGGTTGATTCCTAAGTGTTTATCTGTGTGTTTTAGGTTGAGGAATCAAAATATGTTTTTGAAGCCAAGACCATCAAGAGAATGGAGCTTCTGGTGCTGTCTACTCTTGGATGGAGGATGAATCTGGTGACCCCGATTTCATTTTTTGATTACATTGTGAGGAGAATAGGATTAAAAAACCACTTGCCCTTGGAATTTTTATGTAGATGCGAACGCCTGGTTCTGTCCGTCATTGCAGGTAAGCCATTTAGCAGCTATTTTATCTCGTTGCTGATTACTAACTTGGTTGAATCGAATATTTTTCCTGTGAAGAACTTTACTTTTGACTTAAATGGCCTCAAACTTTTTTCCCTAAACCGGATTATCTTAATTGGATTTTGTTTCAGATTCAAGGTTCATGCATTATCTGCCTTCCACATTAGCTACTGCAACCATGCTGCATGTTATTGAGAAGGTTGTGCCATTTAATCAATTGGACTATCAGAATCAGCTTCTTTCTGTGCTCAGAATCAGTGAGGTTTGTGTTTCTTTTGCTTACGATGCCGAGATTCTCTTTATCAGCATTATTCATAGTTCCTCCGTAAAAGTTTGGCCTCCTAACCAACTTAAATCTGTTGATTAAATGTTTACAGTATAAAGTGAAAGAGTGTTATGAGGACATTCTAGAGGTTTCAGGCAGCAAAAATCGAACCTGCAAACGCAAGCATCCATCCACCCCAAGCAGCCAAAATGGTGTCATAGATACATTTTTCAGTTCTGATAATTCAAATGACTCTTGGGCCATGGCATCATCTGTTGGCTCAAATGACTCTTGGGCCATGGCATCATCTGTCTCATCATCACCAACATCATGTTTCAAGAGGAGCAGAGCACAGGACCAGCAGATGCGGTTGCCATCACTAAATCGTATGTTTGTGGATGTTCTTAGCAGTCCTCATTAACCTCTGCTAGACTTGTTGTCTCCTATAAAACATATAAGTTCCATCCTTTTGCATCATTGTTGCTGTATTTGTTCTTAAGGTGCAATCATCTTTGGTTCATGGATTATCAATACATTTCTGGTTAAATATTTTAAAATTGGCTCCATTCTTGGATAAAGTTTGAAATTCTCCTCGTGTTCTTTTTGTTTGAGAATGCAATGAACAGGCAGGTGTGATTTCCCTCTTCTTTTGCATGCATAGGTTCTTTATTTTTCCCTACATATTTAGATAATCATTTAAATGAGATAGCAGTTCAGCTGTTAGAGCTTCAAAATATCTTGCCTATTGTTTGATGTTATGAATATACCAATTTGACTAATTGTGAGAAACTGAGAATCTCAGTTAGAGTTGAAGATCCGACCTTTTATGCGCATTCTTGACAGTGCAATTTGAGAACCCGAGATGAGCCATGGATGAAAGATAAATTGCTGTATAAGTTGCAATTGGACAGAAGTACTATCTGAAGTGGTTATATTTCACATGCCCAGTTGTCTTAGGCAAAAAATTGTTTCTCTTTCTGAATGTTAATTCATTCAAATGATTACCTTGAGCTGTTATGCTTTTTTGCTTCATCTTCTCTAGTTGGGAACATTAGCATACACTAGAAATCATTTGGTTAAAGAATGTTGCATAGACCTTGATTAAAACTCTATTGACTTAAACTACCATGAATTTATGGTCACCATTACCTTTCATTTCTTCTCTACCTGCCATGTTTGTTTGAGATCTCTCTCAGTTCATTTGAAATTCGAGTTTCATAAGCCCTTAACCACTAAGGAATTTATATATACCTTGGTATGTCGTCGGGTTGATGTTTGATAATCCAATATTATGTCAAGAAGGGTCCAAATTCAAATGATCGCAGACCTTTTCTGCGAAGTATATACAAGTCTAATAAGTTCCACAATAGTTTCCTACCCCCTTTCTGTGACTTGCCATCTGATTACTTTTGGCTTTTAAGCCTGTGTTAGTTTGTAGGAAACTGTGCTTTTGACATTCTTGCTTATTTTCCATGTGAAACGTGAGAAAAGTAGGAATATCTATTGACGACTTATAGGGGTTTTAACGAAACACCAATTGTGTATTGAATCCGTGATCCCCTCAATAGCCTGGAAAAGCTGATAGGTGGAGACTTTGAACATATAGGCACCACAAACAGTCAATTAATTCTGTTTTGCATTCCTTGTATAAGAAAATGATCTGGGAACATTTGGGAGAAGAAGGAAAAGGAGGAATGGCTGAGGAGAAAAAGTTTCGCTGTACACATTTAATCAAAACCTGAGAAGACCAATTGGACTGCAGTCAAAATTTGGGACTATAATATGCATATAGGGGCCATGCGAGACATCTTTCCTGTGGTCCAACTGCCCTGTTTTTGCCTTAAACTTAGTATTGTTTGACCCTTAATGGGTAAACCAATTCATTCTATTCACAATTGGCAAGGAAGCGGGAATAGTTTCAAAACAACAGCTAATATATTTGACCCCACCCAATAGTACTTCTGTGATGGACACGACTTAGTTTTAGATGGTTGAGAAGTTATGGTGATAATGCAGACATTTCATTTCAGGAAGACCATGAACTGAACATTTAGTACTTGGGTCCTTAACACCTAATAATTCCAGTTACAGGCATTTAGTGATTTCTATTTAGAAGTAGAGTTCTTAAAGTCTACTAAATCACAGACTCAAATGGTTACCTATATTCTAGGAATATGTGAAATGTTTCAGGTTGCACATAGCCCTCGTGACATTTCAAAAATATGAACTGTTACGAAACATAGTATCAATTACACTGATGGATGATTTAAGGTTATGTTTTAGGAGCAACTGGGGAAAGCATGTTTATAAAGATTTCCAGGGCAAGGATACTTAAGTGATTGTGATGGTAGTTTAAAATGCGCAAGTCTCTCCCATATAACACCTCTTTCTTCCCTTGCTTTGAGATGGCAGGCGTATAAAAGGGTAGGATAAATTAGGACAAACAAGGTAAAAATATAATTTCACTCAATACACAACAGGTTAAAAGATCAAAATCTGATAAAAGAATACAGCAGGCAGAGTGCACATGACATTCAGTAAATGACAACGTGCAATAGTTGTTGAAAACAGCTAAGAGCTTTGTCCATAATATGGTATATTGGTATGGGAGAAATTGTCAAAAGCTTTAGTACATCTTTGGCTTTTATTTCATCCTGATTCAGAAAGTTGAAACGTAGAATACAGAGGAAGGAAATTTCTTCAGCAATTGCTTTAGCAACCTATCATCATCCACCTGTCTAATATGAGGCAATGGAACACAAGGTTTTTCTCATCATACATTAGACAACAAAAACTAAGATGCTCAATCTAGAATTATGCTTTCGTGGGCCACATAAGAGGATGTTAATGCTTTTTAACACACTTAAGCTTGGTCACTGGTATACCTGTCAGGTCTCCTCACCATATAGAATTGGAAGCATCAGGAACAAGGGCCCCGCTAGATTCAAGATTTACCTGCTAATTCTGAAAAACTCCAAACTAGTTTTGGTCTGGTGAGGAAGGGTTTCATATGAATAGTGTCTGAGCTTGAACTAATGCAGCCCTGAGATCCTTCCATTTTATTAATGTATCAACCGTAAAAATAACTTTTCTTGAACTGAAACAGATGAACATCTACTGTTGCATGAGGTAGGTGCATCATGTCTATTCAAATGCATGAATACGTAAGTTTGGTTTGATTTTAGAGGAGAATAAGAAACACATACACACACAATTGATCAGATCACAATGTCAACGTTAATGAAGTGTATAATTCATAAGGAAAAGATTGGGAGTAAACAGAACTGTGAAAATGACTATTTATAGATACAACTTCTGCAAATGAGGAGTGAACTTTTTCCTCTATGGAAGCGAAATGGTGAGTTTTGACGGGAGGTGCAAGTTAGGTGGAATGTCTTATTCTACGACTTGCACCAGGCAAAACAAGAAGACCCTGAATTTAGAGAGACAACTGTTACACCTCTTTGATATTTGCAACTCCAAGAAGTTCATTAATCTATCCAACAAAAATCTGTAGTTATTAATCTGTCAGGTCTCTTGGACTATTTTCGTCAACAAATGAAAAATGAACCATACGCTTATACCTACCAAAAACTTGGACATTTATTCCCTTAGCTGTGTCACCAGAATTTCATGGAAGTAGAAATGAAGATCCCCACCACCCCCGCCAAACTCATCAACAGGGTATCTTCAATCCAGAGATAGCTTTGATGCCCTGAAGGCATTTAATGACCACATCTTTGCTCTTCAATGGTGGTAACAGGCAATAATAGCTTGCCTTAGGTACGTAAGTATCAGTACAGCTTCTATGAGTTGTACATGGAACTTAACTAGGACACCTCTAACATCCTGTGTGACTGTCCATTTTTTGAGTAGATAACAAGATGCCAGATTCTTGGATAGGTTGAGCTTAACCCTTATATACCTCGTGTCAGAATCTTCATTCAAACAGAAGCTGGAGAGATTTATGAACTCAGAGGAGAAATTATCATATTTTTACTGGACTGGACTTCAATGATCATTATGCCTTGCGTACTAAAGACTATCTCCCAATAGTGTAAAACTTAATCAAAGTTCTTTGGCCACTTCCGTTATTACTTGAAAATAATAATTCACATTGGCACTAATCAAATGGTTCATCGGGCAATAATCGTCCGTGTGAAAGTATGTTACACACAGAACTCTGTAGTATAGCTCACAACAATTACTAAAATCCTTATTAGCTGCTGTATTCTGATTCTGTAGGAGTTGTCTGGATTGTGGTGAAGGTATTACGCGTGGCTATAAGGATTGCATATCTTCTACGTTTTTATGGACTATGCCTGCAACCCGATTAAAAAATCGCTGCTTAGTAATATTCTAGTATGAACCTCAAGGAACAAGTACAAAAGGTGAATAATCTGATCTTCAATTAACTTGCCTTGCTAGAGATATTGCTAGACAGCCAATCAAGACCTTCATAGAGTCCTTGGCCAGCGGTAGCACAAGCAGCTTGGATATACCTATACCATTGATGAAAATACAAGTATCAGAAGAAGAAGAAAATTTTGTCATACAGATCTTGGTTTCTAGAATAGTTGCATTATTAATAGCTTGAGATATCTCAGTTTGAGATGAAACATGGTTGGGAGGAATTGAGCCATGAATACAAGATTATAACATATAGCCAAGTTCAGGTTAGCTTCAGAATCATCATTCAGAAGAATGGATAATCAGAGCTTACCAGCGTCGGCGACGAAGCGAATGCAGACCAAGTTTATCAGTGATCTCTGAGACGCTCATTGCATTTGGAAGGTCTTGCTTGTTGGCAAATACTAGCAGTGTTGCATCACGTAGCTCATCCTAGAACCAACAAGAAAAAAAGAAAGAGAAGTTAGAGCTTATGTGTCATTCAAATCGAGCAGAATTAATATTCTAATTGCAAAGACTAAATTGAAATATATGAACAGGGTTTCTAGGTTGGCATTAGTATATCCACCTCGCTCAGCATCCTATGAAGCTCATCCCTGGCTTCTGAAATCCTTTCCCTGTCGTTACTGTCCACCACAAAAACAAGGCCCTGCGTGTTCTGGAAGTAGTGTCTCCATAATGGTCGAATCTACGAACCCAAAAATCGAAAGAAATCACTTTTTATGATTAAACATGCTGAAATTCATGCATTACAGCAACAAATTTTATAATTTCATTCCAAAGGTCAAGCTTTGCATGCCTTATCCTGCCCTCCAACATCCCAGACAGTGAAGCTAACATTTTTGTACTCCACAGTTTCAACGTTGAATCCTGACGCGAACAAACTAGATATTAGAGCAACAAACACACTTCTTCTTAGCTATGAAACTCTGGTTAGGGTTTTAAAAGATCAAGCTTGCTCAGAAAATGCTCGTCTCCTTAAGAGTATCAAGAAATTCTTATTTGTGGAACATCAGATATAACGTGAATAAAGGTGGTCTAATAATTTACACTGAGTTGGTAATTCGCAAGTCTTTCATCAAACAAATTAAATATATAGGGGAACAAATTCATTTTCATTATCCTGCACACTGGCTTAAAGATTAGATATTAGTTATTACCGATGGTAGGTATAGTAGTAACAATCTCTCCAAGTTTCAGCTTGTAGAGGATGGTTGTTTTCCCAGCAGCATCAAGACCCACCATCAGAATCCTCATTTCTTTCTTTGCAAACAGCATTTTCACGAACCTAGATATTGCCAAGCCCATTGCTTTGCCTAGTTCAAGCAGAAATTATGTGCAGAAACCAAATGTTATGGATTAAAATCAACTGAACTTAATGAAGTAAGGAAGAGAAGAGAAGAGTTGAATTAGTATACCTTGTGAATTGAAAGGAACAACAACTGAAGCAAAAGGTCTAATGGTACATAAGCAATAGAAAAGAGCCCCAGTGCATGAGGTGGAAAAGGCATCAGGTTCTTTTGAAGGATATAGAAGAATAAAGGAAGGAAACCTTTTTTTAGCTTTCGGTTGAGGTTATTCTCAAACTTTGACATGGACTTCTACATCAAAGGGGCAAAGTGGCTGCAACCAGAAAATAATTAACTGAGGATTTTTGCATGGCATAACTAGTCTACTTGCAAAATTATCTGTTGCTTTGACATACATTTTTCCTTCCATTTTCGTTTTTTAGACAAGAACTCTCCATACTAGAATCAGAAAAAATGGGCAACTTGGTCTATTAACTGTTCTTCCCTCTGAATTTTTAAGTTCCTGAAGTACAATCTGACAACTTTTTTCGTTTGGTTTTAGCATTTGATACAACTTGGCCGGAGGAATTCCAGAAGTAAAATCCGACAAGGTGAATGATCAGTGTATTTCAACTTGGAAACACTTTTCGGTATGGAACCAAGAATACATCCTCAGATAAATCAGTAAGTCATAAGAGGTGACCCACTGCAATGGACATCGGTAGCATCAGAAAGCCTTTGCCTTGGGTGATAATGTTGTGATGCCAACAGCATCAACGTCAAGATTCACCGTATTTTTTTTCTTATGAGCATCATAATTCATCTTTTCCTCTGACACCTCGGCAGCGGAGCTTGAAACTTCCGCTTCATTCTGCTGAAGAGAGACCATGGCTTTAGCTTCTGTGACCACTGATGCATCATCATCAGTAGCATACAGAATTCTTTTGATTGCTCCAATAACCTTAAAGAGAATTAGATCAGAGACTAGTACTTGTTATAGAATTCAACTTAATTTGCATGTAGACAATCTACTCATATTCCTATACTAGTTGGGTGATTTAACATTAAAAAGAATACGGTATCATTAGGTTTTCTATCTTAGGGCTCTGGCACACTATCTCAACATCTCTAAGATTTGTGAAGTAAAAGTCTCTCTCCTTCTCAAGGCTATCAACATTTAGCTTCAATTCTGTAATCTGCGCATCAGTTCATTTGAGACATTCAATATTTAAACAAGATCAATTTTGTTTTTATAATTTGTACTTGATCGTCGTACACAGAAACAGGACTAGGAGGTTTAGAAAGCTTCATAGATTGATTTCAAGGGTTAATTGAGGACACATCATTCTATTAGAAAGGTCTAACTCACCCCCAAAAGCTAGCTCAAGAGGGGGAGGTTTGCAAAATATTATAAATTCTTAAATGCCCTCATAGTTGTCTGATGTAGGATTCCTAACATATCCCCTCAGTCCAGAGCAGGACTGGACATCTGATGGACATATTGGGCAAAGGGACATAAGCTCTGATACCATGTTAGAAAGGCCTAACTCACC
>JANITX010000212.1:8576427-8599471 GCA_027564395.1 Erythroxylum ulei | reverse complement strand
TTTGAAAAAAAAAAGGGGGGAAAGAGAAGTAGGAGGGAGGGAGGAAAATTTTGCAAAAAAGTCCCTCAATTTTTTAAAATTTTTGATACCGGCCAGTACTGGCTGATACCGACCGATATTTTTTGCCGGTACCAACTATACTCGTACCGATACCAATTTTTGGCCGAAACGAAACTTACTGGCCGGCACAGTACAAATTTCAAATCATTAATTTGTAGTGTCCCATGAACTGGTCCACTAGAAAAACTGTCCAAACACCAACAATTAGGTTCAAACACTTGGGCCAAACATATGGATATTTTTGGGTTCAAGCAACTTAATTTTGTTAATGTGTTTTAATTTTGTATCATTTAATTTTGTTTTTATATTTATAAAAATTTTATATAAATATGTAAATAAGATGTAATGGAACAATATAAAAAGTAAAGATCTTATATTAGATTCTTTAGAACCACTCCACTCTCTGTCAATTTTGAAACTAAAACCAAGAAGAAATCTTTCACCAGGGCGGGGTTGATTAATTCTCGTACTGATGTACATGTAAAAGATAAGGAAAGGAAAGAGATAATAAAGAGCTGCTATGGATGATAAATCTCTTAAGCATATTTTTATTAATTATAGAATAATTAAGGATTTAAAACAATATAATTACCTAAATACAATACTAATTATGCATAGACCTATCATTTTCAGAATAATTATAATTAATTATTTAATATTTTCTCATAATCTCTTTTTATGTATATTAGATGGTCTAAATTTGTCTAATAATTTAATAAAGCAAAATTTTAAAAACTTTTAATCACAATTTTAGTTGATTAACTGAAGTTGGAACATACTCGATGTATATATTTTTATTTTTAACCTTTTATTTGATAAAGTTGTGATTATCTTCAATATGTTTGGTTTTATTATAATTATATGATTAGAGGTGTTTTAATTGTATACCTAAAATTTCTTTAAGACATCTTGGTATACGATTTGATGTTCCTCAGTTGAAGCATGCAAGAATAAACTAATGCAGCTCGATGCAAAATTAATGTCAAGTCTTATATGTGACAGATGAATTAGTTTACCTATCAATGTCTGAAATTTTCCTCAATTCAATGGATTGCTTGTTTTTGATCACCTAACTTCATATTAGGAGATTCAACCAATTTTCACCTTATCATACCAATTTCTTATGGTAGGTCGAGCATAAATTTTCTTTGATGGGATGAAACTCCCAATATCATCCATGTACACAATTAAAATAGTTATCTTTCTCTCCTTGCGTCCATAAGATTAGGTGTGATCATATTCAGCTTGTACGCTTCTTAATGGTCTTCATTAACCTATTCCTTGTATCAATTGTTGTTATTTTTAGGGTTTTAGCATCTGTATCGCTTCTTTGATGCTAAATAACCAAGAAAACCACATTTATATGACCTTGAATCTAGTTAGGACTGAACTTGACTTAGTGTATATACAAAAGCAACATACCTACCTAACTGGTATGCTTGCTACGAAGTCTCCCCAACAAGTATGTCGAGTTTGAAATGATCTATTACAGTGATCACGTGAGGAGTTTTCTTCTGTAGTATGGGTGACTAGAACAGAGTCTCGTATAGCCAGAGCAGATGATTGAGGTAAGTCTGTAGTATGATCAAGCATATAAATGACAGATGGAGCTTCCAACTTTGTATGCATATTTATCTCTCTCTATTTATTAAAAAACTCTCTCTAAACTGATACCATACATAATAATAGATAAATTAAAATTAAACCAATTTAAATTTTACTTTTTTAAAAAAAATAACCATATAGGTTCTTCCACATGAAAATTCGGTAGCTAACATCGCTGAGCCCAACCAATGTAGACTAAACATGAGCCCAACCAATGGAGACGCATATCATTGAAGATTGGGCTTATCGGGCTAACACTTTAATACTAACCCGTAGTTGGACCTTTCATGCCAAGTAAGCTAGCAAGTGAGGTGAAGTGTAAATTTTTAGATCCCGAATATAACTAAATCTTCTAAGGCATTATTTTTACTGTATTGTTGAAAATAATTAAACATAACTGAAGATTTGGCAATTAAGCCTACTTTACAAATCCTATACAAAAAGAATATATCAATTTTTAAACATTAAGATATATTTTATTTTTATATGTGATAAGTGATTAAAAAAAAACTCTTCATAAAAGCAACTATTGACTAAATTAAGGGGCTTAATCATGCTTAAAGCAATTTCGAGATCACTTTTAATCATCTAAAGTCACAAAGTAGGTTATGACCTGTCCATGGAACTGACGATCTCAAAATGAGGATATATTAATGAGTTTGCTAATTACTGCGATAACAATAACAATACTTAACAAGAGTTCTGCCGAAACGTAAGATCTAAAGAGGTCCAATAATATGTAGTTTTATTTCTAGACTATGTTTCATAAACTTACATGTAACGCAAAATATAATGCAAAATAATGATAATATAAAATATAAATAAATACTTTATATAATGCAATTATGATAATCTCTTCGTTACTTGTTTCCGGTCATTGCTTTTCGCAAATGCTACACGCCCCAGCCTCAACTTTATGTTTTTAGCTTCTGTAGCTTTCTAAGGGGTGGGACATGACACGAGTTTATGTTAAAAAATGAGTTATCATATGTATCTAAATTGTATTTAATTCATATATAACTAAAAAACCGAGTTGCTAACAGTTGGTTGCCTGAGTGAAGCTGCGTTGCAACTTTGCAAGAGTTCTAAACTGAATTGCATTTTTGCTTGTGACATGGGCAACTATCCATGCATGGTCATCCACTTCCTTTGTAAGTATGAAAAGGCTCACAAGTTTCAACATAAGACTGAGTCAACCAGGGTCCCATTTCTGAGCTTCATGATCATCATTCCGGAAAAACACGAGCCTTCAATAATTAGGGTTCTTAGTTCCTACAGTTCCAAGTCAATATCCGCCTAAGAGGGGGAAAAAAATAATCCAAATTTTATTTTAAAAAGTAACCCCGATAATTAGAAAAGGCCCAGCAGGTTAAAAAGCAATCGTGGCTGCACCATCACTTTAAAAGATAGACTAGGCCCCATATTTTCCCATGAAACAAACAGAAACTCCTGTAGGAAAGTAGAAAATTGAACATGAACTAATAATATAGTTTCCCCACAACAGTCGAACCTCTCCCCACAAGAAACATACCTGCCGTCCAATCCAATCCAATCCCTTTTTAACGTTATGATGTATCTGAGATCATGACATAAGTTAGGTACAGTGTTCGGCAGATATTTTCCAAACAGTTAACAATCTCTTTCCACTGTTTGCTTGTCAAGAAAAACGCTTCTTGTCCAAGAAAAAAGAAATTTGGTATCGTTCAACCTCTCTTTTAGTTCATTGGCTATTACCAAAGTCTCTCTTTGCATGCAAGTCTCAAATTTCGATTTGTAAACGTCAGTAGGTTTTATATCAAATCATCCCAAAATATGACTCCACAGGCATGCAATTGCCATTTTATGCTTGCAAAAGGAGGTGATTTTTGGAAAAATATACCAAAAGTGTTACAGTAGGTAATTTCAGCAGACATGGGGAAACTTTGATCAGATTAGGATAAATCTGAGCACATAGGACCCAGGTGATGATTGTTTCTTTTTCTTTCTAAACAAAGAGAAGCGTGAAGCAGAATTTGGATGAACGCGGCCCAGTTTGAAGAGAAATACAAATCATGTTACTGAAACATTAAAAAAATATATATATGTATGAGTTTCTGACAACTTCCAACGAGTTAGTATGTGGATTACCTTAGCATCTCAAGTCTAAATTGATGAGCCCAATCAAAGCTTTGAAGCTGCAACGGAAAATGACACCTGACCTAACCACCGGCCAAATGAATGTGAGACACGGGGCTCCACCACTTTGACAAAAAGCCCATTCCATCGAGGTGGCTGAGAGCAGAGCACTCTTGAACAATAACATAAGATAAAGAAGTTTAAGGTGGGAACAACCTGTTCTATGACTGTCAGTTTGTGCACGCTCACACGAGTCTAACAAAACATTTCAACTTGTTAAATTGCCTTTGAAAGGAGTAGAGTGAGCTTGTCTTTTGGTGATTTGCGCATAAACTAGTTTTCTTTTCAGGAAATGGCACGGCCGCCAACCGTTTTCCATGATAATCCGTAGTAGGTTTTACATGTGGGACTGTTAGAACACACAAAAACATTTGTACTAATTTGTCAAATGGATGTCTGCATATTGCATACAACACCCAAACTGCTAAGAAGATGATATTATGAAAAGTGTTTAAGTATTAGATTAGATTTCAATATCTCATCCCATACCACCTATTAAATGCATTAATTGTTTAGTAGGAAATGGTCACTAACTTTGGGTTAAAACAAAAAAAGAAAAGAAAAAGAAGAGAAGCTAGAGAAAGTAATCTTCAAACATATATATAAATCATACCCTTGAAACACTCTTCTTTGGAAAAGTGTTTTGTTTTTTATTAGTAACTAATCAAAACAAAAATCTAACCAAAAGGGTTATTAACTTGAAAAAGAAATAGAGAAGAAAAGGATAAATTAGACACACAATTCTCTTCAAGTGATTAACAAAAAGTTAATTATCATTTAATTAATTGAATTTTCAAAAGTTTTAACCTCAATTTCATAAATATTATGGTAGAGAGAATTTAGAATTTAAATTTAGAATCTGCAATTTGTGATTTCATTTTATATAAATTTCTTATTTTTTACCAATGAATAAATTATAAGTATAGATAATAACTTGTAGATCGTGTATTTTAAATAAAATTATGTGTATTATTTTCCTTCAATTCCTCCCTCTGAAACTAATCATAGAAGCCTCAGGGTATGCTATCTCCTACTAAATGCAAGGTCTAGAGTTGAAAGGGATTGCTTAGAAATCGCATGTTCGAATTTTTCCTTAAGAATGAAGATTATCACAAAGGAAAAGAAGAAAAAGTTGATGGATGCATGCATTAAGTGCTTAGAATGATTAAAGCATGTTGAAAAGTAAAGCCTTAAATATTCCCTCATGTTGTACAAAGTGGCATACAACTAGTTTCAACATTCATTTTAAAATGAAATTCTTTCATAATGTGTATGCCAATGTTACTTGATGATGATGTTGCAAAATTAAAAGATCTAAGTTAATGGAAAGTTTCAACTTTATTTGAAGATAATGCATATGTTGCTCTTCAACCAAACTCTTTAAGTCTAATCAATCACTGATAAAATTGTCTTAACTATGGTTATTATCTCAACTTATAGCATAAATCAAATTTATTTTACTTTATTTTACTATTTATTAAGAAATAAGGATAAAAATTACCTTATTATTGCAAGTAATTTTGTGTTAGTTTATGTCGTACAACCAATCGGTTGGTTGTAGTTTAGTGACAAAATAATTTTGAAATGTTTTTTATCTTATACACACTTAAATATATATAATAAAGTTCATGAGATAAATATACAATACAAATGGAATTGTGATGATATTTATATTGCATTTATATATTTTCTCTAAATTGTTCCTAGTCAGTGTTCTATTAAGACTAAACATTAATAAAATATAAAAAATACTAACATGCATTAATTTTTTCATGAAGGAAGTAGTTGATCTCATAGACTAAAGTATGAAGATATTTAAACAAATGTGTGGGTGTTTGTTAGAGTACAAGTTCACTGAACTAACCCTATATGAGAAATCCATTTGGAACATTACTTGTATAACCATAAAAATTTTCATTGTGATGATTGTATAAGTGATCATTTGACTTGAGATTTTTAAGGTTATCTTATATAAAGATTGTTGTGTAAGATAACTTTAAAAATCTTATATATCCTCATTTTTTTTAGAGATTGCTATATAGAGATTGTATAAGCGATCAATAGTTGCAGAGTTCTCTCAATTAGTTCTCTGAATACCTTTAGAAGTTGAACACTTGTGCAACTACGGTAGTTGAAATAAACTGATTTTGAAAACAATTCAAGGGATACGACAAAAAAGTAATAAGTTTCAGAATAAGGTACAAATTAAGATTCACATTTTATTAAGATTTATATATTAATCATTTTATAAAATTTTGGTGATCTTAACTTTCAGTGATTCAAACGAAAAAGTTTTGTAATTATTCCACTATGTGCAACCCCATATTGAATTTCTAACACTGGTATCAGAGTCAATAATTTTATAATTTGATTATTATTGATCTTGAATTTTGGAATTGAAATATAAACTCTAAAAACCATATTTAATTCCACTTAATTATATTATGAAAAGTTCAAATTAGGAATTACGAATATAATTGATTTAAAATTAGTTATATGAATTATTAAACATCCAATACAATGTGAAAGCCATAATTTAGAAACCTCAAAGTCAAATATGAAATGCTAAGAGTTAGCATCCTTAGACACCCAGAATATGAAAAATTCATATTTATAAGACTCAAAATCTAGAAATTAGAAGCCCAGAACAATAAAAGCATAAGATAAATTTCTGGGTTGTTAGTAAAATTAGGTTTAGATGAGTGTGTGGTTGCCTTTGAGTTGCTAGTTATGGTCTATGGTGGCTTCTCCGATAGCTTGACGTACTACTATTGAAGACAAATGGAGATGTCATATAGAAATTAATAAATGTCGCCACTACAAGAAAAGTCAGAATTAGTGATAGAAAATTACCAACAAAAAAGAAACCGTTGCAAATTACCGATGTATATCATATTTCCGTCGAAAAAATTGTCGGAAAAAAATTCATTTAGTAGCAATAGTAATATCCATCGCTAAATAGAGAGGGAAATCAATTTGCAATGGAATTTAGCGACGATATTAAATGCCTGTCGGTAAATAAGGCGGGAATTGTTGGCGGAATAATAAAGTTTTAAGTTTGCTGACATAAATTTTTCGTCGGTAAATTTGCAAGGAAAACATAGACGTTTGCTTCGGCTTTAATGTTTTTAAGTTAAAGAAAAAGACATCATTTGGCACGAAATGACGACAACGCCGACGATAGACAAACGGGAGAGGAGAGATCGCCAGAGCAGAAGACACATTAGGGAGGAAGAAGAAAGAAGGAGCCGATGACTTCGGGTCTATTTTAACTTAAACAACCAAACAATGTCGTTTGGTTGTTTAAGTTAAAATAAACCCGAAGTCATCGGCTCCTTCTTTCTGCTCCGGCGACCTCTCCTCTCTCGAGTCGTCAGCATTGTCGTCATTTCGTGCTGCGTCTTCTGCTCATCCTCTTCTCCGACCATTGTCGTACTTTCGTGGAGGTATGCATGCCACGATGGTATTTTGTGATTATTTAATTTGTTCGGGTATTTGATTTGTTTCATTTGTTTTGGTATTTTGTGATTGGAAAAAAATTAAAGTAGAAATGTTAGTGATATAAGGGACAAAACGTGAATTTGGTTGTGTGATGTTGGGATGCATTTTTTATGCATATAAGGTGTTTGTTGAAATGTCTGTTCTTTGAAAAAATGTATTTGTGTAAATATTTGAGTTCTATCTGTTTTGTTGAATTGTTTCTTAACTATATAATTGTATCTTCAATGTCTAGCTTGGTTTGTAACTAGAGAGATTGTCCTATATATAAAAGAAGCTTCTTAAGTTGAATATGAACCATGTACAATCATCACTTTGAATGATAGTTATTACATTAACTATTTTTTCTATACTTGCCGTTAATGTTTGAACATTTTAGTAGTTATAGATAGGATTATGGCAGTACCAATTGTACTACCAAAACGAATATTTTTACCATTTCCTACTTTTCTCTTTAGGTCATTACACACATTGTCTTTTAGATATAGAATTGTTTTTAGAGTCTTAGAGTTGTTGGTTTTGGTTTTAAATTTCCATATATTGTTACCTTTTATAAATTAAGTGTGAGTCCATTAAATCTACAATGACTTTTTTTTGTAAAAAGTTTCAATATTCTCTCAAATACGATGCAATATACTCATAGTTTTGATTAAAATTACACTTAGCCCTCCTTGGTACCTGAAGCATCATTTATCATTCCCTTTAATATTGGTACCTGAAGCATCATTCTTCTCATTGCTCCAATTGAAATCCTTGAGCATTCTTTCGATAGCATTTATATGATTAAAGAGAGAAAAAGATGAGAGCTCTACTAGATAAGTAGGATATTTAACCCAAAGACTATACAGTCTCTTTATAAAGAATAAAAAACTACTATTTTAGTACCCAACCCTTTTGTGAATTGATTCAAAAACGGGATAGACAATCTTTAAAATGGATCTTGGTTATTGTTATTGGGATGGCAAGGTAATATCAAGGAAGTTCTAGGTGTTTCAATTTTGATATCAAGGAAAAGTCTATAGGCATGAGGCCTACACTCTGTCAATTGTTTTTGCATATTCACACTAAGAAGCATGACGATGTGACATTCGCTAACACCCTATGTAGAGAACTTAATGTATGTGAAATTTATGATTTAATATTAATTCTTAATAATTATCACTTATTAATATAATCATTGCCTCCTAATAGGATCAAATACAAGAAAGCATTCAGCGACAATCTCAGCACGAACAAGCTATTGATGAAAGTTAGACATATCTTGATGCAGTAGGTGGTAAGAACTGTCGTGGAAGTATCTTCGGGTTAGGTTCATTTGCAAACATATGTTATTCACAATCTTCCACGTCCAGTACAACAACATATAGTAGATGGTCGCAAGAAGTCAATCAGTTTCGGACCACAGTGGAGGCATTGACGGAGTACATAACTCAGCTAAGACATAAGGTTGATGAGTTGAAGAGGAGGAATAGTACCTCAGAGCATCCACGGTCACTAGGACAATAAGATTGTTGTAGTCATTTGCTTTGAATTACAAAGACTTATTATCAATTGAGATAATTTTAACTATATATCATCAATCAACTTTTTGTTTAAACAAATTAAATATAGAAACAAATCAAAATATTATGCACAGATAATTCATAACTGTTGAAATTATGCATTAATCATAAGATCATGAAATAAAATATAATGATGGGATTTTTTTTAATTTTCTTTATCGACGGAAATAAAAGTTCGTCGGCAAAATACATTATATTTATCGACAGAACATCATAAATAGTCGGTAAAATGCAAGATATTTACCGACGGTAACTCATTGTTTCGTCGGTAATATTGACAGTCGTCATCAAATTTACCGTTAGGATTTTCTGAATCATCAGTATACTCATCGACGGTCAATCATAACTGTCAGAAATCTTATCGACTAAATAACCAATACCGTCAAAAAATATTCTGACGGAAAGGAAAAGTCCGTAGGTAAATTTACCGACAGTCACAGCAAATCCGTCGGTAAATTTACCGACGGTCACAGCAAATCCGTCGGTAAATTTACCGACGGTCATAGCCATCCGTCGGTATATTTACCGACGATTATATAATATGTTTGTCGGTAAATTTACTTACGGTCGTTTTAATGACGTCTTTATCCGTCAGTTGATTCCGTCGCTAATTTATATTACTGATAGAATACAAACATTTTCCGTCGGTAATTTCCATTGCTAAACGACATTTTTCTTGTAGTGAGCAGTCTATGGCAGAGCTTGAAGGTGGTGCGTGAGTCGTCTGATCTGGGAAGCCACAGACGGTGACAACGAGCAAGAGTTAGCAACGCACTTTTGGTGCTTCAGCGGTGAAGCGTGGCCAGGCAAGGATGGTTGAAGGTGGTGGTGCAACTATTACGTTGTTGGAGGGAAGCACGGTGTGAAAGTAGTTGCTATGCGTGTAGGAGGTGCAACGTCTATAGTAGCTTGAATGGTTGTGTTGCTTGCAGGAGTTGGCTGTGGAGATAACAATGGTGGTCGTTGGCTGCAGAAGTGTTAGGCTCTTTAGTAACTTCATACGGCGGCAAGGATGGCAAGAGCAAGGCAACAACAACTTTTTATGTGGCGGCTAGGGTTTATAACCTAGGGTGTTTGGGGCTTTTCGATAAAGAACATGAATATTAGGTTACAAGGATAAAGGAATCCGAGTATTGGGATAAACTTATTCTAAGTTTAGAATGGAGTGTTTAGACACTATGCTAAGATTTGTCTTGTTTGATTTCGGCTGATGAGGACCTGCCGAACTCTGCCTAGATGGCTGTTATTGGTTGACCCTATTTTACTTTCAATTTTGTTTATGATTAATATGAACATTGGAATGTGGAATATTAGGAGCGCCGGGAACACGATGGCGCGGGACATCTACGGACGCTAATTAACCTCTATAGTTTCGATATACTGATCCTAGTCGAAACTAAAGTTCCATTCAACAAGTTATCTAGATTCTGACAGAGTGTGGGATATGACGGATGGGAAATCGTTAACCCAGTAGGGTGGTCTGGAGGTATCTGGCTGGTTTGGCAGAATAATGCATGCCAAGTAACCATTTTGGATAAAATATCCCAGTGTATTACGGGCAGGGTAACAATGGCAACAGGGCCGAGTTGGTTACTTTCCGCTACCTATGCGAGTACGGTGCCTGGTATGCGAGACAACATGTGGGAACATCTCTCTGGGCACATTGCGAGCAGCGGGGAACCGTGGATGCTAGTTGGTGATCTAAATGATATTGCCTCGGCTAATGAAAAAAGAGGTGGGGTGTTTCAAAGATGATGGGCCCAGAAATTCCAAGCTCATTTAGATAATTGTGAGTTGGTTGACATCGGTTTTGTTGGTCTTGCTTATATATGGCTGAGAAAGATTCTAAGAGTGGCCGAGAGATTGGATAGGGCAGTTTGTAACATTGGGTGGAGTCTGTTATTTCCTGAGGCAGTTGTGGAGCATTTACCAAGGACATCTTTCGATCATTCTCCTCTTTTAATCCGGATTTTCGGGGTTTGTGCTAGGGTCACCAAAAAACCCTTTCGACTTGAAGCGGCGTGGCTAACAGATACCCAGTTTGATGATGTTGTGTTGAACACATGGGAGCGAGATTCTCACCCTTGTACTTCCATAAAACTCTTATAAGAGGCAGCAAAAGAGTTTAACCGATCAGTTTTTGGCAATATCTTTCGTAGGAAACAGCGGTTGCTAGCTCGACTTCAGGGACTTCAGGAAGCGAATCCAGCTCAGCAGCGTACTCATTTGAATTGGTTCGAACAAAGACTCCTTGCTGAACTTAATGATGTTTTATGGCAGGAAGAACTTCTTTGGTTTTAGAAGAGCAGACACCAAACTTTATTGTCCGGTGACCGCAATACCAAATTTTTCCATGCTACTACTGTGGTGAGGCGAAGGAAGAACAAAATCGTCAAGTTAAAGTTTTGTGATGGGGATGAATGTTGTTCAGATACTGCTGCCATTAAACGGTCGGTACAGACCTTTTACGAAGATTTGTTTTGTAGGGACAAGGGTACAGGTGAAAGCCAAATTTGTACAATGCACCATCGTTTTGACAGTGAGATCAGTGTTTCTTTGGGGAGACCAGTTACCAGCAAAGAGGTGCGACTGACTTTAAATGCAATGGGTAACTATAAGGTCCCCGGTCCTGACAGTTTTCAACCGGTTTTTTTCAAGAAGTACTGGAATGTGGCAGGGCACTCGGTGAAAAAAATGGTTCAAGATGCATTTCAAGTTGGTGATGTTGATGTCCGAGTAGCAGAGGCTTTAGTGGTTCTCATCCCCAAGGACCAAACTCCGGACCGCCTCTCTAAATTTCGCCCAATTAGTTTGTGCAATGTTACCTACAAGTTAATCACTAAGGTAATGGTTAATAGGCTCCGACCTTTCCTGGATGGCATTATTCACCCCGCTGAAACTAGCTTCATTCCAGGCCGTAGCACTGTGGATAATATTATAGTGGTTCGGGAGTTGATGCACTACATGAGAAAGTCAAAAAGCAAACAAGGGACGATGTTGCTAAAAATCAACCTTCAGAAAGCTTATGATAGGCTCAATTGGGATTTCTTGCGTGGTACTCTCCTTGACTTTGGCTTTCCTTTAAATTGTGTTCATTTGATATTGAAGTGTATTAGCCACACGAATATGTCTGTCGTTTGGAATGGTGAGAGGCTTCCCTATTCCAACCGAAGCGGGGTATTCGACAGGGAGACCCTCTGTCATTGTATTTATTTGTCTTGTGTATGGAGAAGCTTGCTACTTTGATAAACAAGGCAGTGTTGGAGAGGAGATGGAAACCAGTTTCATGTTCTAGAGGTGGGCCGCATATTTCTCACTTATTTTTTTGCAGATGACATCATTTTATGCTCGAAAGCCACTCCAGGTCAAGCCCATCTAATTCGTGATGTGTTGGATCGTTTTTGTACTGCCTCCGGCATGCAGGTTAGTGCCTCTAAATCTAAAGTCTTTTTTGCTACTGGTACTGCTCGGCACTCGCGAGGTGTTATTGAAGGCATGCTTGGGATTAAAGGAACCACTGATATGAGTAAGTATTTGGGTTTTCCTCTTGATGATGGTGCTTAGTGGAAGGGGCAATTTGATGTCATATGTCAGAAGGTTCAGAATAAATTAAGCTCTCGGAAATCTAAACTTTTGAATTTTGTCGGGCAAGTTACACTGGCCAAGGCTACGCTCAATACCATCCCAGTTTATTGGACGTAAACTGCTTGGTTACCGAGGCATATCTGTGATACTTTGGATGCTTATACCATAAAATTTATTTAGAGCTCCAAGTGCAATGCGTCGGGGTTACATTTGGTGGCTTGGAAGACTGTGTTACTTTCGAAACAGCTTGGCGGTTTAGGTTTCAGAGATTGTCGCACTATGTCTACTGCTATGCTTGGTAAGCTTTTGTGGGCATTGTTAGTTAATTCCGAGGCCCTTTGCGCCAAAGTTCTTACTTCCAAATATTTAAGAGGGAGGGATCTAATGAATTTGCAAAAGCGTAGTAGAGGATCACCAATTTGGCGTGCTATCGTCAACACAATGGGTGAGCTTGATGGGGGTTTTCGTTATCAAATAGGTGATGGATCATCCATCTCTTTCTGGCATGATGTGTGGCAGGGTTCGGTGAGATTGACAGAGCTAGTCGGTTTGGTTCATGAGGAGGATGAGGATTACATAGTGTCTGATTTGTTAGATTCGCACGGTAATTGGTGTTTGGATCAGCTCAAGACGACTGTCCTAAATGAAATTCGTAATTCGCTCCCCAAAGTTTATAGGCCGCAGTTGGGGTTCAAGCCAGATCGTGTTGTTTGGGAAGGGACTGCTGATGGGACTTATACTGTCAAAAGTGGCTTTCGGTGGCTATTTCAAGAATCGAGTCTAGTTAATACTGCACAATTAGGGTGTACTTGGAATTGGATTTGGAAAATCCGAGGTCCGGAGAAGCTTAAAATGATGGTGTGGCTTCTGTGGCATGACAGATTGCATACTCAATCGTTGAGGTACCAGATATATTTATCAACTACTGACAGTTGTCAGAGGTGCCATCGGGAACCGGAGACGATGGAACATGTTCTGCAGTCTTGTCCCAAAGTCCGCGTACTTTGGGAGGTTGTGTTTGGTTTAGGTAACTTTTCGGCTTTCTTTTCTTTTGATTTTCGAGAATGGCTTTACTCCTTTCTTACTACATTTTCGCGTCTTGGGTCGGTTGACTAGGATATTAAATTTGGAGCATGTCTTTGGGCCTTTTGGAGGTTACGTAATCAGGAGGTGATTGATGGTAAAATTTTAGATCTTCATGCTCAACTGACATAGACTTGGCATGTTATTCAGGACTTTGTTGGTTGTTTTGCTTTGGGCCCTACTGTTGCTAATGCGACAGTCCAATGGGTGAAGTGGGTGCCTCCAAATGAGGGTTTTGTGGCTCTGAACGTTGATGGAAGTGCTATTCGCAATCCGGGTCTAGCGGGTATTGGCGGCGTCTTTCGGAATGAGCAAGGAGTTTGGTTGCTTGGTTTTTCAAAATCAATTGGGTTTAGGTCGAATATGGAGGCTGAACTTCTAGCTATCAAAAGAGGTTTGACTTTAGCTTAAGATAATCACTTTCGAAAAATTGCTCTATGGTTAGATTCTACGAAAGCTTTGCGACTATTGGAAGGAAGGGAGTGGGTGATACACTGTCATGCCAATATTATCTATGATATCAAAATTTTGTTGCAACAAGATTGGTGTGTGAAAATGGCCCATTTTCTCCGTGAAGGGAATTCGATTGTCGATCATCTAGCCAAGCTCGATGGGCGTTCTCCGACTATTGACAATCGTGTTCTGGAATTGCCACCAGCTTCTGTTTCCCTTCTGCTGCTGAACGATGCAGCTGGCACCCTATATTTACGGGGTTGAGATCTTTTTACTGCTTCCTTTTTGTTTCCTCTGTACCAAAAAAAAGTGTTAATGTAACATAAACTAAGAACATGATTTGTTTGGAGATACGATTAATGTAATCCGAAAGAATTTATTTTTCAAGTATAGAATATTATATTCGAGACTTGAACAAATTAAATTTTATACCAACCAAAAGTTTAAATTTATTTTAAAATTCAAAAAAAATTCCATAATTATTTCAATTATTTTTCGTAATGTGATTAAGATTAATGATTAAATTAGTTCCTATTTAAATTTTAAAAGATTTGCTTCTAAATTTTAAATTAACTATTTTTAATTAGATTGAAATTAATTAATTAAACTTCTAAAATTTAAAAAGTTTTTTCTTAAATAATTACAAAAGATGTTTCTTTGTTGAAATTTACTTGTTTCAATTTGATTGAAATAAATTAAATTTCTAACGTTATTTTTTTAGAGAATTATTATTAAGTTAATTTAAAAATTATTTCTTTATTTATAAATAGTAATTTTCTTGATTTATCATAAAAATATTTTTCTCGGTTAAGTTTTGAAATGTGTTTTCATTTATTAATTAAGAATAATGTGCTTTCCTTAATATTTTGAAAATAGGTTTTTAATTTATTAAAGAGAGATTTTCTAATTAATTAAGAAATTAACCTTTAAATAAATAACATTAAGGACTTTCTTAATTAAATTTAAAATATTTTATTTAATTTTGAAAGTAGTTTCCTTTTAATATTAGAAAATAGTTCTCTAATTAAGGAAAAGTGATTTCCAATTAGATTAGAAATAATTTTCTAAACGGATTAAAATCTCTTACTTGTTAAATTTTGACAAAGGAGTTCTTCTAAATTATAATAAGTAAGAAGCATAGTTTATTGAAAATTATTTTAATAAATTTTGTTAAATGAGTCAAGATAATTAAAAATATTTTTTAATTAAATTTGAAAATTATTTTCAAATCAAAATATATTTCTTTAATTTACTCAAGAATCAATGAGTTTGATCTAATTTAATATTTCCAAAAAGTTAAAAATATTATTTTAGATTATGAAGATCAATAATTAGAATCAAACGAAACTTGATATTTTATGTATATAATTTGATTATGAGTTCGTAAGTTAATATTTAAATATATGTTTTTATATATTATGCATGTTGAATTGTATGCTTTATATTTATGATATTTTACTTGCAATTTTCTGTTTGATGAGATGAATACAATTAAATCCCTCGTTTACAATATTAAATACATGTTTTGAACATAATTGTTTCCTTTTATTGTTATAAGAATAAATTAGAATTTTTTTATTATTAGGTTTGTTGAGCAAACTCAAGTTCACTTCAACTCAAATATGTTTAGTATTATGATAGTGGTTCTACTTAACTAAATTTGTGTAATTTGGATGAGCAAACTCATAATCACATAAATTTAAAGGCAGAGTTAGGAAAAAGATATAAGATATGTTATGGCAAGACTTGGCATCTAATGGATCTAAGAGTCACATCATATGTGATTAATATTTGTTATCTACCTAATTTAAGTTTAGTTGGTTTGTTGAGTAAACTTGAGATTAATTAAATACGATTGTGATCCTAGCCTACTAAAAAGATTAGAGCAATCTTTTAAAATAATAGTAAGGGTTATTGTTTCGAATAAAATAGTGAGAGTAACCAAATACAGGATTTGAGTCATGATCTTATTTGGTAGTCATAGCATATAATCAATTACTTGATTTTCTTACGTGTCTATTTTGTTCTTAGCGGAATTTATTTTATTTATTATAGTTAATATTAAGATTTCATTAACTGATTTTTTTGGACATAATTTATTTTAGAAAAAAGGTTGTATGTCTATTATGTAATTTTGTTATAAATCATTGTTGAGGATTTGATATTAAAGTTTTAGAGATATGTCAAATCATATGGATGGAAAAATATATTGACATTTTGATTTGAATAATGTCTTATAAACTTTGATAACAACATGTAAAATATATGTCAAATCATAATAGCAAGATGCGAGAGGTTGTATAGATTAGAGCCAAAAGGTAGAGTACTTTGATGAAATTGTTTAACTCAATTTACACTACTAAAAGCATAATTGTGAACTACAACTAGAGGAATTTACTATAATATGATAATAGTTGTCATTGGAAGAAAAATGACTTCATAAATTTTCTTGCTTATACATGATATGATAGAGATCATATATATTTCTAATTCATGCTTATGAATATATGGTACTGAATTTATATTTAACATTATTATAATATTCAATGCAAGATAAGAAATACATTATTAAGTAAAGGTAGTTAATCCAATTTCATACTAATAGTTTGTATACATTGGATCAAAGGAGACTTACGCTTAACCTAAATGACAAGAATACAAAGTTGAATAATTGAGACTATCTTTTTATGTCATATTGGTTAAATCAACATGATAAGAATCACAAAGTTACATACAAGAATATATATATCGTTTTGATTATGAATCGTATAAAAGCAATGAAAGTTTAAGAATAACTAAATCAACTTTTTTGAAATGATGGTGATGGTATTAAATTGTTAAATTTATACATTTGATGTATTGGATGGAATAACAATTCATAAATGGATGATACCTGCATTTCAGTAGATTACTAATCACTTTATATGATATTGTCATATGTATTAAATGAAATATTGATTTAAATATTTTTAAAAGTCCAAATAGTTTAAATCTAAGTAGAAACTAAGAATTGAGAATATTGAAACACTTTGATGAGATCGATGTGGTGAGTTTTAAAATTTTTCGTTATCTATAAGGAATTAGATTCTCTAATAAATGTATCTAAAACCAAATTCATAAGAGTATGATTTTATGTAAGGAGGAATATATAGTACAATATATTATATAAGGCAATATTTATCTCCTTTATAGTGATGCCTAGTATAGGGACTTACTTCAATAATTCTAATTAGATCGATTAGTAAGATTCGTATTAGATATAAAACGTTAAGTCTTCGAAAGAGTCAAAGTTGATGATTTAAGGATGTGATGTTTGATTAAAACATCCATTATCAATTAAGTCTAGAACTAAACTGGGTATTAAAAGGTTATAAGATATCAAAAAGATTGGATATAATCTTACAGACCTAAAAAACAACTTATTTGTTTCAATATATACTTATAGGAGAATGGTTCTCAAGATAAGTCGTGAAAGTAAGATAAAATTTTAAAGTTGCAAGTCTCATAACAATACCTCTAGTTTGAACTAGTGCCTTAGATGATACATATGATGTATAATTGAAAGGATATAAGATGTTGAAAGATTCATTTTTGTATTGAATTCAAAAACTTTGTTTAAAGATGATTATGAATTTATCAAGTTTACAAGAAGGTTGTTCTCTTCAATGAGAGTGTGCAGAGACATATTGCTAATAAAAAATAGCAATTCTAATTTTTAATTGTTAAAAATATAATCATTCAAGAGCAACTCTTATTAAATATGAAAAAAATAACAACTTAATTATGGGAACTAGATCTATATAGTTAGATTGGAAGTTATTTACCTATTCTAAGTCCAAGTACATAGATAATGTACTAAAGATTTTTAGTATTTGAGATATTTGAAACTTGTAAAGTATTAAAAATATCTATTATTCTATGTATGAGTTGATATTTGAGTTCAAGGTGATAAGGATATTAACTTTAAAATTAATACTTATAACAATGTTATTTAGAGATTGGAAAGGTTCTAATGTAGCAATGGTTTTAATTAATTCATAATACAATTTTCATTTAGTGGAAATGATTAATTGGATTAATAAGTTCTTTAATGTACTTGATATAGTTCCTTGCAATATTCAGGATAGTAATGTACTGTGAAACATTAGAACTATTGGACATGTAAAAGGAGCTAAGGCCTTATTAAAGGTCCAAGGATATATTTGGGCAAATTTTCTTAACTATAATGATAGTCAAGATGAAAGTTGTAAGATTTAAATAAGTGCTCAATATATAGAATCCTATAGGATTCTCACATTAAGCCACTGTCCCAACAGTAACAATATCGTCATATGATGATATGGTATAAGATACTTAAATGATTGACTTAGTGCAAGTGAAAGATTGTTAGTTTATGCCCTACAACCAATTAGTTAATTGTAATTTAGTGACAAAAAAATTTAAAGACATTCTTTATCTTATACATACTTAGATGTATATGATAAAATTCATGAGAAAAATATAAGTTGCAAATAAATTTATTATGAGCTTATAATTATGAGATTCATATTACATTTATGTATTATCTCTAAATTGCTTATAGTCATTGTTCTATTAAGATTGAACATTAATAGAACGACTAGCACACGTTATGTTTTTTCATAAGAAGGAAGTAGTCGATATCATAAACTAGAATATGAAGATATTTAAACAAACTTATAGGTGCTTCTTAGAAAACAAATTTACTGAACTGACCTCATATGAGAATTCCATTTGAAACATTACTTATATGTCTATGAAAATTCTTATTATGATATTTGTATAAGTGATCCTTTGACTTGAGATCTCTAAAGTTATTTTGTATAAGGATTGCTATGTTTTGATGCTACTTTTGACTTGTTCTAGTCAATGATAGCTTAGTCAACAGTGATTGGATATAACATAAACTGTATAGAGGTAGTTGAATGATCAACATATAATTCATCACCCTATAGTAATTAAGGAGAATGTTTTATTGTTCTCGATTAATATTATTCGGGAAATCCTTGTCCAAGGTGAAATGACATTTTGTAAATAGTTTATAAATATCATTAAATGGATTAATACTAATGCTAGAAAACTAATATAACTAGACTCAAAATAGAGTAGATATTAATTTTATTCTCTAAGTCTAATAAGAACATTATATAATGAAAAATTTATATTATAGAGAAAAATCATGCACAAAAAGGATAGTCAAAATTATTTTGACATTCATAAATATTTGGGTGGTCGTAATGTGTTGTCAGATGTCAATCTTAATATATGGATATAAACTATTTAATTAGAGAACTAAAGATAAATTAAAAGAGTTTAATTTATCTAATCTTAAATATGATTTGAGGCTATAATTTGTATCCATTTTCAATATATTTGGAAACCTAATGGATAACACATAAAGAACAAGTTGAAAAAAGAAAAGATAATTTAATTAAGTTGGACTTGATTGTAAAGTTTGAGAAACCTTATGATTATATATATGATATTTATTAAATAATGGTCAATATGAGATATTAGATCTTATTTAGACATAACATGTATTTAATTATAATTTTTGTAATTCTAATTAAAGTTTAATTAAGATTATAATTTAATTTTAATTAATTATTAAAAATACTCAAAACTTATTGTAAATAAGCTCAAGCTCTAAAAGAGCTAGCGCTCTTTGCCCAACCCTCTTTGCATAACCTCTTTGCAATGGTTGCATAGTTCTCTTAATTAGTTATATGGATACCTTTAAAGGTTGAACACTTATGTGGCTATGGTGATTGAGATAAATTGATTTTCAAAATAGTTTGAAGGATACGACAAGAAAATGATCAAGTTTTAAAATAAATTATCAATAAGTATTCACGTTTTATTATGATTTATGTATTAATTATTTTTATAGAATCATAGTAATCTTGGTTTTTGGCGCAAGATCGGATCCTGACCTAATTTTTCAACATTTTCATTCATAGAAAACATTAATTTAGAAAATTTTCGTCATAAATTAAATCATTAATTACAATTTTTGAAATTCCAATTTTTTTAAAATTGGTTACTGTAATTTTAAAAGTTCAAATGAAATAATCTAATAAAAAACCTATTTGATTAATTACAAAATTACATTTGTCTCTTTAATGATATTAAAATTATAGAACGAAATTATTTTTTAATAATGATGCTAAGGAGTGTTGTTGCAATTTTATTTTTTTAAATATAGGAGATTTAATTCTAACAACTTGAACCATAAGAAAAACTTTGATATTTTATGTATAATTACATAAAATACAACGAAAAGCATACTAACTAATAATTTGAATTATAATAAACTCCTATCATATACGAGTTTTATGGTTTGGATTTTTTTTGTTATAAATGACTTTAGAAATGTAAAATATAATGATACTTGAAATTTTAGCTTTTTATCCTAAAATCACCTTTTAGATTGTTAATTAGTTTTTTTTAACCTGATATATTAGCTCGTGAGAAATATGTCATGTGATTGTTCAATTTAGCATGGATTGATTGCCTAAGCAGGTATTTCTTTAAGAAATTTACCTGATTGTTGTATTCATTTCAAATTGTTCATTTTTTTCCCCTTCCCCTAAGTGGGCATTTACGTATCTTAACCAATATTTTAAGATTTAAAAAATTTAACCGGAATTAAATTGTCATAATTTAGTTAAATATTGAATAAAATTAAAGAATTTAAAATATTATCATAAGGGATTATCCTTGCCAATCAAAGTGTTTAAAGCTTACTTGAAAAAAGAAAATTTTAAATAAAAATTAATTGATTGTTTAATTTATAAGAACTTGTTAATTAATAAAATTGATCAGTTAGTTAATAAATAAATTAATTTTTAATAACAAAAATTATTAAAATAAATTCAAAAATTGAAAATTAAACTGATGATCAGATAAGTTAGATTTTTTAATGATTGTTCTTTTTTTTTCCCATTCTTCTAAGTGGGCATTTCCTTATTTTAATCAATATTTTAAGGTTTAAAAGATTCAATCGGTATTAGACTGTCATAAGAGATTATCTTTACCAATCAAAGCATTTAAAGTTTAATTGAAAAAAAATAATTGATTTTTTAATTTATAAGAACTTGTTAAATAATAAAATTGACCAATAAATAAGTAAATAAAATTTTAATAATAAAAATTATTAAAATAAATTTAAGAAATTAAAAATTAAACTGACGATCTTAGTTAGATTTTTTAATGATCGACTTTAATATATTGATAACATGGACTTTAGTTAAAAAGATTGTTCCCTCAGGACCGAGTGAAGAATGCCTCGCACTTCCAAATGATGTGACGCCTCCAACTTCGAAAATCAGAGTTAACAACGTAAAGAGACATGTTTATAGCTTGTAACTCACCTACCAGATATTTTGTACTTAGTTACTTAAAATTACAACTCTATCCTATACAGCTTAATTATTTTAACCATAAGATTATGCTATTCATACATAATCTTAATGAAGCAATAACTTAAATGAGCATAAGCTAGCTTTTGTAAGATTAGTTTTAAAAGAAACGAAGCAGTACTGAGTTGAGCTTTGGCCTTTGAGCGAGGATAGATCAAAGCAGCGGTCAATTGAGGGAGACGTGATTACTGTACAGAGTTCCTAACTCCCTTTTGGATTTGGTAGAACCGCCGTTACTAATTGAGTCACGGCTTTGCCAAATCCAACAAACTTTTATCTGCAAACAGAATAAGTATACAGTAGTAATATGTATGAGGGTGGCCTTTATAGTTTAATCAGTTGCACGCCGTGTCATCCTAAACTAATACGGGTCGCATTCCAATATCACCCAACGTCTTCAGCAAATTATTAAAATGACAACCTCTTCTGTGTCTAGCTAGTGGGCCCTATATTCAATGATATCCTTACCTTCACATGTACGGTCGTTTTATGATTGGATATTAAGGCATCGACCCTGTACGCCAACTGGCCTCATCATCGGTCCTCCAATGTCTCGTGTTTTTGTAGTAAACACAAACAATTAAAAATTCAGGCGTTTCAGTTACATAAATCTCACAAAATAGTTATTTCATTGTATTTGGAGTTTGGAGCTCTCAACCTTCTGCTTTTCTCGGGTACATTACGCTAGTCATTACCACACTTATTGGAGAAAGATGAATATAAATTTAATCAATGTTTAAAAAATTGGACCGGACCATCCGATTCGATCGAAAAAAGTTTGAACCGATCAGTGGTCCGATTCGGTTTCACCTAATAACTTCTCTATATAAAAACCGGACGGTTCAACCTTTTTCGAGCGAACCGAACCAGACCGGTCCGGTCTGGTTTTAAACCTTTGCTCTCCCTCCTTCCTCTTTCGGTGGCTCATCTTTGGCCGTCTCTTCTAAGCTCTAGCTCTCTCTCTCTCTCTCTCTCTCTCTTACGAAAGCTTTGGTTTTAGTGTGGTCTTGTGAATTCTGCTACTTCAGAGGCGTCTTCTTTCTTCTTAATCAAGTCTTCTACTGTAAGGTTCTTCTTTCTGTTTTGTTTTCTCTTTCCTATTTGTTAATTTTGTGTTTGGGAACTTGTATGTGTACCGATCTTTGGTGCTTGAAAGTATTTTTGCTAGTGGGTCTGAGATCTTTGTCGTTCTGTCTTGCTGCTATGGCTAAAGTTTCGATTTTTTTCTTTTTTTGGTTGGGATTTGGCCTCAAGGTCTCAAACCCCCGCTCACTGTTTTCTGTTCATTGTCGGAGTTAACCCCGCAGGTCATGCCACGACGGCCGGTGTAGATGTAGATCTTGAGATGGGGTTTCCTGGAAAAAATGGACCTGGATACGAACCGTTCGACGTTGGCTTTGGAGAGGTGGAAGGTGGCGGCGACAGCCTGTGGGTGGCCGTCTGGGCACTGGTTGTCTGAGCTAGGGGTTACCGGACCAGTACCAATACTTCCGATGACTAGTACCCGGAAGAAGGAAGGTGGGCCAGCTAAACAAATGATGGTGGACAAGAAGAAAATGGATGCAAGGAAAAAGAGCTTAAAGA
>JANITX010000212.1:8558774-8576327 GCA_027564395.1 Erythroxylum ulei | reverse complement strand
TTCCAACTTTAGATACTGATAATCTCTTTATTTGATGCCACGTAGAGAAAGATACCCTCTTGTTATTGATCATATAAGGCTACTGTTTGATAATGAAATTTACACTTATCACCGAAGAGTTGTTAACGGATTAAAGTCTTGATATACAAATCAACTTTCACTTTCAATCATGCTTTTGTCTGAATATATGAAATTCGTTGCATGGGTAGTACTTTTCTGGAGATTATCCTCGATATCATTCAAAGCTTGATAACATAGCTAATAAAGACATTTTCAAGTTTCATAAGACACAATGAAGGTAATACAGAACATTCCCACCATCATCAGAACAGATACCATTACCATACCACCCACCAGCTACTACCATTTAAAAGCTTGGTTTAAAAACATGGAAAGGAAAAATGTTAAAGGGAACTAGAGCATAACATTAATCAACACCATTCTCCTCTTAATATTTGTTTCTAAATTTTTGATATAGATGAAGAGAATCACTTGTCCATCATTAATTTTTTATATTCTAATTTGGTAGTGATTTATTACTGGTTGAACTTCTAAATCTTAAATTTTTTTTTCAACCGATTCGATGTCCGGTCCAGTTTTTAGAACATTGAATTTAATTACTTAAGTATCGGTACGGGAACTTGGGTTGGGGAAGTCAAACTTTGACAAAAATTTTCAGTTATACGTTGCCGTTGGCAAATTCAACTCGACCACGATTAAAAAAAAAACAAACGACACTAGAAAAACAAAACTGCACGAAACTCCCTAACAAATATAAAAAGGTAGGAAACGGTAAAGATAGATGCATGCGGCTTACGATAGCGGGAATCAAGGGATATTTTCCTCTCTCTGGGCGGTGTCACTATCAATCACATCCTTCCTAGCGACCCACCAAGCATACCTACATTACCAGATCCTGTCTCTTTCCTATTAAAAAATAAAGACCAAAGGGCTGTTAGATTATTGCGTTATAGCTGGCAATGTTCCGAAAAGAAACACCAATCAAAATTTTCATTTTTTTAATAAAGCCAATAACCGAATTTTATGTGCCACGTATGGCGAAACAAGACAAAAACGGGTTTGTTGGGATCCATGGCCTTTAGTTTCGGTCGGACTCGGATGACGTGGCGGGAGGTAAGGTTGGGGTTGAGACTTGAGAGAGGGGAGGAACCGGACATAATAGGTGATAACAGGGACGCGTGTGTCTGAGGTTGAACTATCAAAGTCTGGTGGCACCTGTTAGAATCCAACATGTGTTTATTTATTTTACTTCTTGTAGTCCGTAACAACTGTCAGCTTTGTCCTTTAGTTGACGCGGTTACCTGTTACTCACTCGTTTTCCACGTGCTTCCAAATCGGTGCGAATAAATCACCAAAGAATGGTCCCCCCGATTTCCATCGACTTATATGGTTTTATAATAAGAATATACAATACAAATTAGTTATACAATTGTTTTAAGAACTCACTCTGTCTTCGCACACTTGAATAAACTCCATGAAGAAAAGGAAGAAGAGAGGAACCTACAAATAATAATGTTTTATATTAGTATGGTTGATGTCAATAGTTTAGTTAAATTAAAGTGAGTAGACATATTAAATTACTATTAAATACAAAACTCCGACTTCAATGATATTACATTAAGAGAGGAATCATACTTTAACATGCAAAAATAATATTGATAAACAACTTTTTATTATATAAGAATAAGATTATGTATTATCAAACTTTTTAAAACCCACTTTACTGTAAAAAGTCATACTAAATAAAATGAAGATGATGAAACAAGATTGATGATACTATTTGATAGAACTGAGGCATGTGAAGTAATTGTGTGAAACCCTTTGACAAGATAATAAGGAGAATCTAGTCAGCCCATATCATGTCTTTTCCGTATGGAAGCAAACATCAGAAAATTAATGTAATAATACGCGAGGTGAGAGGCAAGCGGCGAAAATGGGCGCAGGACGGTAGGAGGCGACAAGCCTGCCGAGCCAGAGAGGATGAAGCACGTGACAAAGTCTCTAGCGCACATGTGATCAACAGTGGACGGTGGAAAAAAAAAAAACTCCTCTTATGTACCGCAACCAAAGATTATCATGGTACGCAAAGATGGTGAGTCCAGTAGGCAGTTGACAGCTGTGCCGTGTAACGATCAGAAAGATGAGAGTATGAGTTCTCGTCAAGTAGACGACATCGCATTATATTTTGGGGTTCTTCGCAATAATTATCCAAATGAAATTTCCAGGGTTTAGTCTGTCTGTAATCTGTATGCCTTGTCTGCCGTATCTTATCCACTTTCATTTCATCTGAGTTCGCTTTTCCCAATACAATTGCTGCCTCCAAATACGTGTCACAGAGTGGACGAATTGAAAATTTCCTTCCTACCTGTGTACAAAATTCAGTCTCAGGCAATAAAATTCCTCCTCTCGTTTTTTTTTTGCGTGCAATATTAGAAGTGATTTATGTGGTTGATTTAGATTAATTTCACTAATCATACCCCTGTCGTTTAGAGTATTTGTTATGACATGGTTACAATGTACTTGTTAGAATTTACAATACGTCTATGCGTTCACATGAAAGAAAAGTTAAATCATATATAAGTCTAAGCAAGATTTCATCTTAAAATTAATTGGTGATAAGTAGGTAACCGTCTAAACTTATATGTTAGCCTTTTTCTTCTTCTTTCTCCAACGTGGAACAAACTCTCACTTTATATTTCAAAAGTACTTACAAACAATTAGGGTGATTTCACTCAAATTACAAATATTTTCTTTCTATTACATGAAATTAGGGTTTCTAATTCTAACTACTGATTTATGAAACTAGTAAGAAAAATATGTTAAAAAATTGTGAAATAATTAAATAATATTATATACTAGACTAAAATAAAAATAGTTAAATTAAATGAGTTCCAATTTTAACCCACAAATAAATATATGAATTAATCTAAAACAACTTTATTAAATAAAGTTTCAAGGACTTAGTAATATATTTTATTAGACAATTGGGATGATTAAAAAAATTAAATCTATGTAAATAATACAATTATAAAAATTTTGAATCAATCAATTTTTTAGTCTGATTTTTAATTTTTTGATTCGATTTATTTTAATACTTTTGTTATTAAAAAATGTTTGGTTTATTATTATATCAGTCGACTCTTAAAAAATAATATGTTTTTATAGATAAAAATTAATATGTTTATTTAATTAAACTTTAGTAGTTGTACAGGATTGGTGAAAGCTTGATATGAACCGGGACAAAACAATGAACCTTAAACAAAAGGATATCTTAATGTTGAAGCAAGCTATTTAGGTGTTATTAACTTAAGGGGCGGGTATCTTTTGCTTCTATAACTTTGTTTGTCTTTTAACCAATTCACGTGACGGTAATCCAAAAGATCCTGTCGTACATCCTCCATACATTACCGTACGATGGGCGTGACGACTTGAGTTGTCCAATTCATTGCATTTAGTGGTTAGAAATTAGAATCGCTCGACAAAGTTATGATTCTGAATCAGAGTCTAGATGATCTGGTCTTTTTAATTCCATTTTTAATATATAATCAAATATTAAATAAAAGAAGGAAGAGAGGTGAGCACAGCTTCATAAAATAAAACTGCAGTCTCATCAACAAAGCAACTACAGGCCGAGGAGCATTAGGTAGCCGTAGCAGGTACGATGTACGAGTACCAGCAGCAGATTCACTAGTGACCGGAAGTTGTGGGTGGTGGTAGAGATGAAAAGAACGCCGTTGAAGGAGGAGGCGGTGTTGAACGGTGATAGTGGTGTGGTAAATCTTGTCGTTTTCTGCCATGTCAGCAATTTTGAATTATAAAAAAATAAAATAATCAGAAGGAAATGGTGCACAGCCTGGCGCGTCTGTCCCCCAACCGTTATCTTCAAAATAATAATAAAAAAGAAAATTTCGTTATTATGGAAATTGTGGTTCGAATATATTTGAACCCTGTGCTAGAACACAAGTTCGAATATCTTCAAACCGTGTGTGCTTTGTCTATTTAATAACTTCCAAGCTTAACCAACAATTATGGCCAATTTTCTCTTCGTAATAATGGTTTGGTTCCATCCACGTCGCGATGAAGAGCGTGTGTCCCATAGTCCACATATATTCACATTTTTTGTAAAAATATTATCATAAAAATGTAAAACTATTCGTAGTTTAATCTTTTTTTAAGATATAAAATTTAAAGGTAAGTGATTTGATTGGGGGGAAGCACACGTATTCACAGGACGCGAGTACAGTAATAAAGTAGAAACAAACAGAAGAAGAGGACAGAAATAGAGAGAGAGAGAGAGAGCAGTGCGAGTGGGTAAATGAATGAGACAGAGAATTGACACGTGTCCGTATGACAGCTGTATCCCAATCCCAACCGCTTGCCTCGAACCATCGGTGCCTATAACTCCCCCAACCCACCACACTCTCTCTCTACTCTTCACCGACTCTTCCGGTAACCTACCTCTTCCTCTAGACATATATATTTATAGATACACATACATGTGCAAAAGCTGGCCTGTCTCTGGAGGAGAAGTCTAGAAGAAAGGCAGTTACTGGGAACGAAATGGATCGGATCAAAGGACCGTGGAGCCCCGAAGAAGACGATGCCTTGCAAAGGCTGGTTCAAAAACACGGGCCTAGAAACTGGTCGCTTATCAGTAAATCTATCCCTGGCCGCTCTGGCAAGTCCTGCCGACTCCGCTGGTGCAACCAGCTCTCGCCCCAAGTGGAGCACCGTGCCTTCACGCCGGAGGAGGACGAGACCATCATACGCGCCCACGCGCGCTTCGGCAACAAGTGGGCCACCATCGCACGCCTCCTCAACGGCAGAACCGACAACGCCATTAAAAACCACTGGAACTCCACGCTCAAGCGTAAGTGCATGGCCGAGGACGACGGCGATTTTCAGCCGTTGAAGAGATCGGCGAGTGCCGGTGCTTGTATGAGTCCCGGGAGTCCGTCGGGATCTGACGTCAGCGACTCCAGTGTTGCTGTGTATAGGCCTGTAGCTAGAACTGGTGGTGTGATTCCTCCTCCTGTGGAAACAACGACGTCGACTTCTAATAACGATGATCCTCCTACGTCGCTCTGTTTATCGCTTCCTGGCTCCGACTCGTCGGAGGTGTCCAATCGAATTTCGGAGTCAACGCCTAGTCGGGCACAGGAGTCAACTCAACTAGCAAGTAACGTTTCGTTTTTATCTCCGATGAATCCGGTTGCCATTGCTCCTCTTCCTAATGCATTCCCGCCAGCAGCGGCTAAGCCTACGGTGCCGCCGGCGATGTCGCAGTTGCCTGTGAATGGCACGGGGGTTATGGGTTTTAGTGCAGAGTTTATGGCGGTGATGCAGGAGATGATAAGGAGGGAGGTGAGGAGCTATATGACGGAGCAAAGTGGTGGGGTGGGGATGTGTTATCAGGCGGCTGCCGGAGATGGGTTTAGGAATATTGCGGTGAACCGTATTGGGGTTGGTAAAATTGAGTAGTGAATGACGGGCCGGCAAGAGGGAGAGTTGATGAAATTGAACAGAGTAGAGAGAAGAGAGAAAAACTGCAACTTCTGTTTTTTTTGTTTTTTGCTCTTTTTGGGAATAATTTTTGGTCATTGTACAGAGGGGATGGTGGTGGTGAACGTTGAAGTAAAATGAGATGATGAATGATGAAGGGGAAGTTATTCCAAGTCTTACTGGAAAATGGTAGCCAGTAAAGAATGTTTTAGGACAGAAACTTCTGATGCAAAGTCGTCCTGGTTTCTTATCAAGGATATCGAAAACCCTGTCTCAGCTTCTGGTTTCTTATCAGGAAATCATAAACTTGCAATAAAACTGTTACAAACAAAACGAGTGAAAAGGAAAAATCTTTCAAATTGTATTCAAGTAACTCGAATCAATGCTCTTTCTATTTCGGATTTACTTTTCTTCTTTAATTTCTCGATCATTTAGGAAGACAAAAAGTTTTACTAGGAAGAAGGTAAAGTTCTCATCCAACGAATGCAACCGTCACCGTTTTAATTTACGCGTTAAGCTGGGAATCTTATATTACAACTGTGACAATGCGCGTTAAGCTGGGAATCTTATATTACAACTGTGACAATGACTCGGAGGCTGGGCTTGACAGAGTCCTACAAGTTTGGATGAGAGCGACAGATCATAAGAGTCTTATTAACGTAAGGCATCAAGAGTAGTTAGCAGTTGGAGAACAGCATAAGATAGTTGTAATACTTTTGGAGAAGTTAGCAGTTGGAGAACAACATAGGATTCAAATATAGATGTGAATGTGATGCATAAGATACGTTCTCCATAAGCATTACATTTATGTATTGGTACCTACAATCCAGATCCAAGCAGCCACCAAGAAGTTTTCTCCCATGGCCATACCAACTTGGGGGGGTCTACTTTTAATTTCATACGGGTACCAAAGTGCTACTGATCAAGTAAAATGGAAAACCACACATTTCGTTAGGAGACGAGATCAAGCAATTATTTCCATTATTATTTTGTTGGATAGACTCTGCAATTCTTTACATCTTGAAGAGAAGAACCTGGGAGGGTGGTTCAATTCATTACATGCCTTGGTATCACGTATACAAGAGGGAGGGAGGGAGGGAGGAAAGAAGAAAAGACCAACAGAGTGTCAGGAAAATGCTGCCTGATTAGAACTCTCGTTTGTTACAGTTTTTTTCGTAATCATTGGTCTCAATTTTAGTTGCTTTACAACATGCGATAAATCTTCCCTCCAGGACCATGTTGGTTCATTCAGACCGCGTATAGAGTTGAGACAGACCAACAAGGTACCACCTTCATGTAACAGAACCTGCAAATTTGGCAACGGAATTAGGGTATTTGAAAAGTGGAGTGAAGAAACAGAAATGCCTTAGTTGCTACACATAAGGAGCTTCTCAAACAAAAGAATGGACAGCAATGGCGTTAATAGTAAGATCATCAAGTGGATTTCATACCGTGAGCCACAAAGGAAGAAATCCCAAAACAGATGGAAGAGAGGCCAGAATTATAGAAGTCAAAGCAAGAGCTACATTTTGTTTGACCTGCGTATGATTATGCACAAGTCAACAACTTGATGTTCAGAAAATAACGAATTGCTACCAAGAAACAACTAGCAAGTACCAGGGAAGTTGTCTGGCGAGACTTGGCTATACAGAATGGAACACCAGTTATATTGTTCCGTAACAATAGGACATCCGCAACGGCTATGGCAGTTGCACTAGCACGTTGAGCAAGTACAATTCCCACAGTTGCAGCAGCAAGGGCTGGTGCATCATTAATACCTTCACCTACCATGATCAGGCCTCCACCTGATGAAATACCCAAAATTTGTTCAATTAACTACTGCTAGCAGCAAAATCATACTATTTCTTAAGAAGAGATTGACATCATATCATATAAAACAAAATAGGATGAACATGGCCTTAGGTTGACAACATTTTAGCCAAAAAGTAAGCGGAAAATTAAACCATGGTTTATAAGTTTGCATGAAGACAGCATCCATTGAGGACAGACCTGTGATTTGCCATCTTAATTATAGCTTCTTGATTTTGATTTATTCAACTTGTTCTTATTGTTTCTTTGTTTCAGTGTGTGCATAAATCCACAGATATTCCAAAATAGTTTACTGACATCTACAAGTAAAGTCTGAATGCTTATGACGAGCATCTCTTAGTTTCCACAAAAAATAAGTAATGAAGCAAACTTGAAGAGTAGTAGCGTTAGATGAACCAAATGAATTGAGCATTTCTATTCAATGCTTCAAAGGGATCCAACTTAGCAATGAGGATGATAATAAAAGTGAAAAAGGAATTCAACATATGCAAAATGACAACTACAATCTTTTTCTCCTAAATAGAATCTACAAAATATAAATCCAATGAACTGACAACAAAGGTTCAAGAACTCACCCATATCCCTGGTGATGCTCTTCACATGATTGAGCTTGTCCTCAGGTTTTAAACTGCAGTGAACTTCACTGATGCCCACAGCTTTTGCAACTCTCCACGCACTTGATTCATGATCACCAGTTAACATCATTATGCGGAGCTTTGCTTGATTTTTTAATTCTGCTATGACATCCGAAACACCAGGCCGAGGTCTATCCTCTAGGTGAATCAGAGATACCTACAAAGATTCAGGAGGATACTCAAAACCATGAATTATTACTGTGCTGCAACAGGTCACACCCACTTCTACTTCAGTTATTTCATTAGGCAAATGACATCAAAAGTGGCGGAGTTAAAAGGATTTCAAATTGGGAACTCCAGGAAAAACTACAACAACAAACCTTATCTCCCTTATACATCAAATTGGGAAACTGAATTCTCAAGATTAATGGGGTTTAAAGTACAAGGAACAGATGACAACTTCTATGCTTGATGTTGAAAATATAATTTTTTTCACACCTGGTTATATTTTATATTTGCAAAGGCATGTAATCCATTTGCATGCACATACTTCTTTTAAGTCATGCAGTTATGATCAGGTCAAATTTTAGGCCACATATTCCTGGAAATTTAGCGTAAATTCATCTATTCTGACTTTGAGCTCCCTCTGTTTCCTTTGATCTTGAAATTACTAAATTTTCGTCTGTTTGTTTATTTCGGTATGAATTCATGTACAGTTGAACTCAAAAAGTTAGGGAATGCAGTATCGCGTAATTGTAACCAAGTTTAATTGATTCAACTCAATAAAATGAGTTAGCGATTCAACAATGCATTTGATATTCTGTTACTGGTTGTTAGAGTTTTTAAATCTAAGACAAAATAAACCAGCCTAATTTATCAATTCTCACCTTTTCATCCACAGATAGAGCAGCCTGAACAAAGTTATTTCCATAAGAAGATGTACTAACAGCTTCTTTGATCTTTCTTGATTTATCTTCTGATTTACATAAAGAAGTAATGAATTCCACAGATCCAAGTGATGCTTTCAACAGTTTTTCTTCTCCAGTTCCTAACTACAGAAAGACAGCACCACGATGTTACAGTTGGGGAGGAGAATGTTGTTTAGTTACTAGGAAAACTTTCTTATTTAAGCTTAAAAGGCAGTACCTCAACATTATTGACAGTTGCAGTAAGACCTCGGCCAGGAAAGTATTCAAAACTTTCAACAGAAACAGAAGGTAGGTCCTTGCCTATGCTGTGGTCCACAACAGCCCTACAACATCGCACAGTAAATGCTAATATAAGGCACTGAAACAGATACTAAACTTTCCAATAGATAGACAAAACCTTAAAAAAAAAAAATCTAACGACAGCAATGTATAAGCTAGAGTCTTAGGCTAGAAAAATCATTGACTGTCTCTGACGTCCCTCTTCCTCACAAACCTCTTCTTGGGAGGGTGCTAAAGGAGAACAAGATTCTGAATACAGGCTAAGTATGAGTCGAAAAATATAGTACAACACAAAGGAGCCTAGTGAGGGTATTCAAAACTGGAGAACATACGAGCAATGTCCAGTACATAGTTAAGCAGGTCTATCCCTAGCATCTTACTTTATCTCACTAAAACCAGGTCTGATATATAACACTTCCTTATAAATATTCATAATTCCTGCATTCTGTAGCTAAAAACTAGCTTCTTCACTCAGATAATGGATTTTCAAAACTAGTTTCTTCACTATCAGATAACTGATTTTCACTTATTTGCCATCAAGTGGGTTGAAATAGCTTTCTAATAGGGTGGACAAGCAAAGCTATCAAAAATGCTACCTTCCAATGGGGTGAGTAGTACCCTTTTCCATAGCAGCTGCCACAGCAAGAGCTTGTTTCTCACAACTAGGAACGCAACATGAAGTGAAATTTGTCTTCTTGTTTCCAACCAAATGTCCATATATTGGCTCAATTGCTTTGAACATCAGTCCCCCAGTTGTCAGTGTTCCAGTTTTGTCAAATGCAATAGTGTGGCAGGAAGCTAGCGCATCTAGAACCTGGCCTCCTTTAAGCAATATGCCCTTTTAAACACAAGATTATCAAATCACAGGAGTAAGAAAGATTTCAACAAGAAAACAAAACTTCAAACAGCAATATTGCAAAATTTGAGAACTTTGCAATTTCATTGAAATTTTCAAATTCTAATGGAAGAACAACATTTCTTCTTGCACATTTTCCAATTAGAAATATTTGTAATATATATACTGTTCACTAGATTGAAAATTATCGTATACAATTGAGTCACATACAGAAGCTTGCGCAAAAGATTATACCAACTTCAAACCACACTAATATTGATATAAGTCCAGTCAAATAACATTAAAAAATTCAAATAGAGCAGTAATTAACATATATCAATGATCAGATTGAGGATTTTAGACATATAATCACAATTCTTACCAGTTCTTGAGATATGAACTCCATCCGCAATAGTTATAAGCATCTAGATTTCAACATTCAGTGCCTCAATTGTTTGCAAACTTGGAAACAAAATAAATAACTTTAAATAAAAAATACACGAGAACCAATATTCAATACGTTAGGACCTCTTTGCAATGGTAGTAATTTATAGACAATTACCTTTCTAGCACAGGAACTAACAGCAGTGGCATACGCCAATGGAGCTACAGCCAAGGCACATGGAGATGCTGCCACCATCAGCCCAAGTGCACGGTACACTGATCCTCTACAGGCTGTTTTAGGAGCACATTAGGGAGATGAAAGTTAGGGCAGATGAAAATGGAATGCATTTAAGAATTCGACAACAAGAGAGTGAGGAGAGACATCACATATGTAAAACTAATGAAAAGGATGGCTAAGAAAACCAGAATGTTGATTAGAGATTTAGAGTACATCAATAACGATTAAGTGAACAAATTGATTCAAATGTTAGTTGATCTAGAATTGACCTGACACAATTTACAGTATTCAAGTTTGTTGGGACCAAAAAGTTGTTTTTCGATAGGTCATAGTCAAAGCTAAATAGGATTAGTAGCAACAGTATTCTACTTTGGGTGAGAAATCAACCACAATATGTTTTATTCGAATAAGCTTGCCCTTTGTCAACTGAGGAGTTTAAAGACAAAAAGGATTTTACTTTTCCTAATTCTCAGATAATACTCTTGAGAAATAAGATATTGCCTACTGCCAGTAACAAGGTAGCTGGTTTATTCAAAGGAGAAACATCGGTTAAAGAAAAAAAATTGTTGGCCTATTCTTAAGTTCAACAACTAAGACTAAGTCATGCATTAGTCAACGCACTTTGGATTTTTAATGGACACCCTATTGGACCTCCTTGGCTTATCATTTTTATAAATATGTGTCCATTTTCAAACCAAGAATTTATAGATTAAAAGGAGAAAGTGCCTATATCTTTGTGAAAAGTAAAAAATGCACAGAAGTATGTGGACTGCCTATGATAAATTGAATTGCTTGAAAAGAAACCTAATCCAACTTTATTGTTGCACAATGTATAGAATCCACGAAAGAAATTCAAGACAGAAAATCCTCTTCTTAAGGGGAGACAGGACTATTTTCTCTCCATATCAAGTGACTTGTGAAGACATCAGAGGATCAATGTTCTAAATGCCTCCTATCACTAATTTATACATGACAATTAGTTGGCATCAGTAAAATTGAAAATGTGTGATATCAGAAAAGAAAAATTAGAATAGAAAGAAGAAAGTTTATTTGGGGTCAATGTGAAATATACGGAAGTTCCCTTCTTCCAAGATACCTGATGTGCTCATGAATGGCCACTTGAAAAGAAATGGACCAAGCAGAGCAATAGCAACTGACAAAGCTACAACAACCTTGCTGTAACGTTCCCCAAATTCATCCAACCACCTTTGAAGCTTTGGCTTATTTGATTGTGCTTCCTCTGTCAATTGAACAATCCGGTTAAGAGTTGATTCTTTCCATGTCTTGGTGGCCTATATTAAATTGTAAAGAAAAAACAAGAAGTCAGATTGATAGTGTCGTTTGACAGAAGGATTGTACAAAAACTAGAACAAATTATCCTCCGAATTTTAAGAATATAGAGAGAAAGACACACACCTTAACTATCATTCGGCCGTCCAAATTTCTCGCACCTCCAGGAATCCTGTCTCCAGCTTTTGCCTCAATAGGTTTGACTTCTCCCGTCAAATGCTCAATAGTAATCGTTGCAGTCCCTTGAAAAACTTCACAATCTAAAGGAACGGCCTATAAAACCAACCTCTTGTTACAAAATTGTCAATTAAAATGTGAAATTAAATTCGCCTTCAGGTGAAAAAGAAAAAACATTATAGTTATGACAGACCTCACCAGTTGCGACCAAAACGTATGATCCCACACTAATGTCGTGGACAGGGACACTCGTGTAAGACAAATCAGAGAGATCAGGTAGCATATCATTGTTCACTTGCAAAACAAGTGCAGACTGAGGATGGTTCTCCTTCAGCTCCTTAACATCCACCACCGAACGACTCGTGAAGAACTCCTCAGCTATCAATGAATTAATTGAACATATGACAACCATTCACAAACGCAAACACAAAGACAAAGGTGAAGAAAAAAGACATTGAGGAACACCAACCAATATGCGCCATATTGAACATAGCGAGAAGCAACCCTCCTTCCAAAGCATTACCCATAAACAAGGAAGCGAACGCCGCGAGAGCCATCAAGACATGAATGTTAACTTTCCCGCCAGCAATATCAGTAAGAGCATCAAGTGAAGCCGAGACCTAACTAGCACAATGTAAGCCAACATAACTACTTAATCATTGTGTAATTTAGGGGGAAAAATAGCAATTATGGAGATTAATCACTTGTCAGGTACCCCAACGAGAGGGAAGGCAACGATCAGGAATGCGTTTTGAAGAGGCTTTACTACCGGCTTAGGTATCAAGTACGGGCTCACGCCGGCGGCCAGAAACATCGCCGTCGCGCAGCAGCAGAGCTGCAAATGCTCTCTCAGGAAGTTCGCGAGGTCCATCCATCTAACTGCTTTCGCAAATTTAAGCAAAGCTCCTTGAGGTCCGTTAACATCATGATGGGAGAGGTGGTGATGATGGTGATGGTGGTGGTCATGATGATGGTGATGGTGATGGTGGTGGGCCTGGTCGTGGTGATTGGAGACGGCAGCGACGGAAGGAAAGACGGGGCCGCGGGGAGAGACGGACTTTTGGAAGGAAAAATGGGAATAGGTGGAGTAGAAGAGCTTGAGCGAGTTGACTCGCAGTCGATTTGAGGAGGAGTAACGGAGTTGTGGGAACTCGGTCAGCCCAATAGCGCGACGGAGTGTCGTTTCCCTGGGAATATACTTTTCAGGGCCTGATGGATAGATCGGTTTAGGGCCGAGGGAGATGGATGTGGAGTGTGGACCGGAATAGAGAGAGAAAGCAGAAGAGAAGAAAGAGAGCGTTTGGCAAGGAAAACGTCTGGCGAGTGCCGGTAACTAAATTATTAATGGGCCCACATACATAGTGTTGTAAAGTAATCCACACTATGTCCTCATTCATAGCCTATGTTTAGTGGGTCCATTTCTTGACCTGTTTTTAGCTGATTATTTTTTAATGCTATATTATTAATTATAATTTATAACTAAAAATCGTCATAATTATATTTTGAATAAATTAAGAAATAAAAATTGTAATTTAATTTATATTTGAAGATATTAAGTACGAAAGTTCCGCCTAAGAATTTGTAATTAAATAAAAGCAATTGAAAATTGGATGGAGGCTTGAGATGGGTATTTCTCTTAGAGCTTTCAATCTTAAATGCAAGTATTACAACTGCAGAGATTTTGTATTGTGGAATTTTTTTTGAAAAGAAGAATAGATTGAATGAATAAAGGTACAAAAAAATAAAAGTGTTCTAGGTAGAGACTAAAGCACCAAAAGCAAGGAAGCTATCTACGCGTAATGGAGAATATAGCATAACGAAACAAACACAAATGTGACAAATAGAGCAGTTCAATGTTGCCTTTTCCACCTTTCTCAAAAAGTATGAAGAAGTGAAGGAATCCTTAAATGCGTAAGCATAGAGATGAGCTGCAATGTTGTTGTAGATTTTTGGTCATAATGATCTCCCTAATGTCTTTGAAAATCAGGGATAGCAATGACTCTTTGGTTGAAGATTGATCCTTGAACCGTCTAAGGTTGCGTTCCTGCCATAACCTATAGATATAAACTCCCAGTATAATGACATGGATGGGTGAGTGCCCAGAAATTCCATTAGTGATCTCCAAAATAGTTGACCCTAGTTGCATCCAATAACATGAAGCAGTGACATAATCCCATATGGCCTTGTTGTAGGGGCATTCGAAAAATAGATGGTTGCAAGATTCACTCTGAATTAAACACATAGGGCAGTTGTTATTCAGTTGGATGTAAGGGAGTCAGTCCGCTGTAGACAACTTGTTCTGGATAGCTAACCATAAGATGAAGGAAATTTTCGGCAATAAGTGCTTGTTCCATACCTTAGTGGCTCAAGGAACTGAAGGGCGGTGGTTGCGGACAAAATCACAAATAGTTCTGTTAGTGAGCTGCGCAATGAGAGTACCTTTCCAGAAAAATATGTCTGGTTCCTGTGGGGTGGGAGGATAATTTGGCTGGAACTGGATCAGGCTTCTAGGAAAACTCCATTCATGTCCGATGATGAAGGTGCTCATCCTAGTTTTTAAAGGAAAGGAAGTAGTAGCTCGTGAAAAAAATCCCCTATTAATCAATGGTCCCCTAGTGGACCAATTGTCAAACCATAAGGAGGCAAGGCGACCATCCTTAATCACACATGAGCTATCCTGATGAACCGAATCCCTCAATTTCAACAATTGAGTGAGAAAAAAGGAGTGGAAACTTGATGGCTTGATAGCCCATAGACTATGCCCCTTAAAGAAATAAACATGAAGCCATTTAATCCATAAACTATTCTTGTCATCTAGTATCCACTATAATCTTTTGAGAATGAGAGACTGGTTAGCAGCTTTAATGGAAAGAATGTTGAGGCCTCCTTCTTGTTTTGGAAAGCAGATATCAGCCCATTTAACTTTTGCAGTGCCCGGACGCCCATTTGGATGACTCCAGAGAAAAGATCTAAGAGTTCGCTCAATTTCTTTTGTGATACTTTGAGATAAAAACATATGAGAGCTCCAGTACACATACAGCGAATTCAGGACCGATTTAATGAGTTGAAGCTTACCCACATATGATAGAGATTTGTTCACCCAGGACTTTACTCGCCTTTGAATCTTGTCTAAAAGAGGGCGGCATTCAGAGAAGGTTAGCCTTTTTGTTGACACTGGGAGCCCAAGGTAAAGAAGGGGGAAGTTTGTAGTTTCATTCCAGTGGCTTTTGCAATAGGCTGTTCCATGTGGGTTGCACTTTTAGATAGGAGGAAGTGGTTTTTTGCAGATTAAGATGAAGCCCAGAAGCTTGTTTGAATATATGGAGAACTCGCAGAAAAGAGCGAATGGAAGACATATCAGCCCTGTAAAAAAGCAGGTCATCGGCAAAACTAAGATTAGTGAGATTCAATTTCTTGCACTTTGCATGGTGTTTGAAATTGGTATCTGAGATAGTTTCCTTTCATATGATTGTAGCGAGGACTTCCATAGCAAGAATGAAGAGGAAAGGAGATATTGGATCTCCCTGCCTGAGACCCCTTGCGGCTTTAAAATAAAGGGTAGGGGAACCATTAACCAGAACCGAGAAAGAGGCTGAAGTAATACATTCGATGATCCACTTAATAAATTGGGTTGGAAACCCAAATGCTTCCAGCATATACCGAATGAATTTCCAACTAATACTATCAAAAGCTTTATGGAAGTCAATTTTCAAAGTGCAGTTCGGAGGGCCATTCTTAATAGAGTAACCCTTCAACAGTTCTTGAACAATAAGAATATTGTCCCCAATGTGCCTATTCGACAGGAAAGCATTTTGGTTGTCACTGATCAAAGGAGCAAGAACTTGCTTCAATCTATCAGCCAAAATTTTAGAAATCACTTTATACAGGAAATTTGCACAAGAAATGGGACGGTAATCAGCATAGCTCTGAGGATTTGACCGTTTAGGAATCAAACACAAGAAAGTTTTATTCAGCTCCTTTAAAAGAATACCATTTCGGAAGAATTCATGTATTGCCTCCTTGACGACACCTCCAATTATATTCCAAGAATGTTGGTAGAAGTAACCATTAAGACCATCCAGACCCGGGGATTTCATTCCATTCATTTGAAAGACACATTTCCCAATGTCTCTATCTTCCACAGGCTTGGTTAACAGAGTAAAATCTGCAGCAGAAATTTGAGTCAAGTTAAGAAGTTGGAAGTCACCTCTTGTGACATTAGTAGGAACATCAACTCCCAGGGAAGAGCCAAAGAACCGGAATGCTTCATCTTGTATTAGTTGTGGATCCGTGATGACTGAGCCATTATGGGAAGAGATGGAAAAGATTTTGTTGCGGTTCCTTCAGGCGAGAATGGAATGGAAAAAGAATTGGGTGCAACTATCGCCATCCTTCAGCCAATTAGCCCGAGCTCTCTGTTGCAATAGGGAGGAGTGATTATTAATAGCTTGACGGTAGTGGAAAAGGGCAATCTTCTCCTGGTCTATAAGCGAATGACGGTTTGGGTGGGAGGATAATAATGATTGAAGTCTTGTAAACTCCAATCGGGTCTTGGTAATAGCTTCAGCAGTAGGCCCCTTAAAAGAGTTAAGAAGCTTCAACTGTTGTTTAATAATCTTTAACTTCTGAATGCAGCAGTATTGTTTTGTCCCTCTGATATTGTAAAGAGAACCAGCCTCACATGTAGTAGTAAACCCAGGATCCTGAACCAGAAAGTTGTTGAATCTAAAGGGGTGATGGTTAGTAGCGGGTATAGTTAGCTTGGACACAATGATGGGCGTATGATCCGAAAACAAAGGATCCAGAAAAGTTGCAATGCTATTGGGAAAGCGCTGAAGCCATAGCTCATTAACAAGAGCTCTATCTAATTTTTTTTCTGGATGTACCATCGAGCCTGTTGTTTGTTTGACCAGGTGAAGAAGTGACCAAAGAATTTAAGGTCGGTTAATCGAACATGTTCAACACATTCCCACAAGTCAGTTGAGGAAGACCTGAGACTGATATTCCCTTGAGCTTCAGCAACGTAGAGAGTGGAATTGAAATCCCCACAAATGAGCCACGAATGAGAGATATTGGCATTAAGTTGACGGAGGAAGCTCCATAGATCCCGTCATTGGAATTCCAAATTGTTAGCATAAACAAAAGAGACATTTAAATCAACTTGCCCCTACAGCATACGAATGTGAAAATGCATAATCTAATTCGTAGCTGCAAGTAGATCCACGTTAACCTTATTTGAGTTGTAACAGACGATGATCTTACCATAAGCATGATGAGTATGATTGGGACACGCATATGATTGGAAAAGACACGGTGAAGAAAACTAAATCGTTAATCAATTCGCAGACTATCCAAAATTAATTTTTTCGCACAAGTAAATCAACAATCACAAGAGCAAAATATTAAAGACGCCGATGTTTGGTAACGCAGTTCGGCACACTTTGCCTACGTCTGCGGGGCCCTCACCCAGATTAAATTCTTTCACTGTAGTTC
>JANITX010000212.1:8525373-8549236 GCA_027564395.1 Erythroxylum ulei | reverse complement strand
TTTCCTAACTATTTTTACTCAACTGAAAGAACAAATAAAACCAGTAAAATTAAAACTTAATCAGAAGTTTGCCACGGACATGATCAAGCCACTGCACATATTCACCATGCAACCATCAACAACAAAATCACCTTCGTGCCGCAACTAATAGACTATTTCAAGGACCCAGAAAATCCAGCAACTTTGCAAAATTTATGGACTGCTTATAAGGAATAACAGCCACCAAAAACAACTCCTCCAAGACCCCTACGAACGTAACTCAAAATAGAGGATCAAAGGAAATTAGAGCAACAGCAAAAATACACGGCAACTAACCACACTGTTTTAAAAAATCAGCAACTCATATGCGCAGCCTACCTCCCCTTAATCAGGTGCACATGACCTCCTAAAAACTTTATACACGCACACTTTAGGTTTTCCTTAATAGACTCCTTTTCAAACAAGACCATTATATGATGATTTGTCAACACCGAAAATCCTACTGATAAGGATATATTTCATGCCAAGCTATATCCAATTCCAAAACAGAGTAAATCTCCAAAACAAAGTAAATCTCCAATAAAACCACACCTTAGAGAATTATGGAAATTTCCATGTCCAATAAAATGCCAAAAATAAAAATAGGATATATGTAAAATAAATCCTAACACACGCCATTGAGGCCCTAATACATCTAACTTATTCAGATTCTCCAACCTTATTTTTGTTTCCAATAAACCAAGTACTATAGGCTTCTCTCGCCACACAAAATCCTTCAGTGCTAACATTTTTTAAGGGCAGTTTATTCCTCTGACATTCCATGCCAAGATAGTCATATGGGTTTAGGGGTAGATTTGAGGCCTTTACCTTTGCCTTGTTGAGTTTTTCTTGTTGAGGGGGAGTGGGAATTGCCACTGTTTGCTTTTTTAAAACAGTCTGGAGGCAAGCGAGGATCTGCTATAGCTAGGCTGTCATGAGAAGAGGAATTATCACACGACATCTTCTGAAGTTAGGAGTCTGCAACTATGGGATCGTTCTCCAAGCAAGGGGTGTTTATATTACAGTTAAGCGTTGCCGCAATATCAGAAGCAGGAATTGAACCATTACTCAAACCTACCGCAGATGTACCCTGTTCTATGACCAATGTTGGTGCTGGGAGAACTGTGACCAATGCCTCTCTGTCCTTCTTACCATCGGAAGGCTCAATGACATCCTCACTGCTATGGTTTTGATTGCTAATTAATTCAACCTCAAGATTCATCAGTTCATGGTAGGAACCAGGTTTGAACAATTTACCTGCTGGTTGCCAGACAGTAGCTGGAGCTTTGGTAGGAGGTCGCCAATGATAAGAGATAGCAATACTGTCTTCGTAAAGTTTATTCCCCTCCCCCAATCGCATGATAGGAATTTCATTAGGTAACGTTTTTGAAGCTTCAATACTCACACAAAGGTGGGCGTAACCAATACGCTTTTTAGTCGCCGTATTTTTGTCCATACACAGAGATCTACCGATATAGCTAGCTAACTGACTGGGCACCTGAGTAGTCCAATACTCTAAAAGGACTTTATGGAAGTTAATCCATATCGGGAGATCCTGGACTTTTAAAGTCTCCAATTTCAAACCAGGTTGCCAAAGTTGGAGGAAGAGAGGCTGACTGCCGAAATGCCATGGACCTTCTTCCAAAATTTTGTGAGTGATGGATGAGGAAGAGAAAGTGAAAAGTATAAGATTGTCTTCTGTGAGCAAGACATCAAGAAGCCCTCAGTTTTTTCCAGTTTTTATTAGCCCACCGAATAACAAGAGGGAAGGCCGGACGTTGATCAAGGAAGAAACCCACTAGTGTCGACTTCCAAGAATTGGCACCCTCCTGAAGAATAGCTATATCTGGGCAAACAATGTACTTCCCATCAATTTCAGGCAGAGGTTGATAAGAGAGCATGGAGTCCCTGACCACTTGCTTCCAGGTCTTCAGAGGGTTAGAGGCAGCGCCAGATGGTGAAGGAGAAGTTTGTAAGGTTTGGGTAAGAGGAGCAGGGTCAGAGGGCAGAGGCGGAAAATCCTCAGCCTGTGAGGCGGAGAAGAAGCCATAGGGAATCAGGCGGGAAAGAAGAAAAAGTGGAATGGAGAAATAGAGAAGGCAACGAGAAAGAGGGGGGTTAGATCTGAGAAAAAGACAAAGCTAGAGAAAAGGCATAGCGTCTCTCTCTAACCCATTCTCTTCAACATATTGTGGAATTGATCACACTCATCTTCATCAAATTATGAGTTCAAGGGTCCGTACTTTTCATCATTTCTATTTTACTATTGTACAGAATATCTGGTGGGAGAAGTAGACCATGAAATAAGCAAATCCAACGTTGGAGATACAATAGGAGATGGATGCAAGACCTCGTACTGTTGGGAATGTTCCCACTGCGAGTCCAACATGGTTAACACAGAGCAGTACTGTAATAAGCGAATGCTCGCTTCTTGTTGATCACAGGTCCGCAAAATCTCTTAATAGGCAAACATCTAGAACCCCAACTTATTTGTGCAGGTTCCAGCGAGAATAGCCACAGTAACATTGCATGGATATTTAGGCTTACCTAAAATCCATGTTATGTATTTGCAGAGCGTTCCAAAGCAGCGTTTTATTAAAAACAACATTTTGATAAACTTACGCATAGAGTGTGTCTCTAAGTCACATATATTGTTCTGTTATTTCCTTTACATATGTTAGCATGGCTGGCAAGTGTAAGTGCGCCATGTGTCGAGTCTGTTAGGTTGTTGAACGTCATTGTCGAGTCTGTTAGGTTGTGCCTTATGGGACGATATATATCTTAGGTAAGGATTATTAAGAGGTATCCTTATTCAGGAATCTTCTTCTCTATAAAAGGGAATAACCAGAATTTCCTAGGTTTATCCATTTCTACACTTTCTATTTCCACTGTTACATTTTGGTATAAGAGACGTTGCAATGGTGACCACATCAGAGCTTCAAACTAGACTTAACTCTACGGAGAAGGAGGTGACTGAGAGGTTGGATGAGACAGATAAGAAGCTGGAGAAATTATTGACGGAAATAAATGCTAAGTTTCAGGAAGTGTTGAAAGCTATCAACTAAGGAAAAAGAGTTGAAGAAAAAGGAGAAAGTAACAACCAGAGAGAGGGGAGGAATTCATAACAAAATCGAAGAACTGGAATAGAAAATCAATCCATGAAGGTGATGTTCCCTAGCTTCGATGGTACAGACTTTAAGACTTGGAAAAAGGAGGTAGAGCAATTCTTCACGCTTAAAGAGGTCCAAGAGGAGAAAAAGGTGAAACTCATTTTGCTACATTTAGAGGAGAAAGCATTTTCCTGGCAATAACAATACCTCAAAAATCGAGGTAATATACTCCTTCCTTAGATAGAGTTAGTCACCGATCTGGGCTATAGATTTGATGAGTCTCTATTTCATGACTCCGTTGCTGAACTAATGCACCTAAAGCAACTTGGTAGTATCGAAGAATACGTGGAAATTTTTTATGAACTAAGTGCAAGAGTTAACTTAGACAACTCCGCAGCACCGAGTTGTTTTTTGGGCGAATTGAAGGGACATGTGGAAAAAGCAGTACGAATATACAAACCAGAAATAGCCAATGAAGCTATGATACTTGCTAGATTGCAAGAAGGTATTCTCACGGAATTACAAGGAACCACATACCCACCAATAGCCACAACCAATCCAAGTATTTTCCAAACACTAAACACTCCTCAAATCATAACCACTACCACAACCCAAACACTTTTCTCCCAAGTTAAAACATATTCAATACAAAAAAACTACCCTACAAAAATCTTGTATCAGAATCAACAATCAGCCCTTTTTAACTCTTATTCTAACCCATCAAACCAAACATCACACTCTACGTCACACTTAAATTCTACTAACCCAAACATAAATTCTTCCACAAACAAATCAATATTCATACCCCCACAAAACAACAAAACAGAAACATAAGGATTATAGACCAGAATACCGTAGCTGAAAGAAGGTCAAAAGGACTTTGTCTCTCATGTGGGGACAAATACACCTACAATTACAAATGCAAAAATGCCAAATTGTTTGCCTTAATTGTAGAGGAGAGTGTAGAGGAGGAAGATACAGAAGGAATCGCAGAAGCTGGAACTAAAAATCAAAACTACAAGTTCGTAGAAGTAGATGGTAAGGAGAATAGAGAAGAAGTTCATGTCTCATTAAATGCTATACAGGGAGAAGTTGGTAATTACACAACGAGGGTGAAGGGTTTTATTAAGAGACAGCCAGTGTACTTCCTTATAGATATAGGTAGTACATATAATTTTTTGAGTGCTAAGTTAGTAACAACGTTGGGTCTGAAAAGTTAGGTGGCTAAGAGATGCAGAGTCATGGTGGCTAATGAGAAGATCGTGGGCGTTACCTCTTGCTATGAAAATCTGAAGTGGACGTATGGAAATGTTGTATTTCACGCAAATTTCCTCATACTTCCGTTCACTAATCACTGTGCTATACTAGGTATGCACTGGTTGAGACTGTTAGGACCGATAGGCACTCATTAACTAAGGAACAATACGATCAACTCGAGAAGTTACTCGAAGAGTTCCCAGCAGCTTTCCAGGAGCCATATGGACTACCTCCTTCTAGGCTACAAGATCATAAAATTCTGATATTGGAAGGATCCTCACCCATCAATTATAGGCCCTACAGATACACTCATATGCAGAAAGGAGTCATTGAAAAATTGGTAGATGAACTATTGCAAGCTGGATTAATCCAAGAAACCACTAGTCCCTTTGCAACTCCTATTGTGCTAGTTAAGAAGAAAAATGGCACGTGGAGGTTATGTGTGGATTACCACAAACTCAATGCAATTACCATCAAAGACAAATTTCCCATGCCATTGATTGAAGAATTGCTTGAAGAGTTATACAGGGCAACTTTCTTCTCTAAGATTGATTTGAAGTTAGGATATCATCAAATTTGGATGGTTGTCGATAGGGACGGATCTAGAATTTTTTTAAGTGGGGGAAAATATTTAAAATACTCTTATATTACTGAATTTTTTTTAGTAGGGGAAAAATATTTAAAGTACTCTTATATTACCGAATTAAATTAATGGGAGAAATATTTTATTTTATTTTATGAGATCAAACCTTAAAATAATAATATTTTTATATGAAATTTTTTGAACCCCTACTTGCCCACAATGTGCATCTGTCCCTGGTTGCCGAGGACATCCCATAACTTTTAAGACACATTCAAGTCATTATGAGTGGCTCGTGATGCCATTCGGGTTAACTAATGCACCCACGACATTCTAAGCGACAATGAACTCTATTTTTAGACCTTTCTTGCTACAGTATGTGTTGGTATTTTTCGATGATATCTTAATTTACAGTAAGACATGGGCAAGTCATTTACAACATTTACATAACGTTTTTTATAAGCTGAAACAGTACTTGTTCTTTATCATCGGGGACAAATGTAGCTTTGGCAAGAATTATATTGATTACCTGGGCCACATTATTTCTAAAGAAGGTGTGTCGATGGATGACAAGAAGGTCAATGGTGTCCTCAACTGGCCATTTCCAAGGAATGTGAAACAACTCTGTGGGTTCCTTAGACTTGCTGGGTATTACCTCAGATTTATCAATAATTTTGGCAAAATAGCTGCCCCCTTACTCAATTGCTGAAGAAAGATGCTTCTCAATGGGATGTAATTGCTCAGACAACTTTCGAAAATCTCAAGCAAGCATTGACTCAAGCTCTTGCACTTCGTTTACTAGATTTTGACAAGATATTCATGCTGGAGGTCGATGCTTCTGGCTCAGGTATTGGTGCTATGCTTATGCAAGATCATCTTCCGATTGCATATTACAGTAAAACTATGGGACCATGTTACCATGCATTGTCTGTTTATGAAAAAGAACTACTTGCCTTAGTGTGTGCTATAAAACAATGGAGCTCATACTTACTTGGACACGAATTCATCATTTTCACGGACCAAAAGTCTCTGAAATATTTTTTTGGAGCAATCTACAACTATTGAGATGCAAATCTAGGGGTTGAGAAAATTAATGGGTTACCAGTTTTCTATTCAATACAAGAAAGCTCTAAAAATAAAGGAGTTGACGCCTTATCTCACAAAACTACACCACAAAACTACACCATCGTCACTCTCTGCGTTGTTGGTGGTCAACTCACCCTTGTTGGATCAAGTGAAGGCTAGCTGGCAATCGGGCCCTAAGTTGCAACAAATTATCCAAAGATTACAAGCCAACCCCCATGACTCATATAAGTACTCATGGGACAATAATATACTCAAATGCAACGGTAAACTTGTAATTGGTGATGACAAAATGCTTAAGCAGCAAATGATGAAGGTATATCACAACTCACCGTGGGGAAGTCATTCAGGGCATGATACTACTTATCAGAGGCTACGGGAGGCTTTTTACTGGAAGGGAATGCAACAAGACGTTAAGGATTATGTGAAAAAGTGTACCATTTGTCAACGCAACAAGCCAGAATTAACTAAATATCCTGGAACTTTACATCCATTATCGATTCCAAGGGGTGCATGGCAGGACATTTCACTTGATTTTGTTGTGGGATTACCTCATTCTAATGGGAAAAGCATTATTCTTATTGTAGTTAATTGGTTCACAAAATACGCTCATTTTATTTCTCTAAAGGGACCAATTATAGCAACTTTAGTTGCTAAGAAATTTATGGATGTAGTGGTCCGTCTCCATAGTTGGCCCCACACTATCATCTCTGATCGTGACTTGATCTTCATATCTTTATTTTGAGATAAACTTTTCTCGATACAAGGCGTTAAACTCCTTAAATCCATTGCTTACCATCCGCAAACAGATGGCCAAACGGAGGTTATCAACAAAGTCTTAGAGTGTTTTTTAAGAAGTGCAACAGGGAAGACCCCTAGGAAGTGGGATAACTAGTTGTCTCTTGCAAAATACTAGTACAATACTAAATACCATTCAGCCATTGGGATGACGCCTTTCTTGGCTTTGCATGGTTACTCTCCTAGCAGTGGTGATCAGTACCTGGCAGGATCCTCTGTTATAGACTTGGTGGATAGGGAACTTCGAACACGTGAGCAAATCTCAGCCATATTAAGGAAAAACTTAAACAATGCTCAAGCTCGCATGAAGAAACAAGCTGATACAAAACAGGTGGAACGTGCTTTTCAAGTTAGAGACGGTGTATACCTCAAGATGCAACCTTATCGCCAATCAACCATACCAAACCAAGCATTTCATAAATTGTTTGCCAATTATTATGACCCTTTTGAAGTCATGAAAAAAAATCAGAGATATCGCATACAAGTTAGATTTACCTCTCGGATCTAAAATGCATGATGTCTTTCATGTGTCACTCCTCAAACAACACCATGGCACAAAAACACCATCTTCTATTTTGCCTATCATATACAAAGATGGAACAGTGACCCTCCAACCAGAGGCTATCTTGGACGGGGAAATGGTTAAAAAGAAGGGATGTGCTGTTACAGAGGTGTTGATTAAGTAGGCTCATGCTTCTCCAGAGGATGCTCATAGGTTGAATACCACAAGTTTGCTCGGTAATTTCCAAATTTCATAGCCACTGTCAACACTACAGGTCCTCCTTAAGGACAAGTACGTTCTAAAGGGCGAGGTATTGTTACAGTGTTCCAAACAAAGGTTTTATTAAAAATAACATTTTATTAAAGTTACACTAAGAGTCTCTAAATCACATGTATTGTTTTATCATTTCCTTTACATATCGTTCGCATGGCTAACAAGTGTAAGAACATCATGTGTCGAGTGAGTTGGGTTGTTGAACGTCATTGTTGAGTCTGTTAGGTTGTGCCTTAGGGGACAATATATATCTTGGGTAAGGATTATTGGGAGTATCCTAATTCAGGGGTCTTCTTCTCTATAGAAGGGGATATATCTTTAATACAACTAGAATTTCCTCGGTTTGTCCATTTCTACACTTTCTGTTTCCACTGTTACATATGCCAAAACAAACCGGTGCTAGAAACTGGTTGAATGAGTATGCTAAATGCGTGTGCACAACCATTATGCTCCCACGAATAAAAGAATACGCCACAAACTTGATGCAATAGTCTGACAGTTCTAAACTTCAAAGAGGAAAGCAATATGTATAACTTCCATAACAATTACAACTTCAATGTGACTAATGCACATCTAATCCAATTATGTGAGGTTAGGAGTAACAGGTTTCAACAACTAATCCTTGAAAGTGTGAAAGAATACTAATGGTACAACAAGAAGCCCGATACCTAGCCAAGTGATGGGTAGGGCAGGGAATTCATGAAACTGCTTACTCATCTTTCACTTTGCCTTTATCTTCAGGAACTTTAGGCCCATCATATGCAGAAACGAAGAGAGTACTTTGATTCTTCTGCAAAAATCTGCAAGATGAAGAAAACAATGTTCTCTTAGAATAAAATGGTGCGTTTGACACAAAATTAAGTACAGAGCTATTACCATAATGCTGGAAAAAGATGAGATTTCTGATAAAAAATTAGAGTAGAAAACAATATTTTATTGTCTCAAAGGCAACTTTGAATGTGACCAGCCTCTACTTGATACTGGTTGCAACGCCAATAAAATTGCTTTCTGCTCAGTTGAAGCAGCAGCAGCAGCACTGTTTCTAATTATGTTTACCAGACCATTGCACATACGAATCTCAAAGATCATTAAGTTAAACAAACATTAAAGCATATAGTGACTGCATTTAAACAGAACTCAGCCAAATAACTGCTAGGACAGAGACAGCCTCATCAACTGCTAAATGCTTTTGATTTATGAAGCAACCAAAAGGAAGCGATAAAAAATGTGGTTTTGAAAAGTTATTCAGTCAGGATAGGCAAAAGTTCCCCAAACTCGTTCATGTAATAATGACTTCAAGGCACAGGGAAGCAAAAAAACTATTACTTTGTTTCCTTCCATCCATAGTTAACTCATATTTTGCATTTGAATTCTGATGATTAAGGAGTAAAGGAATAGATGAAGGCACGTACAATCTGCTTAATCTTTCAACAAGAATTTGTGATCTCAAATTTCTATAAAAAAGCAAAAGATTGGTAAGTGAGTATGCAGGGATTGAGTTGATACTTGAGAAAGTCAAGAAACATCTGCTGCATGCAGGTCAACGTGTCTTCTTCAATGCGCACATGTTTCAATAGCTCAGGCAATTTAACTGCAAAGAAACAAAGTAATCATAAAGAGTAGATTAGCAACCTACATGCATTATGATTCATATACATAAAAGAAAAGGCAATGAGTTTAGATTCCCTATAGTGGTAACATGGATAAAGCACTAGGTTGTAAACATACCAAAGAGGCGAAGTAAATGTTCTGCACCATATACAGTTGAAGGGGATTCATCATTTTTGACAGAGTCATGAAACTGTTGGCGCTCTTTGCTATATAGAAGCATCACTGCTAATGCCTTATCAAAGTAGCATCTTATGCCCTTCAAAATTTCTCCAACTGAATCAGTCATCCTATAACAAACAAAACAACTATCTATTAACCTATTATCAGCGAAGCAATGATAATTGCTGTACGTCTATGTTATTAACAAGTACGCACAACCAACTTTCTAACTTTCTAATGCTTATCTTAAATTAATGAAAAGTCTGATCTTTGTAATGCTTTATTGACATAAATTTTAATATTTCAAAGTTTGCATTATGAAAGACTCATTCACACCTAGTAACATATCTGCATTTCCTATCCCAATACCCAGAGACCAACTTCCCAACCCAAACTAATTATTAGATTTCAGATATTCTGAATTATCGCCAAGCAGGTCTTATCTTTACCTGCTCTTGGTTCTCATCTAATACATATTGGTTCATATAGTAGAAACCATCCAATGCAGAATGATCACTATTCTGAACACATATTTTCATCAGTTGGACATTGCATTTTGTCATATTCCAACAATTCTTGGGCTTTATTAGAAGTAAGGTTGTGCACAACTAATTCTGATATCACTTATATCCATTATTAAAACTATATGATAATGCGCATTGACCACTGAAACAAATAGGAGTCTTCAGATAAGATTCCACATCACGAGAAGCATTGGAACAAAAAGATGTGCTTCAAAATTGATTAAATCAATTTGAGCAAGAAATGAATATAAAACTTACATGCCATCCTTCTTTGATCTGTAATCTAAGTACCTCATCAGAACATCATCCACATTAGGTGATCGAGGAAGTTTTACAAGCTGCATAAAGAAAATTTTCACACCACATCAGGAATCTACATTATCACATATGGCAGTAAACTTGCCTAAAATTACTTATGAAACTTGCAAAAGCAGATTTTGTCAAACTTTTTTTAACATTTGGTAATTGCCAGCATCTTTAGGGATCATAAATTATAAAGTTGTTGCTAGATTGCAATACTGAAAAAGATTCATGGCTTCTCCTGCTAGATTCATGGCTTCTCCTCTTGCTAATGTAACTAAATTAATATGTTTCAAACAAAGTGATTCCAAGAAGATTAAAAAAAGAAAAAGAAAAAGATAATCTGCCATTCATTATGGTTGCTTGCCTTATCCTGCTGGTTGACAAATTCCCAATCATCAACAAGTTGCTTCTTCAAAGTTGACGGAATTTGCATCTTGATACGCCTTTCAGTCACATCCTTCTGACAATTTGACAGGAGAAATAAAGCATAAAGGTTCAAGAAGATTCAAGAGAAGCATTTAAAAGAATGCAGATATGTGCCCAAAGGCATCTGTGATTCTTCTTCATTTAACTTTGTAAAGTTTGCTATTATACATCAGGTGTTCAAGACGAACGGGCTTATAATTAATGGAAATAAATTGTGCACCAAGAGATACAACAGGTTAAAACCCCTGCATTCAATTAATACTTCAGAATTGAAAACAAGCATGTTAAAGCATCACATAAATCAGGTTCAAGCCAGACCTCAATGCTCGAGTCACCCTTGCGCTTCTTCCCTTTTGTCACTATAAAGAAATATTGTTAAACTATGAGACTAACGTAATTCATCCTGACAGGAATATTATTGAAAACATGAATGGAGATAAACCACAAAAGAAAGGAACACCTGAGGCTTTTAAGAGCATGAAGTTAAGGTTACTCATAGAAAAGTTAGAAGTCATCAATGAGTGCCCTAATGCTTTGGCCATCAAAAAAGTAGGAGCCACATGATACTTCACGAAACAAATTAGCATATAAAACCAAATGCATTTAGATAGTATGACATTTGGTGTAAGAGTTATCAAATAACCACACTGAAACACTGAGCTCCATCAGAGTCAATATGTTATTGGTTAAAGGAAATGCTAGATGAAAGAACTTCGGTTAACAATGAAAAGTAAGAACATAATTGTATTTGCTCCCCGGAAGAAAACTGAATTTAATTCAGTTTCAACAGGATCTATGTCTAACCAATAACGATAAAAGTGAACAAGGAAGGGCAATAATGAGGATAAAACACCTAACGAAATACAGATATTATCTAAAGTAACAAAATAAAGAGAATATGAACACCAGTAAAGCGTGGAAAGGATTTGTAAAGATAGCAAACCATTGGGTTTGGAATCTTCCTTCTCCATTTTAACGTCTGCAAAAATAAAACAAGTAGTATTATCGCAAATGAACGAGCTAACAAATTAATTGCATTTCACATATATTTGCAGACTAAATTCTTAAAATTAAGAAAATATATTTTTGATGATGATTGGATAACAATCATCAAAATTGAAGAAACTTGCGTGCAGCCAGGCAGTTCTATGGGATATGGAAGAAACGAGCAACTTGTAAATAGCCAATTACCAGTTAACAGATTAGGATACTTTCCAGATACCATATCGAATCCCAGAAAGGCATGCTCACAACAGAAAATAACCAGTTCAGACAGAAAGCAAAATGAAAAGCATCCCAACCATTGTTTTAATATCTAACTTAAATAATGTGGTGGGTAAATATACGTGCGAATTACTGATATTTCCACAGAACAACTTAGCATGACTTCAGGCCATTATCCAGAGCAATTAGCTAAGCAAAAGCCAATAGATGCAACTTTTAAAGTAAACCCGAGGTGACCGCTTCAAGCAGTGATAAGCATGTTTGTCACAACTACCTCTTTAAATCTGGTTTATATCTACCGGTATCTTCAGAATTGCAAAAGTCATCAAGATAAAAAATAGAAGTGCTTCTGAACGGTACAATCCCTATACTGATTTCTTGATAAAAGGATCTCCACAACGTCATTGTTGATTTGAAGTAGATTTTTTCAAAACGAAATGTTAAATACAAATATAGACATATATTTATGTAAATGGCAGTGTCCATATCAATTTGACAGATGGCTAATCAAAAGATGATTTAGAGTTATGATGAGATGATTTACAGTTATGATGAAATGCATAAAAAAAAAGCTTTGATCACAAGGATCCGTCCAGTATAACAACTGTCACTGTCACTTCACTATATCAATGATTTATTATAAGAGACAATCCCCAGGGGTGAGGCAAGAGACAATCTCTAAGCTGACTGTCCTGGACTAGAGAATTAGTCATCTACTTCCAATCTATTAAAAGCAAAAAAATTTAAAAAGATTATGATATTCACAATTTACATGAAGATACCCAAATATGAGATGAACAAAACTAGCATAAGAACTTGAATTTTAACGTTTAAGCCTTAAGTAGGCAGTTATATTAATTCAAATATCATATACACAGATATAAAATAACTTACCAGTAGAAATCTTTGGCTTAGTTTGAGCAGCACGTCCAAACTTTGATGTCTTGTCTACACCTAGATTATTCACAAGGGCCTGCTGTTTCTTCACGTTCTCTTCAGTATGTTTCAATAGCCTGTCTGTGGCTACCCATTCGTCCCAACTGTTGGCAATATGTCCAAGCCATAGTAATGATTTCTGTATTCCTTTTTTAAACAAAGGCATACTTATTAATGAAAGAATGTTCCCAGTATGAAACACAAAATTTCTAGGAAACCTTCAGACTGCTCTTTGATTGGCAGTTAATTCCTAAAAGCAACAAGAAGTGGAGCACTTCCACCAAACAAAAAATAGCAAATTCATAAAGAGATCCCAACAAATCTCATTGACAGCTAGCAAACTTGCTGAAAATCCTATTAAAGTTGAAAGGGTTTATCTTTAGCAGTAGTTTCATTCCCCAACTTCTTCTTAAAGGTCCAGAGATAAAATCTTCAGATTAAGTTTAAAGGTTTAGCTATCCAAATAGGGATATCAAGGAACCCAAGTATATAACTATAGCTATATTTACTTGTAAAAAAAAGAATAGTAAAAAAAAATTCACAAGTATTCTTTCGTCTAGTGACTAACTATTTCGGTAGTATGGACTGAATTTTTATCACCTCAGCAGTTTCCGTATTCTTGTTATAATCTTGGTCACTTAAACTGCCAATTTAATTCTTCTACCACCAACCTTCAACTTTTAGATTTATGAGTTTTCTTTAATGCTTTTGAACTTTAGACTTAATGTAATTTGATATGTCCAGTAAAAGTCCCAAAGATCAACTGACATTACAAAACTAAAGCCGTCAAAATATTGAAACTAGAAATTAGTCACGCTAAAATACCCTTTGGTCAACCTTAAGAATAACACACAAAAAGGGACTCATCTTTGCTGTGGTTTGGAACATACAAAAATCACAACCAACTTAAAGGCCTATATCACAAAAGGCAGGACTCTATGTAATTCTAGTAACAGTTCTTCTAAAAGCATTGGTGGTGAGCAAGATGTGCTTGCGTCTCAAACTTTAAACGTTCTTCTAACTTTCCAGATAGATAGTAGCAGTAAGACATCTATTGTATTGTTCCACAACAAAATATCTAATTTTACATAGTGCAGCCTGTATTGAAAAGTACTAAAGCTTGAGCTTCCAATTACTTGGACGCATTATAGAAAATCAAATTCCAAAATCCTGCATTCTGTGCTTCATAAAGTGATGACTCTAGGAAGGATCATATAGAAGTGAACAGAGTAAAAGATATTCATCTGAAAAGAAAAACTTAAGTGCATAGAATATACAGGTACTTACTTTTTATTCCAACCCTGCAAAACAGGAAATTGCACATCAGTTGGCAGGATAAGAATAACGTTAATTGATAAATCAATAGGTTATTACTAGATCAGTGGCAATTCAAAATAGAAACTCAATAAGATAGTTTAAAATCATAGAAAGATCAGACTAAAATCTAGAGAAAGAGCTCACAAGATAGTGAACAAAATATCTCCATTCCTTCTTCCGGCATTCAACTTTTTGAACCTGAAAAGTACAAGCGCACAAGGAAACTTAACATTCAATGCTGCAAAAATCCAAGCTAGACTGAGTCACAGACACTCAATCACCGAAGAAGTTAAATTGTAACATTGAAATTCACTGCAAAGTCTTCACAACTAACCTTCAACAATCACTATCCACAACCTAACTTGGCTGCTACATATTTCAATCTACGGATGAAGTTCTGACCACTATCATAGATTTCAAGCAATCGAACCTTGAAACTTAAATTATCACAGATTCCAAGCAATTGAACCTTGAAACTCAAATTAAACACATAAAAGCCAAAATAACAAACACGATTATTCTCAACAATCACTACCCACAGCGTTGAACTTGCCTGCAACTGAACCCAATCTACAGCAACCATTCCCATCAATGTCATATATTTCAAAGCAATTGAAGTTTGAAAGTCAAATTAAACAGTGAAAAACCCAGAATATCGAACATAATAATCATAATACTCGTTGACCACAACCTTGAGCTCGCCTGCAACATAACTCAATTTAAACTAACATTTCAGTTTAATATCAGAGATCTCAAAGCTATTGAAGTTAGAAAATGAATTTAACCAGTAAAAATACAAAAATGTCAAACACGACAATCTAATACTCACTATCCTGCAACAGACCTCAATCTACAGTAACCGTTGCGATAAACATCACATATTCCAAAGCAATTGAACTTTGAAATGCAAATTAATCGAAAATCCAAAATATCACAAAAAAGAGAAAGGCACAATCCACATAAAATAGTGTATATACGTTTGGAGCACGACAGACATTGGCTACTTAGATGGCTGGTGTGACTGAGAGAGGAAGTAAGACATACATAGGTAAATATGAGTAAATATATAATATAAACGTGCCTTGGCTTCGTAGATGCGGGGACCGTGATAAGCAAGGACGCGTTCACCCTCAGTGAAGAGGCCGGTGATGGAAGGGGCAGCGTCGCCGCTGGAGGTTTCTGCGTCGCTTCCAGAATCTTCCTTCGATGAACTTCCCATTCCTTCTAACCGACACTGATTCAGAGAGAGTATGCCAGAAATAAGAGCGAAGATATTATTCTCCGGCGTGTCGGGAGAGTTTGTCGAGTTTTGAAATGAAATCAAGTGGGAATGTGGTCTTCTGCAAAACCAACACACACTTTATGCTATCCAGCTTTTGAAAAAAAACCAAGTCTGCAACATTTAATTTAATTTAATGGCATTTGAATTTGCATCGATCCCTGTTTAATATAATAAATTAAGGAAAATAATTTACTCCTAAAAACTATGAATCATTTAAATATTTTAAAACAATAACAAATCTATCGTGCCATATTCTAAAATGATAGGCTTTTTTTTTTTGACAGAAAATGATAGGCTTTTAGATAAATATTTTGATTAGTAAAGAATATATAAATTATAATATTTTCGCATTATTATGATAGAATTTTATAAATATGTTAAATAAGTTATTTCATACACCTAATAATTTATAAATTACATACTTAACAAATTTTATGCTTCTATCTATCATCTTTTAAATTATTATAGTAAAAATAATGCTTACCTTGATTTAAATTATTAAAATAAAAAATATTTTAAACAAAAAATTAGACTTTTTAAATTAATAAGTATTGGGAAATCAAGACGAAATCAGATCCCGACTGTATCGGAATAATTACAAAACTTTTTCGTATTTTGATTTTCAAAAAATCAAGATCACTTTAATTTTATAAAATAAATAACATATCAAGCATAATAAAGCATGAATCTTAATTCAAACCTTATTCCGAAACTTAATCTTTTTCTTGTCGCATCCCTTAAACTGTTTCCGAAACTGGTCAATCTGAATCATCGTAGAAGCACAAGTGTTTAGAAAATCAAAATCACTTTAATTTTATAAAATAAATAACATATAAATCATGATATAGCAATAATCTTAACTCAAACATTATTCCGAAGCTCGATCCTTTTCTTGTTGCATCCCTTAAACTGTTTCCCAAACTGGTCAATCTCAACTATCGTAGCCACAAAAGTGTCTGACCTCTAATAGTATCCACGGAACAGATTAAGAGAACTATGTAACTCTTACAGAGAGGATTAAGCAAGAAGTGCTAGCTCCATTAGAGCTTAAATTTATTTATAATAAATTTTGTTTATTTTAGTAATTTAATTGAAATTAAATTATAATTTTAACTAAACTTTAATTAGAATTACAAATAATTCTAATTAAATAATAATTATGCCCAAAGAAGATCTAATATCTCATATTGATTCTTATTTATTAAATATCTTATATTTAATTATAAAGTTTTTCACACTTTACAATCAAGTCCAACTTTATTAAAATATCTTTGCTTTCTTCAATTCATTCTTTATGTGAGATCCATTAGAATCTCAAATGTATTAGCAATGATTATAAATTATATTTATAATTCATAATTAAAATTAGATAAATTAAAATTCCTTTTAATTTATCTTTAATTTTTTAATTAAACAATTTATAATCATAGATCAAGATTGACGTCTAGTAACACATCATGATCACTCAAATTTTAGGATTGTCATAATGGTTTTGACTAACCTTTCTATGTATGATTTTTCTGTATAATTCAATTCTTTCATCATACAATGTTCTTATTAGACATATAACATGAAATTAATGCCTACTATTTTTGAGTCCAATCATAGTAGTTCTCCATCATTAGTTATGATTCAATTAATGACATTTGTAAACTATTTACAGAGCGTCATTATACCTTAGCCAAAGATTTTCCGAGTCAATACAAATTGATATTAGTAGAACATTCTCCTTAATTACTTAACAGTGATGAATCCTATCTTGATCCCTCAACTACCTCTATATAATTCATGTTACATCCAATGACTACCGAATGAGCTATCTATGATTAGAATAGATCATAAAGAGTATCAAAATATAACAATCCCTATACATGATAACTTTAGAAATCTCACGTCAAATAATCACTTATACAATCATCACAATTAGAATTTCCATAGATAGACAAGTAATGTTTCAAATGGAATTCTTTTATCGGGTCAGTTTAGTGAACTTGTTCTCAAACAAGCACCTACACGTTTGTTTAAGTATCTTCATACTTTAGCCTATGAGATCGACTACTTTATTCATAAGGAAAAACATAACATATGTAATGTCTTTTTATATTTTATTATTATCTAATCTTAATAGAATAATGACCAGGAACAATTTTGGGATAATACATATATGCTAAATGAATCTCATAATTATAATATCGTCATAATTTCATTTGCAATATATAATTATCTTATAAACTTTATCATATACATCAAAACATGTACAAGATAAAGAATGACTTTAAATTATTTTGTCACAAACTATAATCAATCGATTGGCTGTAAGACATAAACTAACAACCTCTCACTTACACTAAGCCAATCGTTTAGTATCTTATACTATATCACCATATGACGATTATATTAGTACTGGGACAGTGGCTTAACGAGAGAATTTTACAAGATTATTTATAGTGAGGCACTTAATTAAATCTTACAACTTTCACCTTAATTATCACCATAATTAAGAAATTTTTGCCTAACTACATCCTTGGATATTTGATGAGACCTTAGTTCTTTTTACATGTCCAATGGCTCTAATATTTCACAGTACATTGTTGTTTTGAACAATGTAAGGAACTATATTGAGTTCACTATAGAATTTATTGATCCAATTAATCATTTTCACTAAATGAAAAATGTATTATGACTTAATTAACAACCACTACTATATTAGAACCTTTCTAATATTGAATGATATTGTTCTTGAGTAAAATAAACCATAACTAGGATTAGTTCTAAAGTAATATGTTTATCTTCTTGAACTCAAATATCGGCTCTTATTTAGGATAATGAATCTCTTTAATACTTTATAAGTATCAAATATCTTAAACACTAAATATCTATAGTACATTATCTATGTACTTGGACTTATAATAGGTAAACAACTTCCAATATGTCTCGATAGATCTAATTCCTATAATTAAATTATCACCTTTTCATATCCAACAAGAGTCATTCTTAGACAATTATATTTTCAAATTTTGAAAATTAGAATTGTTGTTCTCTATGAGCATTATGTCTCTACATACTCCCACTTGAGAGGACAACTATACTCCCACTAAACTTCTTGTAGACACGATAAATTTACAATCATATTCAAAATAAACTTTTTGAATTCATCATAAAAGTGAATCTTTCAACATCTCATAGCCTTTCAACTATGCCTCAAATGTACCATCAAAAGCACTAGTTCTAGTTGGATGTATTGACATAAAATTTGAACCTCTCAAATTTCATCTTACTCCCGCTACTTATCTTAAGAACTATTATTCTATAAGTATACATTGAAACAAATAATTTTTTCAACAGATCTTTAAGAATAAATCCAACGTATTAGATATCTAATATCTTATAACCTTTTATTACCTATTTTAGTTCTCAACTTAATGGATAATACATGCTTCAACCAAGCATTACATCCTTAAATCATTAACTTCGACTCTTTCAAAAACTTAATGTTTAGTATCTAATATGAAATATTATTAATTGGTTCAATTGGAACTATTGAAGGTAAGTAAATGTACTAGGCATAACTATAGAATAAATAAATATTACATTATACAACATCTTATGTTGTATTTTACTCCTTACATAAATTTATACTCTTGTGAAATTTTGTTATGAAAGAATTCACCAGAGAATCTCATTTACTATAGATAACTGAAAATTTAAAACTCATAAAATAGATATCATCTAAGTACTTCAACATTCTCAATGCTTAATTTCTATTTACATTTAAAAACTTTGAACTTTTCAAAATTTTAAATCATTATTTTATTTAATACATATGATTACATCACATAAAGTCTTTAGTAATATAATAAAATATAAGTATTATCCTTTTATGAATTGTTATTCCATCCAATACATGACATGTATAAATTTAACAATTCAATGCCATTCATCCTTTCACCAAAGGTTAATTTGGTTATTCTTCAACTTAACAAGTTTCATACGATTCATAATTAAAAGGATACATATATCCTTATATGTAACTTTATAATTCTCATCATGTTGATTGAACCAACATGGCATAAAAGAAGAAAATGATTGCATAACTTTTCTTGCCTATACTTGATATTCTATAGCAAATGCCTTTAATTGTAGCCCATAATTATGCTTTTAGTAGACTAAATTAAATGAAATAATTTCATCAAGGTACTATACCTTTCAGCTCTACTTCATTGCAACCTCTTGCATCTTGCTACCATGGTATTGACATACATCTTACATGTTGTCATCAAAGTTTACGAGACATTAGTTATCATTAAATTTGTCATCTATATGATTTTGACATATCTCAATAAATTTTTCACTGAATCCTAAATAGGGATTATAGCAAAATTATATATTGGACATACAATTTTCTATCTAACTTTGAGAACTCTTCTTAAACATAACTTATGTATAAGAAATTGGGTTCATTAACTTAGTTTCAACTATACTAAACAAGGTAAATTCTAATCAGAACATAATATAAATGTAAAAAAAGCAAGTAAGTAATTATATGTCATGATTACCAAATAAGATTAGGACTTTAATAATGTATTTGATTACTCCCACTATTTTATTTGAAATAATAACCCTCACTATTATTCACAAAGATTACTATAATGTTTTTAGTGGGTTAGGATCTCATTAAAATTTAGTTGATCTTGAGTTTGCTCAACAAATTAACTAAATTTACATTAGATAGATACCAACTCTATTAGTCACATCTCATGCGACTTTTGGATTCCTTAGAAGACAACTCTTGTCAAAACGTATCTTATATGTTATTCCTAACCCTGCTTCTAAATTTAAGTGATCACAAGTTTGCTCATTTAAATCACACAAATTTAGTTAAATAAAACCTACTGTCATAAGATCAAACATAATTAGGTTAAAGTGGCCTCGAGTTTACTTAACATGCCTAACAATAAACAGAACTCTAGTTTTATTCTTATAAATTAAGAAGGCAATAATTATATTCAAAACATGCACTTAATATTTTAACGAGGAATTTAAGTTCGTTTGTCTCATTAAACAGAAAGCTGCGCGTAAAATATTATACATACAAAACATACAATTCAATGTGCATAACATATCAAATATATATTCCAACATGCAACTTATGCACTCATAAGAAAGTTATATGCATAAAATATCAAGTCTCGTTTGATTCTAGTTATTAATCTTCATATTCTAAAATAATATTTCCAACTCTTTGAAAAACTAAATTAGATTAAATTCATTGATTCCTTAATGAATTAAAATCTTATTCTAAATAGAAATTTAATTTGATTTGAAAATATTTTTCAAATCCATTTTAAAATTATTTCCAATCATCTTAACTCCTTTAACAAAATTTCATTGAAAATAATGTTCAATAAATTATGCTTTTTTACTTATTATAATTTAGAAAAACTCTTTTTTCAAAATTATATAAGTAATTTCCAATCTAATTAGAAAACTATTTCTAATCTAATTAGAAATTCCTTTTTGTTAATTAGAAAAATGTTTCTAATCTAATTAGAAATTCATTTTCGTTAATTAGAAAACTATTTTCTAACATTAAAAGGAAACTATTTTTAAAATTAAATAAAACACTTTTATTTGATTAAGAAAGACATTTTTTATTAATAAAAAACTAATTTTCTCAATTAATAAATAAATATACTTTTCAAATTTTAATCAAGAAAATATCTTTTCTAATAAATAAAGAAACCTATTATTCATAAATAAAGAAACAGTTTTTAAATAAATAGAATAATGATTCTCTAAACAAATAAAATCATAATTTTAATTTATCTCAATTAAAGTGAAATAAATAAATATAATTACGAAACACCGTTCTTAATTATTTAGAAAACACTTTTCTTAATTTTAAGGAGTCTAATTGATTAATTTCAATCTAATTGAAACTAATTAATTCTAATTTAGACACTACTTTTCTAAAATTAATTAAGAATCAATAAATTATTAATCTTAATTATATTAAGAAAAATAATTACTCTAATTTTGAAATTGATTTTTAGATTTAAAAATTTATGTTTGGAAAAGGTTTTGGAATACTTTATTCCAAACCAAAGATTGGATTACTTTAATCTAAGCAAACCTTATTCTAGGATTAGAATATTCTAATCCTTGTACCCAAACACTGCTTATTCTAGCCTCTGGATACATTATCCTTGTTGCCAAACAACCAGTACTAGAATAGTCTTAACTTTATGTCCAAACATTAGCTATTCTAACCCTATAATAGTTGTATCCTAACACCTTGCTTCTTCTCTTAAAAAAACCCTAAATTTAAAGAAGCCAAACCTTAGCTGCCATTTGTAGCCTTTGTCGCTGCTGACTTCGTGCTCCACTGCTAGTCTCGATCACGCTTCACTCTAACGCAACCATTGCAAGAATCTTCCTTTCCATCGATACCACCACCTAGTCTAGCTTCAATGAGCCAACAGTCACAAATCTGTTAGAGAAGTGCTCTAAAGGCAATCATCTTTAGTACTTATTGTACAAATATTTATGATTAATAAAAAGGCATTTTGTTAATTTGATGTCCATGTTCTTTATGAATTGGTAGTGATCTTAAATCAAATTAATAAAGTCCTTGATACAATATATAACATGAAGGAAATCATGATCAGATCATGATAATGAGATTCCTATCATGTGCAATTATATTAGTGTCTAAATTATCCCTAGTTATAGAATTAATGAGACGGGACATTATTAATCTAGACAAACTAGTATATGTTATACTCCTTGATTAGATCAAACATTGGATCTCATAAGTTCTAAGCATGAGTTGTTTAGATTAAACATGTGGATGTTTGCTAAGAGTAGTAAGTACATTGGATGACTTGTCATGAGACAATCATATGGATAATCTATTCTAGTTTTAGTGATAGTCTCATCATAGCAATGATGCAAATATCCTTAGACTTGAGGTGCTCAAGGATGTCTTGGATACTGATCCTATACTTTGACTCCATTCCTCGTTGCCTCTCAGATGTTGCTCATAGGGTGGTGATTGGGTATAACTTGAGGTATTCGAAAGTAATTGAGTAGCCAACAAAGGATTCACCACTACTGATAGGAGGAGATGATACTCATAGCCTCTTGTCACAGTTATTAATCGGGAATCTTTGACCAGGGTAGAAATGTCTTTAAGATAGTCTCCAGTGACATCCAATTGAGTAATGAACCTCGGGGGCAAGAACTAACATCAGTTGGGCTAAATGTGACATAGGCAGTCTAATAAGAGTTGACACTTTAACCATATTTTGAACCAAGTGGGGTATAGAATGGTAAAAGAACGAATTGCATGGGAAAATTGTCTATGGAAGGGTTTGTAATCAAACCACTAACTTTCTGGTCAATTGGGGTCATGCTGTGATGCTAGATACCGCTCATGACTTGCTTGAATTAAGTGTTAATTCAAGTGACCAATATAACCGGAAACCTAACGGGTCACACGCATTGGAGATGCAAAGAATGAGTAAAATGGTTTTGGATGAGGATCTAAGAGATAAGAGATGCATGACTAAGCTACAAAAATGTGGTAATTTAGGGTCATTTGATTGTAAATCATATGACATATGTGAATCTTGTGTATTCGATAAGATGACAAAATTACCCTTTAAAGAAGGAGTGAACGTTTTCATGATAAATTAAGTAGGATTAAAGGCCACTTAATTCCCACTAACTATCCATTGATTTTGGGAGTTAGAGGAAGGCCAAAGGGTGCCAAAGACACTTTATTCTCGTCTGTCAAGAGTAGCAACCGTTGCTGCCTTCGTGTGACGTTGTTTGAGTGGGTAATACCTCACCTTATTTTGTTTTTCTAGTTGCAATCTCCAGCCCAAATATAAAACACATCCAACGTTTTCTAACCACCATAACTTCAAAATCTTATTAATTTTATTTTCCAGATTCTCATTCTGCTCATATCTTATTGTCAACTTCTAATCTTAAGCCCCACAACACCAAAGCATCATATGCATTGGCTTCAAAAACCAACCATTACACTCCAAGTTCTTGGGTGTAACATCCCCTTATCGACGGGGAGGTTAGAATAGTAATTCTGAGTGATCAATGGGCGTTTAGAAATGCCCTTACATGTAGAAAAGGATGGATGAATTGAGTATAGGTTTCTGCCTTTTTGTGCATAATTGTTTAAGTGGAGGTCTTGCTTAAATTGTGGGTGATATATTGAAGAAATTGAGTACTTATTGGTGTAGAATTGGTATGAAAGTGATAGAAGGTGAGTTAGGATGATAATCTGGAAAATTTGACTTGTGCATGTTTCAATGATTTTGCCATAACTTTTTATATGGTTATGCACTTGAGATGAGGTTTAGCTTGAATTAAACTAGAGTTGTTTGGCTATAATTCTTGTGAAGGAAGTGATGTTTAATTTTGGCTTGAAGAGTTCCA
>JANITX010000212.1:8447931-8458961 GCA_027564395.1 Erythroxylum ulei | reverse complement strand
TTTTCAGATAGACGGTGGTCCTTTCATGTCTCCAGAGTAACCACAAATATGGTGTACAAAAATATCTCGTCCCTGTAGTAGTAAATGTGAAGACACCATCCACATATTTTACAAATTCATATCTCAATCAAGCTTTAATGCTTTGCTTGGAAGGATTTGTGATGAGTTACCGAACTTCAACTTTTAGTGCTTTAAATTTCTATCTTCTAGCTATGTTCTTCATGACTCTTAAATAGGAACTTTTATAGGGGTTACTTGTTCATATAGGGGTACTGGAAAATGCCACATCTAGATATGTAGAGGAATAATAAAACTCAACATATTTATTATCATACAAATGAAAATTGGAACTTTTAAAAACTTCTAGTTGGCAAGAGCATTCAGACAGCACCAGTCATTGCATCTGAATCATCGACAATGCGCACAATGGAGGAAGAATCTTCTGCAGGGAAGCTGTAAGAATTCAGCTGCTGCACTTGGGACATTGTGAAATCTGAAGAAACGAGTGTTCTGCTGTCATCGAATGGCTCTCTGGTTATTTTAGTTTGTTGTAGTTGTAATGCATATTCCAAGTCCCAGCACACGTCGAGCATAGTAGGCCTCCGATCACCTTCTGGGTTCAAACACTTCTCAGCTGTTTCTCCGAACTTTCTCAATGAATTGGGATTTATCTGACCGACCAAGAAAGGGTCAATAATCTGCTCAAGTTGGCCCTTCTTTTGCCAAGATAAAAACCATTCAGATAAGTTTATTTCCTCCCTTCGATTTGAGCTTATAATAGGTGGTCGAGCACAAAGAACTTCACAAAGCACCACACCATAGGCGTATCCATCGGATTTATTGGTTAACTGAAAAGTTCTGAAGTACTCAGGATCAAGATAGCCAAAACTACCTTTTAAGTCTGTACTAACATGATCTGGATCTGGAGGACCTGATTGTGAAAGGCCAAAATCAGCAACTTTGGCCACATAATGTTCATCAAGCAGGATGTTTGTTGACTTAACATCACGGTGAATGATTCCACCATCAGAACCAGTATGCAGGTAGTGAAGACCTTTGGCTGCACCGATGCAAATTTCAAGTCTCGACTTCCAATTCAACTTAGATTGCCTGGAGCTATCTGAGTTCTCTTTCCAGTTGTACAAATGGTCTCTCAAAGTTCCCTTTTCCATGAATTCATAAACCAGTATCATCTCAGATCCTTCATCACAGTAACCAATCAAGGAAACAAGATGGCGGTGCCGAATTTTCGACAGGACCATAACCTCAGTTTGGAACTCTGGAAGTCCTTGGCCATGACTGGAGTCACTTCGTTTCACTGCTACTTTCATTCCACTCGCAAGAATTCCTTGATAAACTTTACCAAACCCACCCTCTCCTATCAATAACTTCACATCGAAGTTATGCGTCGCAGCCAATATATCCGCAAAAGACATCTTGAGTTTGAGATTCAAATTAGCAACAAGAGGCACATTTTTAGCTTTCTCAGGTATCCAACTGCGAGACTTCCCCCTCAAATAAGGTCGGTCTTCATAACCAAACAAAGGTTTGGTAGGTTTTTTCCCTCTCTTCCGTCTCAAAACTAAGAGCAGAACCAAAAAGGAGATCAAAGCTAAACCACCAATAACTAAACCAATTATGAGAAATAATCTTCTTGAATGGTGTTCATGTGTCGGTTCGATGACTCTACTATGCATCACAAACTCCATAATCTCTAGTCCATTAAGGAAAGCAATTTCAGAATCACCGTCAGGACTGATACTAATGTCTGTATACCCAGAGTCATCAGAATCGACCACATGATCATCAAATAATTTAAAACCGAAGTCGTGAATGGACATTGACGTTTTGAATTTGGTACCAATATACACAGACGTAGTTACAACATGAGGTGACTGAGGGATAATATTGCAGAACACCAGGCGGAAAAGATGCCTAGCGCTCTTTCTTGTACTGAATCGCCATGTTGTGTTTGAAGAACGCGATTTATTAGTTCCTCTATTTACTTCTTTGCAGGTCTTGTACACAAGGTCAGGAGCAACTGCTTTGTAGTAATCAGAATCTTCAAAGCCAGGAGCTTCATTAAAGTTAAAATTATAATCGGAGTAGTTTTCTGCAGAGCCTCTCAATATCATATAACCGTCATCCGCAACCCAATTCCTCCAGAAACTGTCGTTAATTTCCGAACCTCCAACGTTTACCCTGTAAAGGGTCCGTAAAACATTGGACTGCCAGCCAGTGGCACTGATATTGGTCTTGGCGTTGGTAAGATACCAGGGAAAGCCTTTCATGAGAAATAATTCAATGGCATTTATGAAAGCGAAAGATGATTTGTCAGCCGGAGTGAAATAGATTCGTAACGTTCCCACTCCAATACTGAGACAGAAATCCTGAATCACCGGCAAACCACTGCTGTTCCTAACACTAAAATTTGACAACAAAGAAGAATTCGAAGTTGAAATGTTGAACAAAGCATCAGAAAGATTAGTCCCACCAGAACTGAATGCAAAGAAATGGAAGCGAACAAGGTATGAGCCATTAGTACTGATACTGAACTCGTAAGGAGCTTGACTCCAGAAAATTCTAGCTGTTTGATATAAAGGAAGGGCCGTGTCTGCTGATGGGTTCTTATTTTCAATAGCTTGGCTATTTCCTCCCACCGAGAAGCCGCCATCAGAATTTAAGTCACCCACAAAATTCCGGCCATCAAGATTAAAACTCGAGTCAGACCCACAGTTGATGAAGTACTTGTTTGTAGGACTTGAAGCTGAGGAAAGAAGCAGAAGAGGAAAGAAATGGAGGAGACAGAAAGAGTAGAATATGCTACAGAAATTGAACTTCTCCATGGGACTTGGTTGGATCTATGAGTATGGCTCTAGTTTCAGAGGGAGGATATCTTATCAGCAGCAATAATTGGTACATACAAGTACCTGTACATGTGAAGGTAGTAATGGAAATGGAAGACTTGAGTTGACTTGCAGATCATAATTTTACCAGGATCAGGAGGAGTATAAAAGAACAGGTACTTAAAACTTGGCAATGAGTTTCTATGTAATATTTGCACACATAAATACATGAGAAAAGAACCCCACCCATGTGTAATACTTTAGAACGAGCCAACTGGCGGAGCTAAGTCGGATTGAAGAGTTTGGTTTGTGCGGACCGCTATATTAACTGAGACCAGATTTCTATCTAATATTATAATTTTTTGTTGTATCCAATAAATTTTAGCTATAAATAAATATTTATGTGAGTCTCAAATGAGACCCGTGTAAGACCTACAAAATAAATGGCTGAAATTTCATGAGACAGAATAAGACAGAATAAAACTAAACAAAAAATCTGGACTCGTATTAACTATCTATATGGTCAAATTTTGTCAAAGTGTTAGAATATGGGTGATAATTGTTCTTAGTTAGTCATTTCTAAATTTTCTTCTTGTTTTACTTAAGGAAAGCCACTGTGAACGAAAGAACATAATGACCTTGTTTGGTTGATAGCTGATCAACTAAATTTTAGCTGATTGACTAAAATCAGATGATTGACTTTATGAATCAACTATTTATTGTGTTTGGTTGTTAGCTGGTTGAGTTGGCTGATTCCAACCCAACTAGCTGAAAATAATAAGCTCGTGTCCTTATAAGTCCTTATAAGTCATTTTACACATAAACAGCTAATTTTACCAAATATCAAATAACAAACAACTAATATAATCAGCTGGTCAAATCAGCTAATATAATCAGCTATCAGCTAACAGCTAATACAATCAGCTAATTGCCAAACAGGACCAATAAGATGATAAAGGTTAAGCAGATTCTGAAAACAAAATGGGTTCAACACAAAACAGAGGGGCAAGAAGGAGAAGATCTCTGTATAGGTTCAATTTAGTTGACATTTATATATTTCAATATATTTACACTTAAATGGATCATTCTCTTCAAATTTTAGAGATATGAATTATGAAGGGACCCTTCTTTCTTTAGCTATAATAATTTTATGTTTGATATTGATGTCTCTATCATTAATATGTAATTTATTTTTGGATTTGGATGTCTCTTAACATTAATATATAACAAGACCTTTCTTACATATCCCACAGGGAATAATTAACTATATGTCCCACAAGAAAATGAGATGACTATTAAAAGAAAAATATGAAGTTATAACATAATCATTTTAACATATTTCACATCATCTATAAATTATCATGTGAGATTTTTTTGTAAAAAAATATTAGTTATTACACTAATATGTTCTAACTATTAAAAAATTATCTTAAGTTCACAAAAACTAACATGTCTATTATTTAAATTTTTAATAAAACTAATAAAATTTAAAATTATGATTCAATTTAAACTATGCGAATAGCTGGTTTAATTAAGTTGAAATTGTCACTAATTTAATTTCATTTATAGCATAAATGTAGCCACTAAACTAATGAACTTTTTTTAAAATTAAAAAGAAAACTACTGAAGCAAATTACAAAATGAGTCTAGAAAAGTAAGTTTTCAACATATCCTTTATAAATATAGAATAAAAATGAATGACCCTAATATTAAAATAATGTATTCTCTCCTATTAATGATAAGTGTCGTTTTAGAGGGATTTTAATTATTCAAAATAAGTGTCGTTTGTGACTTTTTATGCATATTTATAATTTTACTTCCAAAATTACCTTTTAATTTCTCTCATATCTTAATTACACAGATCATATTTTCAAAACACTTTAATATGTAATTAATAAGGGTATATTAGATATTTCATTAACTTTTTTAATAAATGTGCATTTTTTTTAAACAATACTTATTATGAATCGGAGAGAATACATAATTGAAAAGTCTATCAGACGTATTTATTAATCTCTTGATAGATATATGTCTATTATGTTCAAAAAAAAAAAAAAAAGATAGATATATGTCTGATGTGCAACAGTTCTTCTCGTTAAAAGCGCATCTGGGGACCTTTGAGAGGGCTTGCGATCCCATTAAAAGCTCTTAAAGCAATTACGAGTACGACACCCAACAAGCAAAGGCAAGAAAGCCGCTCTTAAAGCAACTACGACTACGACACCCAATAACTAAAGGCAAGAAAGCTACAGACACCCTGGAGCGCCGGCAGCAAGTCCATAAAGTACTCTAGCCCAATCTAAGGCCCACCATTAGCCTTCAGGTATTAGCTCCTGGCTCCTGCCCCTGGTTTTTGACTTTCTACCGTCGGTTTTCTGTCACCGAATAAGCAACTTGTAAGAATAGAATACAAGAGAGAGCAAAGAGACATAACATAAACGGATAAACCTAAATGGTGGGACAACTGACGATGACCAAGCCAAGTCGGAGCGATGAGGTTCTGGGTGCAGATCAGCAAGTCCAGATATCAAATCAAGTTAAAGCTCACTTCGATTCTATGGCCCCAAAACGACCCACCAAGCCTAGCAGAAGTGAATCCGACACAGAAACGCTGTCAACCACTTCTCTATCTATCGACGATCAAACCCCGATTCCTGAGCTTGACAAACTTCGGTTTCTTCAATCTCAATCTTCTGTAATAACTACCCAAATCTGTCTTCATATTGTTTATTACTGTTGTTTTCCTTTTCAAACAATTTGCCGCTTTTCATTTTGCAGGTTGTAGTTTTATCAGAAGGAACCAATATTGTACAAGATGAATTTGTTGAGACTCAGTACTACAAGCAGCTTGACTCCATTGAAAAGCAGCATCACACGGTTCAATCTTATTCTTAATTAACCCTTTTGCCTTTGCTTTTTTATTATTTTTTTCACAAAGATTCAGTCTTTCGTTTCTACGGCGTCCTCGGACTGACTTCTGTTGATCTCTTTCTTGTCGTAGAACAGACAGGAAGTGGGTTTATAAGGATGGTTGCAGAAGATAATGAAAACGGAAATGGTTTGCAGTTGACAGGAGGGCATGGCAGTGGATCAAATATACTGGTTTCATCAGGTTACAGAGGCAATCCTGCAACCAATGATTGGACTCCATGCCTTGAAGATGATCAGGTATATAACTGTGCCACATATAACTAGGTGGAATCTTATATATCCTAATTAAAATTATGAAAAACAATCTGGGGTTAAGTTGTTCTATGCTCTTCACGTTCTACGTTGGTCGCCCACTATTCTCAGGTCTTTGTTTCTTCCAAGCCAAATCGGAGCGAAAGCTGTTAGATGGTAAGCGAGCGAAAGACAGAGGCGAACTGTAGATTATAATATTATGATTATCGTGTCATGTATGAGTCAGATTGGATAAGGATAGGTTCGGTGGATGCTTAAAAGAGTTGACGATCATCAACAGCTAGAGACTTTATATATGTTTCCTTTGAATCTTATCCTTTGCTATGATTTTCTTTTTATTTCAGTGGACAATGAAAATCAAATCTTATAATCTACTCGACCTTGAAAGTTTCAATATAATTCTGATTATCAATTACAATCTGTCATTCTGAATTTTAATTTTGAAGAATGAATTTGCCATATGTTTGAAACACCATAAGTATGGAATGAATGGATAGAATTCAATTCCATAAACTAAACTGATATTGCTTGCTCCAATTTTTGTAGAATTGATGAATTTATAAATGAATCTTATATTACTCAAAAGTTTGGAACATAACATGTTTAGAGTACTCGAATTATAACATGAACTTGGCCAACCTTAAAATTGGTAGAGTTGGAACTGCAGGGAATTTGGAATTTGCATATGAATTCAACTCCATTTCCAGTTGTATAAACCAAACAGAGACCCACTGCGAAAACAAAGGAAAAGGGCATGTTTTACCTATTCAGACTATTATCAGTAACATTCCTTAAAACCAACTCTCGGTCTCAGGCATCATTTTCCGAGTCATTTGTATGCAAACATGTTCAAATTTTCATATCAATTGAACCCTCTTCAACACTTCCTTCTTCTCTGGTTAGGGAATTTGAACAGCTAATTTAGATCCAACCACAATGAGACAATGCTTACACATTATGGAACCAAACATCTGAACTCACAACAATGTCGCATGAACATCAAACGAATTTTCTTGTTTGTTCTTATTCATGCTAGCAACTGAAACACATGCCACGCCAAAAGAGTCCGAATTAAACGTGACTAGTACCAAAAGCGCCAATCAAATCCAGAACAAAGAAATCTAAGAACCCAAAACAAAGATCCGAAATATAAATCAAGAAAGAGGTTCCCTAACTGGAACTCACACCATCTCTTCTCTCCATTGCCTTAGCCTTCATCATTTCAAGAGCCCGCTTGCTGATCTCTCTCGAATAAACCTGAAGAATCTCGATCCCACGACGGATCTCGTCCTCTTCGTCCGAGATGGCAGCAGCGGAAGCTGCGGCGGAGAACGACTCTTCCTCGATCGTTTTCGCTGCGGAAATTGCGTCCTTTACCGGGAGGCTTCCGTAGCGGTGGGCGATGGCAGACAGAGAAGAGAGAGTCTCGACGAGGCGGCGGATCAAGGCTTCCCGCGTCCGCTGAGACGGCGGCCAAATGCGGAGGGCGAAATCTGTGTTTGTTTCCGGTGACTGAGAGTTGTGGAGTTTCGGTTGGAGACTCTCTGTTTCAGGTTCAGCCATATCTCTAGCTTTTGGAGTAATTTCGAACTTTAAAATTTGAAGAGTATGTTCATATATGAACTTTTGGCCTTGTAAACGTTTATGGTTAAGATTTTTCAAATCACGGAGAACGTAATCAACATTAAAATCATTTTATCATTTGTTCAAGTGCAAATCAACGTATTATTTTGATGTAGGTCGACGAGTCGGTTTGAACTTTACAAAGACCTTAGATTTATACTTCATGAAGTATACCCGGAGCTTGCTTGAAAAATCATTGATAAATATGACAAAGCACTGAGATACACCTAACGATAGCTCTTTAATAGGATCTTATATGTCACTCTGCACATATTCTATAAATCTTTCCATCTTTTTGCTTCCTCGTCTTGAATGTTGGGACGTGATCTTTTGTCCATTTTATTCTGCTCCTATTCTGTTCCATGAATCTCCGTCATCCATTTATGCGGAACCCACATGAGGCTCACATAAATGAATGACTAAGATTTATAAGACAAAATAAAAAAAAGAGTAAAATGGATAGAGAATCTTTGCTCTTAAATGTCACCTTAGACCAACCACTCAAAACTTACATAATAACTCGTAATGTTTGACACACTTCATTAGGCTCCTTTTAAAATTTTTTATCATTCTTCGATCACTGATGTGATCATGTGTCATAACACAATACTATCATTATCTAACTCTATTATAAGAACCTCTCTAGCTACAAATGCGCTCTCCGTTAATTTTTAGATTTTTCTTTCTAGTCTTGACCTTTTTATCACAAAGAATGCAACTTTTATCACCCTTGATCGTCCCTCAATAAAATAGTACCAAAGTTGTTTGATGTGTATAACAAAAACCTATCCATATACGTTGGCATATGATATCAACTTGTTTGAATAGTCCCTTCTTATAAATCTAATTTGCACACTCTTGTAGCACTATATTGTCTTTCCACCTTTAGATAAAGAACTGGAGCTCCTATAGGTGAGTCATCCTTACCCTGATTCTTCATATAGTCTTTGTTTCTCCTTCATACATCCCTTTATTTTGAAAACTTTTATCAGTATTGAGTTTTTACTAGTTGTGAGCCAATAACATAATGATGATGTCCTCCACACGTACTATCTTTTTTTTTTTTCCTAATGTGAGCATGGCCACTAGATATTTATAAGATGAAGGTAAAAAGAAAAGTAGAATTATTTTTTTTATTTCGGTTTGTAATAGTCATCTCGAGCTTTAGTGGATCACTAACTATTTGGTCGAACATAGAGGCATATTATGGATCTATTTCTTCCTGCATTGTAATTATATATGATCTCTTCTTTAGATACAACTTATATATAAGAGACCTAGACATGCATCGACTCCTTAATTTCTTTCATATCTCCTTGGGGGATGCAATCTCCATAATGTGGTGCATGATCTTATCTATCAGTTAAAGTTATATGTGTTGAAGAAAACGATGTCGATGCTGAAGACAGGTCACCAAAGGTTGTTGATCTCCAAGCTTCATGTCTCGGTTCCTCTTCACTCTCGCTTGATAGGAAATGTTGGAGAAGACGACATCGGTGATGAAGATAGGTCAAACCAAAGGTTGGGCCAACTTAATCTTCAAGAGGGCTGGATCCTCTTTAATTCATAAGACCCAAGATGCATGTCTGAAAGCCTGGCCCGAATCCAGCTCTCATTCTTCCTCAGCAGAATTCCAATGCATCTGCACTACATTAGGTTAGCTCATTAGTAGCAACTTTCCCAACTGTACAGATAGTTGTCATAAATAATAGTCTTTAGATCAAAACAACAAAAGATCAATGGTCAAAAATGTATATTTGAATTGCGTATAAATGTACATGTCTGTCAATGAAATAAACATTGAAGTATTTTGTATTTTATTCTCTCATACACAGCTCTTTCATGGTATCAGACCCCTAAAGACAAATCATCAAATGGCATCCTCCTCATCTTTTGATACTAACAATGTCATCTCCTCCACAACCCCTCTTGAATCTTCTGCTCTTGCAAAAACTCTCAACTTCAATCTTTCTCTAAAGCTTGATCAGAATAATGATCTAAACTGGAGGCCCCAGATCTTAGCTGCCATTGGAGCGCTAGATCTAGGGATCTATATCTCTTCTGATCATTCTCCACCACCAGCCATTCTAATTACCTCTGCATCTGATGCATCTTCTTCTATTTCAACTCCCAACCCAGCCTAGAAACACATTAATAAGCTCCTTCTTTGCTAGTTACTCACCACAATTGGTGATTCTGTGATTGGACAAGTGAATCACGCTAGCTCCTCTAATGAACTTTGGCAGATTCTACTTCAGTTTTATGCGCAGATCTTCTAGTAAAGGTCCTGCGGCTCAAACAGAAACTCTCATCTATGCAGAAAGGTGCCTCCTCTATTACTGACTATATTCAACAGATCAAGACCAATGGAGACTCCCTAAAAGTCTCTAGTCATGCTGTCACAAAACAAGAACTCGTTCTAAGTGCACTAAGTGGTATAGGAAGTGAATATGATTGTGTTATGGTTCTTTTAACAAGTTCACTTGGTATTTCTTCTCTATAGGATATTCTGTACACACTAATGATGCATGAGACAAGGCTAGAACAACAACGTGCTCATTCTCAGGTCTCTATTCCTAATGCTTCCGCAAATCTGGCCTACTATTCTCAGAATCCTAACAGGACTCCTTCACATGGTCGTGGTTCATATAGAGGACAAGGAGGTCACAGACGAGGGGGCAGAAACAGTCACCTCTACTGCCAACTTTGTCATGATGCTCTAAAATGTCACAAACGATTCAATATTTACTGGCAGGGTCATAGACCTACTCCAAGTCCAAACAATCAGGGCCATCCATCACCTCAGCAAGCCTATTTGGCTAATCAAACTACACAGAAGTCTACTATCACTGAATCAAATTCAGACCCATATTGGTTCATTGACAGTGGTGCTACTAACCACATCACTGCAGATCTCTCAAACCTTACACTCCACAATACCTATACAGGCAGGGATCAATTAACAGTTGGGAATGGTAATCATCTTGTAACATCCCATTACATGTAGGAAGGTTAAATTGGTAAATGTGAGTGATTAATGAGAGTTAGAAATGCATTTCCATGTTCATGCATAATATGTCATACACATAAATATGAATAGTGAAGTTGTTGCACATAAAAATAAATTGTACATGCATTCATGAATAATTTCGGGTGTAATTAGATTGAGTTGTGATTTTTAGGAGTTTTGAGAATTTTGGAATTTATTTATATTGGATATTCTATTGGTTAGTAAGAATATTGTATTTGTGAATGTTGGTGAATTTAGGAATAAATTTTGGGGAAAAATTATAGAAAATAGGAAAAAGAAATCAAAAGAAGATTTGGAGATAGTTGGATTGTAAAGATGAAAGTTAAGGGAGTTAGTTTCAAAAGAAA
>JANITX010000212.1:8296251-8308702 GCA_027564395.1 Erythroxylum ulei | reverse complement strand
CTCCACATCAGTTGTGAGTAGTAAAGCAAGTTTTTAAGTGACAAAAAACACAGAACCACCTCATCAAGAGGAAGAACACTTGAAAAAGCTGCTTTGAGGAGACAAGTCCTTGACTCATCAGCTTCCCGCCATACCAGAAACCAATAGCAGAAGACATGGTAGTCAGGAATTGAGAGCTGAACAGGACAACAGCTGTGAACCATGAAAGCTTGACAGTTTCTTTCTTGGTATCTTTCATAGTCTGTACAAAAAGACTCAACATCTTCTTTTGAGATGAAAATGCAGTGATGGTCCTATGATTAAAAATAGCTTCACTTGCTAATTGGCTTCCTTCATTTTGGGCTTTCTGAGCTTTTCCAGACATATTTTTCATCAGAACACTCCTTGAATAGAAGCTTCCTATTACAAATGGTTGGATAGCAATTATAACAATGGCTACTCTCCATGAAATCAACAGGCTAAGTAGAAATGCAATTGAAGCACTAATGACAACCTGAATCATCAGGGAAATACGTTCTGCAATAACAGATCTAACCAACTGAGCGTCTGTGGCTAACCGGGAACAAATTGCTGCACTGGTGTTCTCATCTTTGTCAAACCAACCAATCTCAAAAGTCAATAATTTCTCAAGCATCTGCATTCTCACCCTTTTGATTAAACTTTCTCCCATGAATGCAAAATTATGATGCTGAATGACATTACTAATGAAAGCTAGGACTCCTAAGCCTAAGAATATGACGCCGAAGACCTTGCCTTTTCTTTTGATGGCTGATACGTCGTTGAGGAAGTAAACTGAAACGAGCACTCCTAAAGAATAGGAAGCAGCTGGTTGAATTATTCCAGAACTAGCGGCACCTATGCAACCAAGTAACATTCTCTTCCATTCAGGTCCATTCAATCTTAATAAGCGCCATTGAGAAGGGGGAGAATGAAGTGAGTTCGACGAAGAATAGTTACTTCCTTCATCATAGAAGTTCATTTTGGGGGAGTGTGTCATACTGATGGAGAACACGGGGGTAAAGGAGTAGGTAGGACTGCCTTGATAGCTTGATATCTCATTGATATGGAGCTTGTGAGTTCCAGGACTCTGCATTCTATACTGCTTATTGTCTCCTGTTGTAGATTTTGGAGAGAAAGATACTTCATTTTGTGTAGCTGTTTGCTGCAACTGCACCAATTTTTTGTAGGCTCCACCTTCTCCACTGTTTATTTGCATCAGTTCATAATGAGAACCAGATTCAACTACTTTTCCTGCTTCTAGGACCACTATCAAATCGGCCCTCTGAATTGTTGATAGGCGGTGAGCAACAATAATTGTTGTCCTTCCTACTGAAGCTTTGTCCAGAGCTTCCTGTACTATTCTTTCAGACTCTGCATCCAGAGCGCTCGTGGCCTCGTCAAGCAAAAGAATCTTCGGATCTCTAACTAAAGCCCTTGCTATGGCAATCCTTTGCTTCTGCCCACCAGACAATTGAATTCCAAATTGCCCTACCTGAGTCATATGTGAAACTTCACCAAGTTAAACTCTTGCACATTGTATAGTCACTGATTGGAATAGAAACAAATATAAGATCTTGGCATACCTGTGTATCATATCCATCAGGTAACTTAACGATGAAGTCATGAGCGTTTGCAGCTTTGGCTGCATTTACAACGAATTCCATGGAAGCTCCTTCTTTACCAAACAGTATGTTCTCCTTTACTGAAGTTGCAAATAGAAGAGGCTCTTGATTAACCAATCCCATTTGGGATCTCAACCAAGGAAGCTGAAGTCTCTTTAACTTGTGCCCATCAAGGAAGATGTTTCCACTCTCAGGATCATAGAATCTTTCAAGCAAAGAAATGATTGTAGACTTCCCTGAACCACTGCCTCCAACTAGACCTACAGTCTTACTTGCCTGCAGTTTAAGATTGAATCCTTGAAGTACTGGAGTATCTGGCCTTGAAGGATAGCTAAAACCAACATTCCTAAATTCAATTTCTCCTCTAACTCGTGGCAGAATTTTCCCCTTTTCACTGTTAGAATCTATAATTGGAACTTGGTCAATCTTCTTATAAATCCTTGTGGCAGCAGTTGATGCCTCCGATAGAAAAGAAACATTTGGCAGGGCTTGCATTAGGGACCTGAAAAACAAGTATTCTACACCGATTACAGCATGCTAATTAGAAGTACATAGAAGTGGGAAAAGGACAGAATAAAAGACGTTCGGCAGAGAACTTACACTCCACCCAACATGACCAAAACACCTGAGACAAAAATAGCACCACCTTTTTCTCCTCTTTGAGTGATAAGAACTGTTCCAACCCAGGCCTGATACCCCCAAGCTACATAAATCATTGCTGCGGTTCCTATAAGCAAACCCTTCACAAAGCCTTGCTTTATACCAAACACCATACTCTCCTGAAGTGCTTCACTGAATCTATCCAGAGTTTGAAGCTCACCTACGTACGAATAAACAGTACGAATTGATGAAATTGCTTGTTCAGCAACGCCTCCAGCTCTTCCATAGGCTTCTTTCATCTTCACGCCTAGTTTCTGCATGACTAACCCAAACCCAACAGCTGGAATCAAAAACAGGATTGAGATTGGCAAAATGGCTACGGTAAGTCTCCAAGAAAGCAGGAAGGCAGCCACAATGCTAAAGAGGAATGATGTTAATTGAGCCAAGAAGTTAGGTATCTGCAAAAGGAATGAATCCAAATCACTATAGCAAAATAATGCAAGTAACAGTAGCTGAAGTGAAAAGGTATGACAGAATTCAAGACCTTCTCAGCGATGGTGTCCTGGATTGAAATTGCATCCGAAGTAATGGCAGAAATTACTTCGAAGGTATTGCTGGAACCAGATTCATTGTCAAAGAAACCGACATCTTGCCTTAAGATTGATTTAAGGTACTCTGTTCTGATGCAAGATGTCTGTCTTTCTGCTGTTCTTGTCCAACAAACTCCTTCTGGAAGAGAGAAGATATACGCCATAGTTTAGCAAATAAAAGCACAGACTATATAAGACGTGCCCCTAGCCCCAGTTAGCATCAAAATGACCAGATGTTGTGAGGTGATAAGACATATTCAAAAGAAAATATACCAATAAAAGCAGAAACCCCCACGAAACTGGCAACATAAAGCAGCCTCAGGGTATACTGTATTAGAAAAAAAACGAGATCGCTGGTTAGCAACCATGAAAAGTAAAAGATCACTGTACGCATTGTCATTACATGTACCTTGTTCACTGTCGCAGTGAAGGACGAGAGATCAGAAACTCCTCCATATTCATTTATTACACCACTTAGAACATACATGGTAAGAGGGGTCATCAAACCATCTCCAAAGCTTCCCAAAACCCCAAGGAACATCAACAACTTGTCTACCCAATCTGTATACCTAAAAAGACTTCCTTTGGCACCCATCACAGTAGCTTCATGTAAAGCTACCTTTTTTCGAAACCAAAGCTATTTATTAATAACATCTTGAATAGTTTTCAACCCTCTACTATTATGTCACCAAGGTCCTTTTAGTCCCGAATTTGATTTGATGCTCAAACTTCATATATTCCAAGAATAACTGAAAATACCATCTATGTCCATTTTGTATAATCATGGCCAGCGATTCCAATAACGACAGTTCCTTTCTGTGAGGCCTCGTATAAACTATCTTCAGCAGTAAAAGAGAATTAGAACTCTACATAGCGCCAGTAACGCGTCACCAATTTCCTTCCAGATTCCGGGTGTCGATTGTTTTGTCAACTAGCCAATCGGCCAATGATGTTGTTGCGAGTGTCGTTATACTTGAGTGCAAGTGTTGGAAAATGCCATCAAATGGTGCAATTTAATGAGAAAGTATACCAAGTAATCAGAACGTAGCAAGGCCTTACAACGACTGCCAAAGTCGCACTCAGTTGTTGTACATGGTACAAGTATGAAAGACAAAACTGACGGCAAACTACATCGACCTCATTCTGCTACGTCTCATTACATAGTGCAGTCCTAAGCCCATATTCTGGGACGTCAAGGCTCATTTTAAGAGTTCAGTCTGCCATTACATAAGGAGTGAGACTTGACATACACATCTGAATTATGGAGTTATAGATGCGCTCTAGTAAAAGTATAGGATTCTCGTGTGGTGTGCATCAGATCTCTGCTCTAAATACCTGTTTCAACCTTGTTGCAGTTCTGATGACTTCGTTTTATGTCTGTGTTGTTGTTTTAGGACGAATAAATGAGAGAGAGGATCTGAAGACTGAACCTGCTAGTAATTTTTTATTAATTATAGATGACATGACCATTCAAATGTACGGTGGGAAACCGAGAGTACAGGTAGAGACCCACTGTAGACGGAAACGACGCTGTCGTCTCCGTGCTCCCTTACTGCAGCCAACGATTTCACTGGCTTGTGGTGTCCCTCCAAAACTGTCAAACAGCAATAATTACCATCATGCCCTTTCTGCCAAATCCTCACCGTCCGATCAGAGAACCCACTAAACAACAAATCAGAGGCATAGATCAAACTCAAGATCGCCTTCTGATACCCTCTCAACGCTCCCCACCCCACGATTTGATTCGCACTGTCGTCCCTCTGCCAAACCAAAATCGACTGACCTCTCAACATTATCTCCCTCTGGCTCTCGATCACAACTAGAGGAAGGAGAAAGAAGAAAATGGTTAAGGTTGCGACTTTCTTCGCGATGACTTTGGGAGCCTTCATGTTCTGGCAAACCCTGGACAAGGTTCATGTTTGGATCGCCCTCCATCAAGACGAGAAGGTCTCAAATTTCTCTGTTCCCAATTTTACGAAACCCTAGATAATGATGGATGTCTCTGTTTTAGATTTATATCGGTTTCAATTTATTGATTTATTTGTTATCTGGTGACAGCAAGAGAGGCTGGAGAGAGAAGCAGAGATTAGGAGAGTTAGAGGAGAGCTTATCCGACAAGCCAAAGAGAAGGAGACCCTTGTTTAACATGCAAAGCTCGTGTCGCTCTTTGTTGGGTTTTCTCTGAATTTTCCGTTTCGGACTTGGTGGAATAAGTTTTTTGAGTTAGCTGATTATACTCAAAGCTTGTTACTTTCAATTGATGGCTTCGTGATTTGAATCAGATTCTCAATTTCTTTTTGCTTGGTTCAAATGCTGATGTTCTGAGACTATACCTTTTCAATAAGCTGTGAAGAGGCATATGTTTTTATTTTCTTTTTTTTCTTTCCTTAGAACTTGTTCTTATTGTTTCTGTGCAACAAAATGCTTGATTGTGCTAATTTTTATTTGGTCACTAGTACATGTAAATCTTCTCTGCTAGGATTTCGTTGAGGTGCATCTGCATTTGGATTTCTGATGTTGAAGTAATGATATTTTGGGTTCACAAGCTTATGTGGTGATTTACGAGATTCAAGTTTCAAATGGAAAGACGGCTTTCTCTTTTTTCTTTTGTGAAACTTTGATTGCGTGTGCGCAAGTTTCTTTCTTTGCCTTGTAGAAACTATAATGTGGAACATGTAAGCTATTCTTTGTACAGTTTTGCCTGAATCCTCCTCCTTCAGCTGCCCTTCTTTAGGACTGCAAAATGTTGTTAGAATAAGCTTGTAAAGTGACGATTCTATGGTCTCTGTTTAGCTTCAAATATATGGTTCAACTAATTCTTACACAACTCTTGAAAAATGTTGTTACACGTTCTATGAACCTCTTTCAAACGAAGCCATCCTCCACTGCTTTCAAGTGGACACATGACACATTCCTCCGCTGTAAACGGTGACAGGACATCCTTCCTCAGCCCCCCACGCCACCGCACGCCAGCCTCACTCTTCCATGTGTTGCAGACACTTAATTTGTCGAACAAACCAAACTTGTACCATTTTGTTAGGCACCATTTTGTATGTACCCCTTTTAAAACCCAACTCATAAAGTTGCTATTATCTCACTCTCCTATTACAGCTGCCTTTTGGATGACTGCGTCTCTCTAAAATGATTGAATGTCGCCCAAGGTGTCCATACCGAGTTGATTAAAGTTGGTTTTAACTATTCCCTTTTTTATCATCTAGGCCACTTCTATCGTTGTCATAATCTGATAATAGGTATTAAGATGAGCTGTTTTCGAAAATTTTCGATTTTTCCTATTCTTAGTTAATTCCTTCTCAATTATTGTTAAGCAAGTAACTGAACTTTTGCTAGGTAAGGCAATCGACGCAGCACTATTTGTTATTTCTTTTTCGCTACCATATTCACTCTTGGAATCATTCTCAATCCAGGTGCTTGTGAAAGACTTTCCTTTTCTCTTCTTCAAAGTATTAGCACATTCGAATTCAATGTCTCCGAAACCTTGACATTCATGACATTGGATTTTCCTTGCCTTTCATTCACCCTTTTGTGTCTTGACTTGTTCTCTTGAATTGTTACTTGATGAACTTCCACCATATTGTCTAAATTCGGATTTGTCCTTTTTCATTCTTTTCAGTTATTTATCAAAATTTTGTGTGAGTAGTACCAAATCTTCATTTTCATCTTCTACATCGTTCACACTTTTTCCAGTTTCCACCTGCAATGCCTCTTTTGTAGTCATGTTTGTGAAACTAGGATCTGCACTAACTTGCTACTAAGTTCTGAATCGGTGATCTTGCTCTGATACCAATTGAAAAATCGAAGGGGGTTAAATATTTCGCAAACTTTCCACAAATATCTTTGGCACAAACAAAATAAAAACAAGCAAAACTGAAATAATAAAAATACCAAAAATTTGGTAACACAATTCGGCACACCATGCCTATGTTTGCGGGGCTCTACCCAGATTAATAACTTTCACCGAAGTACAATAGATTTACTCAAGGCTTTACTGAGCCGACACTATTCAACCCTTGACACTATCCCTTAACCTCACTTTCCGTGAAAGAATTTCACACCTAATAGTACGACCGCCTCGTACTAACCTCAACAAAGGATTTTTCTTAACACTTTTGTAATAGGAACAGTAACTAAATCACTCAATACTTAAGAAAATAATAAATAAAATAGCTCAAGTATTTAATTAACTGAAAATTAAAAAACAAAAATACTTAAGACAAAGAAAACTTCCCTATGAATTTGTCTTCTCAAAATAATCCAACCGAAACTTTTCGCCATAGCTAATTCTTCCTTCATAAAACAAATTACCACATAACAAAACGTAGCCCACAAAATTCTCTATATCATACCACGTGAGACCCAGCTGAAATAAATCCACAAACCCCAAATTCCACTTTATATGAAAAGAAACTCAGCAAATAATATTCAGCTCACAACAAAACATCACATGCAGATCTGAAATAAATCCACAAACCCCAAATTCCATCGTATATGAAAAGAAACTCAGCAAGCAATTCACGCAGACTGCTTCATAATATACCCAAGATTGATCACGTTTGTGACTCACACAAGAACAAACTGTTGAATCTCTCAAGGATGGTTTTTCCCTTAACACAAAAATCAGCTCACACAAGACATATCAAGTGCAATATCTTTAAAATATTCAAGGACAAAAAATTTAGCACAAAAGAACGATTACGCAACCCGCAAAGTTTATTTTGGAGACATATGAAACCTCCACTATATCAATGATTCATGCACACACCAAAGCCACTCAAATAAATAATCAATTAACATAATACTTAGCTTTTGAAAATCTCATCTATGCAGCTCAAAATCCCATCTATCTTGTACACGTGACCCACATCTTAACAAAGCCACACTATTTTAATTTTTGCCGCAACCCTCTGGGTTTTTTTGTGACTTGCGTAAAATACATGGATGCTTTTCAAAACTAGGAGATCTACTCACATGTATTGGATAGACTTGAAAATTACACCAAAAATAGGAGGCATATATTAGATAGAATTGTAGCAGCACACATCTTCTCAATTTCTATTATAGATGCAATCTTCAATCCATATAATAATTTCAATTATCTTCTATGTCCAATTTAAAATGCCAAAACTAAATAAAAGATATATACCATATATCTTAACAATCTCTCTAGAACTCCACATAAATAATCATAATTAGGCATATAAAGATGAAATTCACAATGCTCCCCCTTAATCAAACATCAACATCACAATTATCCAATAATATAAATTTCTCCCCATTGGGACAAAAAGATGCTAAAAAGCAAGACAAATATCTCGTATATATCTTGAAATCTTCCCCTGAACGAAACATTCACCATAAACAATCTGATTTCTCCTCCTCGAGACAAAACAATATCAAAAGTATAATCATGATAATTAACCATAGGTGCAGCAGAAGAATCATAAACACGCCAAGAAGACAAATTGCTGCCATTCAAAACATTGAGTGATATGCCCGAAAGAGAGAGAGATACCCGAGAGAGATCCATACTGATATGAGAGTTGAAGAGTCTTCGATAAAGCCAAAATGAAGTCACCATGCAAACTACTAAAAACATAAGACGACAATAGCAACATAAAACTAAAGAACCAAAAAAAATCTTTCCTACCTTTTTTTTACAACAAAAAAAACATCAAAAATGTAAGGTACACTATCCCTGTGCCTTTCGAAGAATCTCAATCCTGGGCTTACCCTTTGGCTCGAATGAAGATGTGTAACACAAAGAGCCTGCAAGTTCTCGATAATCAACCCTTTTTCTTTCTTTTGTTTTTCTTCTTTTGCTCATATCTCCAATAACATTATTTACTGGATGATTTCTTCGGATTCGAGATGAAGAACCTCGGTTCAAATCAGCTTCCATTGTTTTGGTTGGTTCATCATCTGAAGTAACTGAAAGTTCTTCAGTTTGAGCAGTTACTCCTGTTAACTACAAGTCAGTTTCCGCAGTTACTTCCTTAGTAGTAACTAACTGCAAATCTGGGCATTTTCTTGCTTTTCCTTCACTACATTTTAGTGCTTCTGCTTGTACTTGACCCTTTCTAATCTAAGCTTGCTTCGATGCCATGGGATGTTGCTGGAAATTTATTGGAGAGTTTCTAGATTTTCGATTTTGACCTTTCAAACATCATTTGTAATAACTGATAACATCTTGGCCTTATATGTCCAATAACCCCAGAAAAATGGCAGGTGGGTATAAATCTTCGACTCTTTTTCGGTGCTTCTACCTCTTGGGCTGATGTGAAGATGTCAGAATTTCCTTCACTAACTTTCGAACACTCACCTTTATAACCTATGCCTTCGAAATTCCCTTTATCCTTACCGGTTTCAATCAACTTATCCAGTTTTTTCGTGCCTCCGTTCAACATCCTCAATCCTCTTTTCAGTACTTACCAACTTTATTCTAGCTTCACCAAGCTCATCCGACGTCAACATCAACTTCTTTTCTAACTCTTGTATGGTATTCTTGATGGAAAGATTCTCTTCCTTCAATCTTTTATTCTTTCTACACGTTTTCACCCACTTTTCATATAAAGCCTTGTAATCCTCGTAACTATTCCCTTTTTTATCATCTAGGCCACTTCCATCGCTTTCATAATCTGATAATAAGTCTTGAGATGAGTTGTTTTCGAAAATTTTCGATTTTCCCTCTTTTCCGACTTCAGTTACTTCCTTCTCAGTTACTGTTAAGCAAGTAATTGGATTTTTGCTATGTAAGGCAACCAAAGCAGCACTATTCGTTATTTCTTTTTCGCTACCATATTCACTCTTGGAATCATTCTCAATCCAGGTTCTTGTGAAAGGCTTTCCTTTTCTCTTCTTCAAAGTATGAGCACATTCGGATTCAATGTGTCCGAAACCTTGACATTCATGACATTGAATTCTCCTTGCTTTTCGTTCACCCTTTTGTGTCTTGACTTATTCTCTTGAATTGTTACTCGATAATCTTCCACCATATTGTCTAAAGTCGGATCTGTCCTTTTTCATTCTTTTCACCCATTTACCAAAATTTCTTTTGAGTAGTACCAAATCTTTGTTTTTATCTTCCGCATCATTCACACTTTTTCTAGTTTCCACCTGTAGTGCCTCTTTTGTAGCCATGTTCGCGAAACTAGGATCTGCACTAACTTGCTACCAAGTTTTGAATCGGTGACCTTGCTCTGATACCAATTGAAAAACCGAAGGGGGCTAAATATTTCGCAAACTTTCAACAAATTTCTTTGGCACCAACAAAATAAAAACAAGCGAAACTAAAATAATAAAAACACCAGAAATTTGGTAACACAGTTCGGCATACTTTGCCTACGTCTGCAGGGCCCTCACCCAGCTTAATAACTTTCACCGAAATGCAACAGATTTACTTAAGGCTTTACTGAGTCGACACCACTCAATCCTTGACACTATCCCTCAACCTCACTTCCCATGAAAGAATTTCACACCCAATAGTACGACCGCCTCGTACTAACCTCAACAAAGGATTTTTCTCAACACTCTTTTGTAACAAAAGAAATAACTAAATCACTCAGTACTTAAGAAAATAATAAATAAAATAGCTCAAGTATTTAATCAACTGAAAATTAAATAATAAAAATACTTGAGACAAATAAGACTTCCCTATGAATTTGTCTTCTCAAAATAATCCAACTGAAACTTTTTGCCATAACTACTTCTTCCTTCATAAATCAAATTACCACAGGACAAAACGTAGCCCACAACCTTCTCTATATCATACCATGTGAGACCCAGCTGAAATAAATCCACAAACCTCAAATTCCACCGTATATGAAAAGAAACCCAGCAAGTAATATTCATCTCACAACAAAACATCACACACAGACCCAACTGAAATAAATCCACAAACCCCAAATTCCACCGTATATGAAAAGAAACTCAGCAAGTAATTCACGCAGATTGCTTCATAATATACACAAGATTAATCACGTTTGTGACTCACACAAGAACAAAGTGCTGAATCTCTCAAAGATGGTTTTTCCCTTAACACAAAAATCAACTCACACAAGACATATCAAGTGCAGTATCTCCAGAATATTCAAGGACAAAAAATTTAGCACAAAAGAATGATTACGCAACCCAACAAAGTTTATTTCGGAGACATATGGAACCTCCACTATATCAATGATTCACACACAAACCAAAGCCACTCAAATCAATAATCAATTGACATAATACTTAGCTTCTCAAAACCTCATCTGCGCAACTCAAAATCACATCTATCTTGTACACGTGACCCACACCTTAACAAAGCCACACTATTTTAATTTTTTCTGCAACCCTCTAGGTTTTTTTGTGACTTGCGTAAAATACATGGATGTTTTTCCAAACCAGGAGATCTACTCACATGTATTAAATAGACTTGAAAATTACACCAAAAATAGGAGGCATATATTGGATAGAATTGTAGTAGCATACATCTTCTCAATTTCTATCATAGATGCAATCTTCAATCTATATAATAATTCCAATGATCTTATATGTTCAACTTAAATGCCAAAACTAAATAAAAGATATAAACCATATATCTTAACAATCTCTCTAGAACTCCACATAAATAATCATAATTGGACATATAAAGATGAAGTTCAAGAAATTCACAGCGCTCCCCCTTAATCAAACATCAACATCAGAATTATTTAATCATCGAAATTTCTCCTCCTTGGGACAAAAAGATGCCAAAAAGTAAGACGAATAGTCCCATGTATATCTTTAAATCTCCCCCCGAACAGAACATTCACCATAAACGATATGATATCTCCTCCTCGAGACAAAGCAATATCAAAGCGTTTAATCATGATAATCAACCATAGGTGCTGCAGAAGAATCATAAATATGCCAAGAAGAAAAATTGTTGCCATTCAAAACATTAAGTGATATGCCCGAAAGAGAGAGAGATGCCCGAGAGAGATCCATACTAATGTGAGAGCTGAAGGGTCTTCGATATAGCCAAAAAGAAGTCACCATGCAAACTACTAAAACTATGGGACGACAATAGCAACATAAAATTAAATAACCAAAAAAATCTTTCCTTCCTTTTTTTCGTTTTTTTTAACAAAAAAAACTTCAAAAATGTAAAGTACACTATCCTTGTGCCCTTCGAAGAATCTCAATCCTGGGCTTACTCTTTGACTCAAATGAAGATGTATAACACAAATAGCCTGCAAGTTCTCGATAATCAACCCTTTTTCTTTCTCTTGTTTTTCTTCTTTTACTCATATTTCCAATAACATTTTTTACGGGATGATTTCGTCGGGTTCGAGATGAAGAATCTCAGTTGAATGTTTTGGTTGGTTCATCATCTGAAGTAACTGAAAGTTCTTAAGTTCGAGCAGTTACTTCCTCAGTAGTAACTAATTGCAAGTCAGTCTCTGCAGTTACTTCCTTAGTAGTAACTAACTGCAAATCTAGGTATTTTCTTGTTTTTCCTTCACTACATTTTAGTGTTTGTGCTTATACTTGACCCTTTCTATTCTAAGCTTGCTTTGATACCATAGGATGTTGCTGGAAATTTATTGGAGAGTTTCTAGATTTTCGATTTTGACCTTTCAAACATCATTTGTAATAACTGAT
>JANITX010000212.1:8278236-8296151 GCA_027564395.1 Erythroxylum ulei | reverse complement strand
ATTTTCACTCGTTGAGCTTTAAGCTCTAATCATTGGCTACTCTGGTCACAACTGCCATTATATTTCATGCATTCATGCAACATAATGCATCACTCCAAATTGCATATCCCATTCAATCACTTTCTCATATCATCGGACCTTAGTCCGGTATTCAACATTAAAGTTGAGAATTCACGCTTTCATTCATATGCAAATACACATTCCTAACACATTTAACAATCACATTAAGTATACATAGTTCATCCAATTCACATTCAAGTGGCACTTCAATATCCAAATCAAACATCACAATCACCGGACCTTCTGTCCGGAAACTAACATAAGCAATCACATCTACATAATCATTTAATAGTTATATAATATAAAAATTCAAACAAAAAACAATGAAGTGAGACCATCTCGGCCTACTCACAGTACGCTCTAGGTTAGCATTTGCTTCTAATTTCGGAAAGCCTGAATGCGGAGACTTGACCTGCACAACCCATTTATGCAAGACACCCTTTTCACACTCATCAATAATTGCACACGTATAAGCATTTATTTATGCACAATTGTATAAATGGACTATGTACAATGCATTCTCAATGACAATCCCGGATATATGTTCTAGAACACATATTATGCTCATTTCCATTTCATAATTCATATGTGTCTAATTGAACTTAGATTTACACTTCTTTTGTACATGATCTTTCTAAATTCTCCTTTCAATCTTTACCCTTTACATGTGTCTAGCATATTTATAAGCTTACACCTCAAGAACACTTGGTTACTTTATATCATAACTCAATTTCTTGTCATCTCTTTCCTAACCTCATATGATCTCGTAACATCCAAATTCTCATCCAATAGGAATCCATTTGAAGATCCCACAATGCAAAATCACAAAAATTGATTTTAGAATACTTGAACCCAAGTATTTTCTAAACTTCATGGACTAGAATCCTTCTAAAAATCCAAAAGATTCAAAATGATCTTACCTTGATTCTCCACCAAATGAAGAGATCTTTAACTCAATTGGAAGCTCTTTTCTTCCTCTTCCTTTTTCTCTTCTTGAACAACTTCAAAAATTTTCTTGAAGACTAAGAAGAATTAAACCCTAGCTCAACTCTCTTCTTTTCTCTCAAACCAATAAACTCTCTTTCTATTTCTTACTCATTTTCATGATTCTCTTCTGCTTATCCTTCCATTCATGTTTTTCTTCTTCATTTATAAGCAAGACAACACTTCTTCTTCCAATTATGCCCTTAATAATTGAGAATTGTCCCATTTGTCCTTCTATTTATGCCTCATGTCTTTTATACTTAAGTGTCTTGCCAACAGTACTCTTAAACATTCTAACATAATACTTTCTTCTAGAAAAATAACCCCCATTGTCTTAAGTCTCTAATGCCTCCAAAATCATTCGATTTGGTTCAGTGATTCAAATGATATACTTCAAACATTTTTGGACCGTTCTTGTCCATAACAGTATACTATTCACAACTTCCATCTGAAATTTAAACATCTTAAAGACTGAGTTAGATTCCAATTTCTTCATACCATTTGTATCTCCATGTCTCTAATTTACCTCAAATTAGAAATCATCTCATTTGGATCAGTAGAGCTCCAGATATCCTCAAAATACTGAAGTATGTTCGGTGGAATAACACCAGTTTATATTATTTAAGAACACACTCACTGTACCCGTCCTATGATTTTCTTTATTTGTTGAAGGATCAAGATAAGATCTTTTTAATTCTTTTGGATATTTGGAAGAATTCTAGTTTATGGAGATATAAAACTCTCATGAAGACCTAAAAGACAAATTCTATCGTTTGAAGAGTAGAAAATGGAACAAACGATATGACATCATTTTGAGATGAAGTGACAACATCAGATGATATAAGGTTGGGAAACATTGTCATAATGTTTCCTACAGATATCAAATTAAGGTGTTATTTAGATGGTTGGAAAGCGTATTTCAAGAGCTACGACCCTCATGAAGACATTGAAGACAAATTCCTTCATCTGAGTGGTCAAAAATAGAACAGACTATATAACGTCATTTTTGAGATGAAGTGACATCATCAGACAATACAAGGTTGGGAAATTTGCCATAACGTTCCCTACACATATCGGATTAAGGTTTTATTTAGATGATTTGAAAGAAGACTTCAATAGCTACAACTCTTATGAAGACCTAGAAGACAAATTCTTTCATCTGAGGGGTCAAAAATAGAACAGACAATATGACGTCATTTTTGAGATGAAGTGACATAATCAGACAATACAAGGTTGGGAAAATTAACATAACGTTTCATACAGATATCGGATTAAGGTTTTCTTTAAATGGTTTGAAAGAGGACTTCAAGAGCTACAACTATCATGAAGACCTAGAAGTGAGATTCGGCTTTTAAAAGGGTCAAAAATGGAATAAAAGATGACGATGAATAGTAACTGAGACGATAGGTATGAACAGTAACTAAAATGATGTTTTCTTCCTTCTTACTTTTGCGTTGTCTTAATTTTCTTTCCAGAACATCTCCACTTATAAAGACCATAACTTTTAGCTTAGATGTAAAAAAAATTCATACTATATACCATTGGAAAGATAAAAGAAAGATCTACAACTTTCCAAAAGACAACTTTGCTAAAATCTATTTATATCAATCCCAAATTTGCCCCTAAATTTCGAAGATGAATTTTCCATTCATACACCAACGAACTACACCCAATTCTTAACTTCATAACAACTTTTGAGATTCTTAGAGACAGAATTAAAATTCTATATCTTCATAAGAAATGTAGCCATATGTTTCTAGTTTAATACAAACAAAGAATAGTCTCATTTAGATAACTAGAGAAAAAGCTATGGATAATAGACCGAAGCACACTCAGTGAATATTTTTCAGATCAACTACCCATTTGTTTCTAAATCTTTCCTTATCACAACTCATACCAAGATCTCTCTTTCTACTCCTTCTACTCCTCATTTTCAATAAAATCACATTTAATATCAATTATACCCGGAAGTTGTCAATGAATGCATGTACCACTTTTTATGCGAAAACCTTCAGTATTTATGTGCATATATGCTAACATGATGTATGAGCAAGAAAATGCATTTCCTAAATCTCTCTTTGATCTCACATGTACTGAAACTTCGGGTCCTAACCCTTAATGTGGGGATGGGATGTTACACTTTTAAGATCTTCAATCCTCAAAACCTACAAATCAATAATTTCCAACATGTCCAGTAGTAAGACAATATCAATATCAACATGATAATAGACTCTATTCCAATATAGGATTCTTTTTCAACTAAAAGATTATCCATATGGCTTTCGAATCCAAGTTATTATCCAATTAATATATTATCCATATGGCTTTCTCTTGTTTTTCTTATTTCGCTGACATCTGCAATGACATTTTCTACTGGATGATTTCTTCGGATTCGAGATGAAGAATGTCGATTCAAATAAGCTTCTAGTGTTTTAGGTGATTCATCATCTGAAGTAACTGAAAGTTCTTCAGTTCGCGCAGTTACTTCCTCAGCAGCAACTAACTACAGATCAGATCCTTCAATTACTTCCTCAACAGCAACTAACTGTAGATCAGTTCCTGTAATTACTTCCTCAGCAGCAACTAACTACAGATCTGGGCAATTCTTTAAGCTCATTTTTTTGCTTTTTTTGGCTGATTCGGATGGTCGGTTACATTGATTTTCTTCTACCACTTGACCATTCAACAAAGATACATTATCTATTACAAAATTTATAGACTCTTGCACTTTCTTTGTTCTTTGATTATACACTCGGTAAGCTTTACTGTGAGTTCAATAGTCAACAAAAATTCCTTCATCAATTTTTCTCTCGAATTTTCCAAGCTGTTTTCCCATTTAAAACGCACTGTAGATTGATTTTTTTTCTTTGTTCATTTTGGAGTAGCTGACTTACACGTAGTCATGACTGTCAACATGTAGCAATTGTCGGCTGATCACTTGTCGCTCATGATACATTCTCCTTGTTCGGCAAGTACCCTGCATTCATCACTTGTAAATTTAACTAGCAAGCCATCATCACAAAGTTGGCTTATACTTACCAAATATGCTTTTAATCCATCGACATGGAGCACATTCTTGAGAGGAGGCAAACCATCCATGTATAATGTTCCTCTACCGATCACGAAAGCTTTCTTTCCATCTCCGAAAGTCACATGATCATCCATACAATTCTGATAATCAGTTAAGTAAGCCTTTTTCCCCGTCATATGGCGTGAGCATCCACTATCAAAATACCAACCATGTTGCAAAGTTGCCTTTATTGATGTGCAAACTACGATAACTTGCAATTCACTTCTTTTTATCCAAGTAGATTTCAGTATTGAAGGTTGATGTTGAAATTTTTGTGGAGGATGTATACTTTTTTGGCTTTGTCTTCTTTGAAACAGCATTTTTAGTAATTGATAACATCTTGGCCTTATATGCCCAATGACTCCACAAAAATGAAAAGTGAGTATAAATATTCAATTCTTTTTCGATTCTTCTACCTCTTGGGCTGATCTGAACATATCAAAATTTTCTTCATTCACTTTCAAGCACTCACTTTTATAGCCTATGCCTTCAAAATTTCCTTTAACCTTACCAGTTTTTATCAACTTATCTAGTTTTTCCGTGCCAATCCCTTTTCAGTAGTTATCAATTTCATTATGCCTTCACCAAGCTCATCTGACGTGAACTTCAGCTTCTTTTCTAACTCTTGTATGGCATTCTTCATGGAAAGATTCTCTTCCTTCAATCTTTCATTCTTTCTACACGTTTTCACCCATTTTTCATACATAGCTTTGTAATCCTTGTAAATATTCCTTTTTTTATCATCTAGGCCACTACCTTTGCTATCATAATTTGATATTGGATTTTGAGCTGGATTGTTTTCAAAATTTTCCGATTTTTCGTCTTTTCAACAGTTACTTCCTTCTCAGTTACTGTTAATCAAGTAACTGGCCTTTTACTATGTAAGCCAATCAACGCAGCACCATTAGCTATTTCTTCTTCACTACCATGTTCACTCTCAGAATCATTTTCACTCCAGCTGCTTGTAAAGGACTTTCATTTTTTCTTCTTCATAGTATTGGCACATTCGGATTAAATGTGTCAGAAACCTTGACATTCATGACATTGGATTCTCCTTGTCTTCCGTTCACCCTTTTGTATCTTGACTTGTTCTTCATTCTTTTTTGTCCTTCTTCATTCTTTTCAGCCATTTACCAAAATGTCGTGTGAGTAGTACCAAGTCTTCGTTTTCATCTGATTCATCTTCCGTGTCATTCATACTTTTTCCAATTTCCACCTGTAGTGCCTCTCTTGTAGCCATGTTCGAGAAACTAGGATCTGCACTAACTTGCTACCAAGTTCTGAATCGGTGACCTTGCTCTGATACCAATTGAAAACCCGAAGGGGGTAGTAATTTTGCAAACTTTTCGATTCGTTTCTAGCAAACAAAAAAATCAGAAAAATTAAGAGAACCAAAAGTAAATTAACACCAAAAATTTGGTAACGTAGTTTGGCACACTCTGCCTATGTCTGTGGGGCTCTCACCCAGCTTAATAACTTTCACCGAAATACAATAGATTTACCCAAGGCTTTATTGAGACGACACCACTCAACCCTTGACACTATCTCTCAGCCTCACTTCTCGTGAAAGAATTCCACACCCAATAGTATGACTGCCTCGTTCTAACGTCACCAAAGGATTTTTCACACACTTTTTACTAATAAAGATGATTAATCGAACAACTCAAGTGATTAAAATAACTAGAAACCAAAATTATAATACTTGAGATAGAAAAGAACAACTTCTCGATGAGTTCCACTTCACTGAATTAGATATGGAAGTCGTCGCAACAATAATGGGCTAATTCAAATAAACATCAACACGAAACCAAAGCTACACTGATAACACATTCACCAACCAAAATATATGCAGCTCATAAGGAAATCAATTAATAATCGTTGCTGCTCAAATAAAAACCCTTGGATACAGTTCTAAAAATTTCCAGCAACGTTACTAGGAAGCCTTAATTTTGTGATCTATAACCAATTGAAGCTACTCTGGTTTGTGTGTTTATGATGCAGGCAACAAGAAGGCATTTAATGCTTCTTAGCTATAATCCTAAAAACCAACGTGAGCTACATTTTCAAGTATGTCATTAATGCCCACTAAATAGCTTATTACTAAAATTCCAAAAGCCACATGAGCTATATCTTTCAACGCCTACTACTCTATTAATAATACTCACACACATAACAATGGTTTTTGCAACACACAGATTCACTTCAATTTTCTCAATTAGAAAAACGTGTGCAGCCCAACACCTACTCACCAACTAACTACACCGTGGCTCACTCCACCCATCACACGTTGTTCAGCAATCTTCCAAGACACACGCACCACTCAATCACTATTTCATTGAACAACTAATATTCATCAAGCCTATCCCACTCGTGCCGATCAACTTCGTTTCTGCCACTGATGTATTTGATAGACTTCTACAGTGATTAGGAGATGTGCACAATCCACACAAGCAAATAGAGTCCTACTATAACCATGCAACCACGACATCCAATTCAAACCGCAACAACCTCATCCTTTTAAGTTCTTCAATCCACAAAACCCACAAATCAGTAATTTCCAACATGTCCAGCAGTAAGACAATTTCAATATCAACATGATAATAGACTCCAATATAAGATATGATTTCTTTTTCAACTAGAATATTATCCATATAGCTTTTGAATTCAAGTCATTATCCAAATAATATCTTATATATCCAATTAATAAATAATGCCAAAACTATTTACTTAGATATATAACATATATCCTAATAATCTCTCCCTTTTTAGCATTATTTGTCATATAGTCAAAACTCCCCCTAAAGGAAATAATTGGACATATAACCATCAAATTCACAATTCATATGAGATGAAAAAAGAACCCCCTTAATCAAATATCAAGTTCCAAAGAACATCACAATTATCCAATCATTCAAATTTCTCCCCCCTGAGACAAAAAGATGCCAAAAAGCACGACGATTAGTCATTTATATACCTTGAAATCTCTCTCTGAATGGAACATTCACCATAAACAATTTGATATCTCCTCCTTGGGACAAAACACATAATCATAATAATCAACAATAGATGCAACAGAAGAATCATAAGCACGCCAAGAAGACAAATTACCACCATTTAAAACACTGAGAGATATACCTGAAAGAGAGAAAGATACCTGAGAAAGATACCCACGCTGATGAGAGAGCTAAGGAGTCTTCGGTGGAGCCAAATAGAAGTCACAATGCAAACTAAAAATGTGACGACAATGGCAACATAAAAACTAAAGAACTAAAGAAGTTTTTTTTTATGTTTGCTCTTTTTTAAAACAAAACAAAAATACTTCAAAAATGTAAAGCACGCAGCATTCTCCTTGCAACATATAGCAATTCTTAGCTGATCCCTTGCCACTCACGATACATTCTCCTTGTTCGCTAAGTACCTTGCATTCATCACTTGTAAATTTAGCTAGAAAACTATCATCACAAAGTTGGCTTATACTTACCAATTTTGCTTTTAATCCATCGACATGGAGCACATTCTTGAGAGGAGGCAAACCATCCACGTATAATGTTCCTCTATCGATCACGGAAGCTTTCTTTCCATCCCTGAAAGTCACATGACCATCCATACAATTCTGATAATCAGTTAAGTAAGCCTTTTCCCCTGTCATATGGTGTGAGCATCCACTATCAAAATACTAACTATGTTGCAAAGTTGCCTTCATTGATGTACGAACTACGAAAGCTTGCAATTCACTTCTTTTTATTCAAGTAGATTTCGGTAATGAAGGTTGATGTTGAAATTTTTGTAAAGGATGTTTACTTTTTCGGCTTTGTCTTCTTTGAAACAACATTTGTAATAACTGATAACATCTTGGCCTTATATGCCTAATGACTCCACAAAAATGACATGTGGGTATAAATCTTCGATTCTTTTTCGATGCTTCTACCTCTTAGGCTGATCTAAACATATCAAAATTTTCTTCATTCACTTTCGAGCACTCACCTTTATAGTCTATGCCTTCGAAATTCCTTTTAACTTTACCATTTTCTATCAACTTTTATAGTTTTTCCGTGCCTCTATTTAAGGTCCTCAATCCCTTTTCAGTACTTATCAATTTCATTCTAGCTTCACCAAGCTCATCCGACATCAACATCAACTTCTTTTCTAACTCTTGTATGGTGTTCTTCATGGAAAGGTTCTCTTCCTTTAATCTTTCACTCTTTCTACACGTTTTCATTCATTTTTCATACATAGGTTTGTAATCTTCATAAATATTCCCTTTTTTTTCATCTAAGCCACTTCCGTCGCTATCATAATCTGATATTAGATCTTGAGCTGGATTGTTTTCGAAATTTTCTGATTTTCCCTCGTTTCGACCTTCAGTTACTTCCTTCTCAGTTACTATTAAGTAAGTAACTGGACTTTTGCTATATAAGGCAACCAACGCAACACCATTAGCTATTTTTTCTTAGCTACCATATTCACTTTCGTAATCATTTTCACTCCAGGTGCTTGTGAAGGACTTTCCTTTTTCTTCTTCATAGTATTGGCACATTCGGATTGAATGTGTCTAAAACCTTGACATTCATGACATTGAATTCTCCTTGCCTTCCGTTCACCCTTTTGTGTTTTGTCTTATTGTCTTAAATTGTTATTCGATGAACTTTCGCCATATTGTCTAAAGTCGGATCTGTCCTTCTTCATTCTTTTCAGCCATTTACTAAAAATCTTGTGTGAGTAGTACCAAGTCTCCGTTTTCATCTAATTCATCTTCCACATCATTCACACTTTTTCCAGTTTCCACCTATAGTGTCTCTCTTGTAGCCATGTACGCGAAACTAGGATCTGCACCAACTTGCTACCAAGTTTTGAATCGGTGACCTTGCTCTGATACCAATTGAAAAACCGAAAGTGTTAACTATTTAGCGAAACTTCTTTAGCACAAACAAAATAAAAAGCAAAAACGAAATAATAAAAACACCAAAAAATTGGTAACGTAATTCGATACACCTTGCCTACGTCTGCAGGGCCCTCACCTAGCTTAATAACTTTCACCGAAGTACAATAGATTTACCCAAGACTTTACTAAGTTGACACCACTCAACCCTTGACAGTATCTCTCAACCTCACTTCCCGTGAAAGAATTTCACACCCAATAGCACAACCACCTCGTACTAACCTTGACAGAGGATTTTCTTAATCAATCTTTTAACGAAAGAACAATGAACAAATGACTCAAGTGATTAAAATAATAAAGAACGAAAACTAAATACACTTGAGATAGAAAAAGAACAACTTCCCGATGAGTTCCACTCCATTGAAATAGATTTGGAAGTCGTCGCAATAGTAATGGGTTGATTCATATAAACACCAACACGAAACTACAGCTGCACCGATAACACATTCACCAACCAAAGTATACATAACCCATAAGGAAATCAATTAATAATTGTTGTTGCCCAAACAAAAACCCTTGGCTACACTTCTAAAAAAAATTCCAGCAACGTTATAGGGAAGCCTTAATGTTTTGATCTCTAACTAATTGAAGTTGCTATGGTTTGTGTGTTTATGATGCAAGCAACAAGAAGGCATATAATGCTTCATAGCCATAATCCTAAAAACCAACGTGATATGCTTTTTCAAGTGTGTCATTAATGTCTACTAAATAGCTAATTATTGAAATTCCAAAAGTCGCATGAGCTATATCTTTCAACGCTTACTACTATGTTAATAATACTCACACACATAACAACGATTTATGCAACACACATATTCACTTCAATTTTCTCAATTAGAAAAACATGTGCAGCCCAACACCTGCTCTCCAACTCACTACACCATGGCTCACTCCACCCATCATACGTTGTTCAGCAATCTTCCAAGGCACACGCCCCCACTCAATCACTATTTCATTAAACAACTAATATTCATCAAGCCTATCCTACTCACGTCGATCCACTTCGTTTCTGACACTGACGTATTTGATAAACTTCTACAGTGATTAGGAGATGTGCACAATCCACACAAGCAAATAAAGTCCTACTATAACCATGCAACCACGACATCCAATTCAAACTACAACAACCTCATCCTTTTAAGTTCTTCAATCCACAAAACCTACAAATCAGTAATTTCCAATATGTCCAGCAGTAAGTCTATTATCAATATCAACATGATAATAGACTCCAATCTAAGATAGGATTTCTTTGTTAACTAGAAGATTATCAATATAGCTTTTGAATCCAAGTCATTATCCAAATAATATCTTATATATCCAATTAATAAATAATGTCAAAACTATTTACTTAGATATATAGCATATATCCTAACAATAATAATGTTTAAGAAATTAACACTTATTTAAACCACGAAAATAGAGACATAGAAGTCAATTGAAAAGACTTAGGAAGTCACACTACAACGAAAATCATATTTAGCTACCAAAAAACTCGTCACTAAAAGTTTTAAAATCGCCACTAATAGTAATTAGCAACGATTTATTTTCGTCACCAAACACATCTTCAAATCCTCGTAGTCAAAAATTATAGGTGACGTTTTTCTTTGATCATCGTTAGTAGTTTTTCCCAACGCTTTATTTTTACAGCAAAAATTATTAATGACGATTTAGGAAATCGTTGCCAATACATTTTGACTACGGTTATGTTTGTAGCTAAAACGTTTAGCTACGCTTTCGTAGCCAAAAGTTTTTAGCTACATTTCAAAAACGTAGCTAAAATTTTTTAATTATATTTTATAAAATATAGTCAAATTTTTAATATACGTTTTAAAGAAATATTATACCATGTTAATAATAATTAATTGTAGCATTTTTAATTTATATTATTATATATAAAATTTAGATTTTTTATTGTTAATTTATTATACAAAAATAATTGATAATTTAAAGCATTATATATGAAAAGTAAAATAACATTAAAGTATATCAACAAAAAGAATATTCTTCATATTCGAGATTTTAATTACAATCTTAACAATTCTATAAAAAAATACTTTGGATCTTAAATAATACGATCAAAGCACATTACTCCCTGCTTCTTCAAGAATGAGGGTTTTAGTTGGCTTTCCAAACAGATTAGTGTGCTCTTGGAAAGGAGGCTTTGTGAAGCGTGTTTCCTTTTAGAAATCGAGTATCATAAATTCATATGTTTTCATAATACACTTAAAAGTGGCATGTAAACACAAGTTCCATCAGAAAACAAATAGCAAAGGACTTATGGTTACTCAAATTCAAAGCCTCAAGATATGATGAAATAAAAGCATAGAATAACCTTTCTTAATTCTGTAAGTCACATTATTAAGATTATACCAAAATGCATCCAAAATCAACAACTTAACATAAAAGCATACTAATCAAATGTGATACCACTGCAAATCTAGCTTTTACAATGAACATGAGGTAATATTCTTTTGGATTATGCAGAGGAAACTCAAAATGTCAAGGAAGGTAATATCAGCTGATTTGGACCGATGCATATCACCCAATAAAAATCCATACAAGCATGGATTCATCAGCCCTTACCACATTTAATCCACCATATGATTACAAAGACTTTATAAGTCATGCAATTATTACACATTGCATCATATTATCATTCACACTTCAAAGTATCTGATCTAACTACAGGTGCACCATGAGATAATAATGTCACCATATGATGCATCTAGCTCAGAGATTTAAATAACTAATAATAGCTAAATATTTGAAAAAATAAAACAGAAGCGAGCAATTCCTTCTCTTCTTTGTTTTAAAATTTTTGCTAGTTTTCAAAAAATAAGAATATCTTTTGTACAGTACACTAGTATATTCATAAATTAATAGAAAACATGCTAATTGCAAGATTGCTACTTTAATAACCAATATTTCCTACTTATAATAAACAAAAAGCAAAAGGGTCTCACATTAGAAAAAGAATTAATGAAAAGCACACAAAAATCATGAAATCCAGGATTTTCGTTGACTGTACCAAACCCCATTAGGTAAATTTAAAATAAAAGATTATAGTGGAAGAAGTAAATATTTAGTACTAATGGCAATGCAACATTTCTTCCAAACTCATCCCCATTTTCAATGACATCACGAAGTGCATCTGGAAGAACCTTCCAAATTCCCTAACAAAATTCTGAACCTTTTTTATGACTATTCTCCAAAATATCATTTGCCAGATACAGAAAAGAAAACTTTTGCTCAAGTGGAGAGCAATGGAAATGTCAGTCCCATGTTTCCACAACATGTTTGGCTTTGTTCATATGGAATATATGTAACTTCAGTTAAATCAAAATCCACCGATAACGAAAGAATTCTCGAATCTAGTGTAAACGCAGTAAACTGAGTAATAACTTAATCAAACACACCCTAAATTTCACAAAAATTTTCACTAATCTCTCAACTTCACTAAAACTCTAAGTTTCATAAAGATTTTTCATTAATCGCCTAATTAAAAAAACTCCTAATTTTTAAAGAAGATATCGATTCATACAAAAATTAACAACTGCAACTTCAAGAAACAATAAATCATTCAAGGAAATAAAAGAATCAAACCTCAGAGGGAGGATTTTTTGGAAAAAGGAAGAGAAGAACCTATGAGCGTTAGAATAAATGAAGCACTGCGAGGGATCCACAAGCTTCGACAATCAACCATGCTTGTTGTTTGGGGTGTCGACAATAGGGCTCTGAATCGCAAACTGAGGTCGATCATACGGGGAGGTGCGAGTACTCCTCCGAAATAGCCCCTTATAAACAGAAGGGGTATTGTCAAGAAACTCCAAATAAACCACAAAGCAAATGAGAACAAGCAATAAGAGAGCAACCCCAATAGGGTTAGTAATGGTAAAGCAGGAATACTTGAGAGGTCCAATTTCTCATCAAATTTCACATCTTCCCCAAGAAATCAAGCTTCAAAATGAACCCATGACAAAAAATGAGATAGCTCATAGGCAAAAAACAAACAAAGAAATATTCATTCAAACAAAACTCAAGACGACACCTTTACGACTCCATAGACAACAAAGAGATTCATAAACAAAACCCAGATGCATTTCATCAACCCAAGTTCAGATATCGAAAAAGAAACAAAAAATCACGTACAAACATAAGCTCCCTACATTGTAGATCGAGAGCTACCTTTCATTTTCATGGAGGAAGAGGAAAGAAGAAAGCAGAGGATGAGACATGGGTGTGGTGTTTTCATGGAGGAAGAGGAAAGAAAGAGCAGATGAGAGATGGATGCTTTAGGCTTTTAGAGCTTTTCATTTTAAGCGCCAATCTCATTTTCATTCCCTCCTAGCCTAAAACAAAGGTGATATTTTGGACCATTTAGCGATGATTTTTAAAAATCTTCGCTAAAGGATTCACTTTTAGCGAAAAAACGTTGTTAAAGGGTCCATTTTTAGCGACGATTTCAAAATTCGTCGCAAAATGTTGACCTTTTAGAGATGATTATTAAAATCGTCGCCAAAGGTTTACTAATTAACGATTTTTAAAATCGTCACTAAAAGCTTACTTTTAGCAATGATTTTAAAAATGTAGGGAAAAAAATGTAGCCAATTGTCTACTTTGTTGTAGTGGTGCAAATCCTAGTTTCGCGAACATGGCCATAAGAGAATGAGCATCGATTATCAAGCCATCGCTTTTGGAAGGTTCTAATTATCTTGCATGGAAATCACGGATGAAAGTCTTCATCCAAACTCAAGGCACGAGAGCTTGGCATTCGACAGTACATGGGTGGATGCATCTGATGATCATTAATGATAAAGGAGAGGCAGTTCAAAAAGATTCATCTGAATAGACAAGAGTCGAAGAAGAAAGTGCACTCGAAAATTCATAAGAATGCATGCGATATTCAGTGCAGTTGATGAGGGATGCTTCTCAATGATTTCAACTTGTGAATCGACTAAAGAAGCGTGGGATATGTTGTAGAATATTCATGAATAGTCTAAATATGTGATAGTATCAAAACTACAGATGTTAGCTGTGCAGTTTGAAGAGCTGAAGATAGATGAAAATGAGACTATTGGAGATTTTCATGAAAGATTGAGAGATATAGCCAATCAAGCTCATCAACCGGGAAAGAAATACTCCAACGTGAAATTAGTCAAGAAAACGCTGAGATCGCTAACTCCAAGGTTTATTCCAAAAATTGAGGTAATAGAGGAGGCCCACGATATTGATAATCTATCATTGGAAAAAGTTAATAGAATCCTTACAAACTTCGAAATGAATCTTTTGAGAGGTAATCAAGAAAGAAGCGAAGGATTGGCACTGCAGGTGGAAACTGGAAAAACTGCAAATGATGTAGAAGATGAATCCAACGAGAATCAGAATGTGGAACTATTAACAAGAGAGTTCAGTAATTGGTTGAAGAGAGTGAAAAAGGAAAGACCCAAGTTTAGGCAAAAAGACGGGAGCTCATCGAACAACAATTTCAAACAAGCCAAAACATACAAGGGATAATAAAAGGTAAAGAGAATTCAATGCTATGAGTGTCAAGGCTTTAGACATGTTCAAGCGAAGTGTGCTAATACTATGAAGAAGAGAAAAGGAAAATCCTATATAAGCACTTGGAGTGATGACGAATCCAGAAGTGAAGAAGAAGTTTTGAAGAATGATGCTTTAGTTACTTTGTACAACAAAAGTCTAGTTACTTGTTTAATAGTAACCGAGAAGGAAGTAGCTGAAGATGAAAAAGTGAGTAAATCTGAAAATTTCGGCAAAAATCCAAACGATTTAGCTCAAAGCTCGATCTCAGATTATGACAATGATGAAAGTGCGTCAAGTGATGAAATGGAGAACATTTACGAGGCTTACGAATTAATGTACGAAAAATGGGTGGAAATATGTAGAAAGAATGAAAGATTGAAGGAAGAGAATCTCTCCATGAAGAACACCATTCAAGAGTTAGAAAAGAATTTGATGTTGACATCAAATGAGCTTGGAGAAGCTAGAATGAAATTAGTAAGTACTGAAAAGGGACTGAGAATGTTAAATGGAGGTACCGAAAAGCTAGAAAAGTTGTTGGAAATTGGTAAAGTTATAGGGGATCTTCAAGGCATTGGCTATAAGGGTGAGTGCTCTAAAGTGAATGAGGAGAAAAATAATATGTCCAGATCTGTCCGAGAAGAAGAAACATCGAGAAAGAATCAAAGATTTTTTCCCACATGTCATTTTTATGGAGTCATTGGACATATAAGGCCAAGATGTTATCAGTTACCACAAATGATGTTTTAAAGGGGTCAAAACTGAAAATCTGGACACTCTTTATTAAATTTTCAACAGCATCCCATGGTATCAAAGGAAGCTTGGATTAGAAAGGGTCAAGTACAAGTACAAAAATGTAGTGAAGAAAAAACAAGAAATTGCTTAGATTTGCAGTTAGTTATTGCTGAGGAAGTAACTGCAGGAGTTGATTTACAGTTAGTTACTGCTGAGGAAGTAACTGGACGAATTGAAGAACTTTCAGTTACTTTGGATGATGATCCAACAAAAACAATGGAAGTTGATTTGAACCGAGGTTCTTCATCTCGAATCCGAAGAAATCATCCAGCAGAAAATGTTATTGGAGATGTGAGTGAAAGAAAAAAACAAAAAAAAAAGAAAAAGGCTTGATTATTGAGAACTTGTAGGCTACTTGTGTTACACATCTTCATTCAAACCAAAGAAAAAGACCAGGTTTGAATTTCTTCGAGGGGCATAGGGACAGTGTGCTTTACATTTTTGAAATATTTTTTGTGTTGTTAAAAATAAAACAAAAAAAACAAAAAAAGAAAGAAAGATTTTTTTTTAGTTCTTTAGTTTTATGTTGCTATTGTCGTTTCATCTTTGTAGTAGTTTGCATTGTGACTTCTTTTTGGTTCTACCGAAGACTCTTCAACTCTCTCATCAGTATGAATTTCTCTCGAGTATCTCTCCATCTTTCGGACATATCTCTCAGTGTTTTGAATGGTGGTAATTTAGCTTCTTGGTGTGCTTATAATTTTTCCGCTGGTATGATTATGCGTTTTGATACTGTTTTGTCTCAAGGGGATAAATCAGATTGTTTATGGTGAATGTTTCATTCAGGGGGAGATTTCAAGGTATATATTTGACTATTTGTCTTACTTTTTGGCATCTTTTTGTCCTAAGGAGGAGAAATTTGGATGATTGGATAAACTTGATGTTCTTTGGAACTTGTTGTTTGATTAAGGTGGAGCATTGTGAATCTATTCTTTATATGTCTAATTATGATTATTTATGTGGAGTGCCAGAGTTGTGACAAAAATGTCAAAAAGGGGGAGATTGTTAGAATATATTTTATATATTCTTTGTTTAGTTTTGGCATTTTGAATTGGACATATAAGAAAATTAAAATTATTATATGGACTGATGAAGATGGGTGGAGATTGTGTTTTAATAGAAGTTCAAATCATACACGTGGATATGCAGCAGATGTGGAGATTGTATTTTAATTGAAGTCTATCCAAACCATGCATCTATAGATTGGGTTTTAATTGAAGACTATCAAAAGCAGGACACTGGGGAAAATAACGTGTGTATGTGTTGTTGCTTGAGGATTTTGGATCACATGTAGAGAAAACTAGAGAGGTTAGTTGCGCGCATGTGTTTGGTGGGCTAAGGATTATGACTTATGATTGACATAAGGCAGAAGTTGTGTGAGTGGATAAAATAGGCAATGGAGGCTACATATGTCTTGAAAATAAACTGGGTTGGCTGCGTACTTGATTTTATGTGGTTATATAGTGTGTCTGGTGTTTGGTTGGTATAAGGTTGAGGAAGCCCATGTGGATCTTTAGAAGTGGTGTTGCTCACATACTTGGTTAATGATAGAAGTCTATTAAAAACATGCAAAGGTGGCTAAAAATGGTTGTTGTACGTACGACAATTTGTGTGGATGTGTTCTTCTAGTTGGATTGGTTTTCTTTTGGTGTGTGTGAAGAAAAATGCAACAGGCTACGCATGTTAATGAATATAGGTGATTACCGTATTTTTCTGGGTGTGCCATGGTGAAGTTGTTTTGTCAGTAAGGTGAATATTATTTTCGGTGATGTGGGGACTGGTTGTTACTCGAAGGAACACTGTGACTTATTCTTTTAAAGAAAGAATCAACTATGGAGAAAGTTTTCAGCTGGGTTATTTTGAGGAGATAAATCCATAGGGAAATATTTTTTTTATCTCAAGTGTATTTGTCTTTGTTTCTAGCTATTTTAATCACTTAAGTTGTTCGTTTAATTATCTTTATTATTAAACAGTGAGTGTAAATCCTCTGTTGAGGTTAGTACGAGGCGATCGTACTATTGGGTGTGAAATTCTTTTACGGGAAGTGAGGTTGAGAGATAGTGTCAATGGTAGAGTGGTGTCGGCTCAGTAAAGCCTTGTGTAAATATATTGTACTTTGGTGAAAGTGATTAAGCTGGGTGAGGGCCCCGCAGACGTAGGCAAGACGTGCCGAACTGCGTTACCAAATTTTCGGTGTTGATTTATTTTTGGTTCTCTTAATTTTTTTAATTTTTTGTTTATTAGAAAATCGGAAAGTTTGTGAAGCGACTACCCCCTTCGGGTTTCTCAGTAACATCGACCTTCAATCGTCTAGCAGGGGATTGTCCTTTCCAGGGACCCTAGTCCTTTTTGTCATCCCCAGTGGTGAGATGGATCAACCTCAAGCTTAATCTAATGTTGTCAGTCCAGATTGGAGAGCACCAATGAGGTTAGTTATTTCCATTTTTAGACCCTTCACTACTCCTTCTGCTATCTATCACTTCAGACAAAGTGAGGATTTTGAGTTGCTATTTGCCAGATCTGACGATA
>JANITX010000212.1:8235625-8253317 GCA_027564395.1 Erythroxylum ulei | reverse complement strand
AATTAAGTAAAAGTAATTTCTAATGGGATTAGAAATAGTAATTTCTAATTAGATTAGAAATAGTTATCTAATTGAATTAGAATATCTTACTTATATAATTTTGAAAAAGGAGTTTTTCTAAATTATAATGAGTAACAAGAATAATTTATTGAAATTTTTTTTAATAAAATTTATTAAAGGAGTCAAAGATAATTGGAAATAGTTTCCATTTGGATTTGAAAATGTTTTCAAATCAAATTAAATTTCTCTTTGGAATAGGAATTCAATTAATTTAGGAATCAATGCATTTAATCTAATTTAATTTTTCTAAAGAGTTGGAAATATTATTTTAGATTATGAAAATCAATAACTAGAATCAAACAAAACTTGATGTTTTATGCATATAATGTGATTATGCTTCAGTAAGTTGCATACTTTATTTATATGTTTAATTTATATATTGAATGCATGTTAAATTGTATGTTTTATATGTGTAATATTTTACATACAATTTTGTGTTTGATGAGATTAATGACATTAAATTTCTCGTTAAAATATCAAGTACATGTTGAGAACGTGCTTGTTGCCTTCCATTATTATAAGAATAAACTAGAGTTCTGTTTATTATTAGACTTATTGAGCAAACTTAAGACTGCTTTAACTTTATTTAGTCTTATGATAGTTGGTCCTACTTAACTAAATTTATGTCATTTGGATGAGCAAACTCATGATCTTATGAATCTAGAGTCAGGGTTAGGAATAAAATATAAGATATGTTTTGACAAGAGCTATCACTTAACGGATCTAGGAATCACATAAAATGTGATTGATAAAGTTGTTATCTACCTAGTTGAAGTTTAGTTGGTTTATTGAGCAAACTCAAGATCAACTATATTTGAGTGAGATCCTAGCCCACTAGAAAGATTAGATTAATCTTTTCGAATAGTTGTGAGGGCTATTATTTTGAATAAAATAGTGCGAGTAACCAAATACATGATTAAATTCCCACTCTCATTTGGTAGTCATGACATAAAATTAATTACTTGATTTTCTTACTTTTATATTCTATTATGAGTAGAATTTACCTTGTTTAATATAATTGATACTAAGTTAGTGAACCTATTTTCTTGGACATAGGTTATGTTTGAGAAGAGTTCTCAAAGTTATAAAATTGTATACCCATTATGTTATTTTGCTATAATCCCTATTGAGGACTAGGTGACAAAGTTTTAGAAATATGTCAAAATGATATAGATAACAAAATGTTGACATTTTGAGTTGACTAATGTCTCATAAACTTTGATGATAATATTTAAGATGTATTTCAACACCACGATAGCAAGATGTAAGAAGTTGTATTGAGTAGCGCTAAAAGGTATAGCTCTTTGATGGAATTGTTCCACTTAATTTAGCTTACTAAAAGCTTAAACATCACTATGGTAAAAAGCATTTTAGGCAACGACAAATTTGCAACAGTTTAAAAATGTGTTACTAAAAATTAATATAACACAACTGTTTTAAAAGTGTTTCCTTTAACAATATTAAAAAGCAACTAAAATAACAATTTGTTGCTACATATAAGAAAAGACAACAAAATTAAAAAAATTGTAATAAAATCTTATATATACAACATTTGAAATTGTTTTTATAGTTCTATATATATTATATCATGTAAGCGAAGACTAATTAACATCACATTTCTCATGTACATTTTCAAATGGAACAAAAAAATCATAAACAACAGAGGCCATAAGTTGCCTAGTTGGGCCTTGGTTGACTGAGCCTTAGGATTAGTTGTTAGGACTCGTGGCTTGACAAAATCAAACAACCAGATGACATTGTTTTACATAGTTAACAATTGGATAGTGTAATGTCATTTTACTTAATAAAAACGACGTCATTTTACTGAGCTAAGAATTGGAGAGTGCAATGTTATTTTACTTAATGAAAACGACATCTGGATAGTGTAATGTCATTTTACTTAATAAAAACGGCGTCATTTTATTTAGCTAAGAATTGGGTAGTGTAATATTATTTTATTTAAAGAACACCACATCGTTTTACTTTAATGAAAACATAATTACAGAACTAATATTTTATTGATTAAAACAACTTAATATAATTTCTAATTTATGTAATTTTATTATATATAATTAATGTATAATTTTTTAATAATATTTGATTTACATATATTTAATTTTAGTTATAATAATAATTAACTAATTTCAAAATATAATATATTATATTATAATTATTGCACATAATAGTTTAATTATAAAAGAATAAAAACATAGTAATAAAAACAAACATATTTTTAAAATAAAAACAAGAAACAAAAATAATAAAAAAAAAAACAGAAGTAGAACCAAACGGCCTTAATTTCTACGCATCATTTTCTTTTGTTATTCACTCGTCACGTCCTCTCCCAGTCTCCACTCTCCCACCGTCGTTGATTGTGGCAACAAAATCTGACCTTACCGACTTGTCCACCACTAATGAGGAGGACCTTTGTAGCCGCCTTAAGTCTATCCAACGGCAACTCGAGTTCATCGACATCCAAGAAGAGGACATCAAAGACAAATAGAAGAATCTCAAGTGAGAACTTCTTAATGCCCAAGAAAAGGTCAAGCGGATCCAATCTGTGCCTCTCTTCATTAGCTAGTTCATAGAGATATGGATCAAAACAACGAGATTATGGGTTTTATAACAGGTATTATAGTGTAGATTGCAATGGGTAGTGTTTGGAAAATTAAATTGTGGTTAGAAGTTAGAACTCGGTGAAAAATTCAAGCTTGAAGGATAAATTAGCATGTTAGGCTGAATTTCTTTTCTTAGGGTTCTTTAATTGTTGAATTAGGGATTTAATTTAGGTTGAATCAGAATAGGGAAATTGAATTGTGGCTCAAGAATTTGTTATAGGGAAACGAATAGTTATAAGCTCTTCATATAATGTTAATGGTTTGGGTTTGTAATTCATATGAATGGCAACTCATGTTTTATTATGTTCTTGATCATGTTGTAGATCATGCTTTGATGTCAATGGCCAGAGTGTATAGGAGCATCAGGTAAAGTTATTACCTGATATTTGCTTTTCTTCTTCCCTCCCTGCTAATTTTGCTCCTTCATCCTTATTTATGTGTATGTTTTTAGCATAGTTTTGCTCCTACTTCAATTCATGCATTATAGGAAATCACCCACATTGTATAGGTGAATTAGGGAAGTTAGCTAATCATTAGCTTCTTTTCTTATTCCCTTCTTGATTATTTCCCAACAAATATTGTTTACTGTATCTTGAGATTTTTATTTGCAAAGCCTACTGTCTGTTAAACCATAAATTTTTTTGGTAAAATTAGGGGTTATCCTATTCAAGTATTAAGCTCTCTGATTATGAAATGACTCTTTTTTTTTATTTCACCATGTAATGGGGTAGTATTCATAGTATTGAGTTTCCTGGTGAAACTAAGCATTGTTATGTCACATATATATTGCTCTTTACACTGTCACTTTAAATTTGTAAAGCTAAATTGTGATTTGATTCCATTATGTATAAAAACACTATTTAATTTTGTGAAGTTTTTCATGTTTCTGAATTTATACCATATTGAGATATGTGTGGACATTTTGTATGCTTTGTTTAAGTATATGTTTATTGCAATTCATAACATATAGTGACAAAAAGTGTTTGTTGGAGCCTTGGTTGTAGAAAATTTGAGGTAATTTTCTGCTTTAACCTTGTTATATCTTGTAATTCTAATTGTTAGATAATGTGGAGTTGCCACCTTTTGTTTTGCATACATGTTGATGGTGTTCTTGAAACAAAGCTAGAAAGGCAGTTTAAACTTGTTGTGGACAAAGGCACTTTAGATAAGAGTTTGTTTGTGTGGATCAAAACAATGGGATTGTGGGTTCTACAATGGTTATGAGGTCGTAGCTTGTAATGGGTAGTGTTTGGAAAATTAAATTGTGGTTAGAAGTTATAACTAGGTGAAAAATTCATGCTTTCTATTAGGGAATATGAACAATGTGATATAATGGTTCTTTAACCAAATGGATATGACTTATCATTTTCAATAAATGATTGTTGTAGTCTCGAATTGAATTTTACTACGGAGTTTTCTAGCTCGTTGGAACTTCTATGAATTAATTTTCCTGTATAGGTTTGTGGACTTCTGTTCCTTATTCATGTGGATGTACAGTGAATTCAACATAGCACCAAATTCCTAACTTGTCATCTCTTGTTCTTATTAATTTGTAGGAAATTTATTTTCAGAACCTCATTGCTCCTTTGGTTTTTGTTTTGCGTATATAATATAAACTATTTATGTTCTATTTGTGAGCTGTGAGTTAGGCACACGTTCTAAATTATGCTTGGTTTCCTTTTTTGGCTGCATAGTGGCCCAGGGTCTAATATTTTCTTATGTCATCCTGTTTTTTAAGATATTAAGGTTATTGGAATTGTGTTTATTAGAAGCATAAAGAAGAAAGGCTATAAGAGATTATTATTTTTTGTAGGGGAAAGCAATGGTATGAGCTGGAATTGTGGAAATTTGATTATAAGAAATCGTAAGTGTTATAACTTGTGTATGATAATGGTACAATTATTCAACATTTAAATTTCGAGTTCAGACATATGTAAAATATAACATATTCACCCTCAGAATGATGGACAAAATATGAAACTTAACCATATTTTCCATCCTTTTTGTTTTGCTATTTCTTCTCAGGTACTTTAGATATGCAGTTGGTTAACATATACTGTCTAAAAATTTGGCTCAACATATAAACATCAATAGCAACTATTTTTAGTATAATTAGGAAACTTGGGAATTCTCTTTTAAGTTATGGAGGAGAGGTCAATGGAAAGCTAACATATTATTAAGTTGAGAAATCAACAATTGAAAATTATATAACTTTTTATTGCGATGTACACTTTGACTTGAGGAAAGTGGAGTTAAGAAAATATGATGGAGTTAAATCTGAAGCTTCCAAGAATAAGAACATTTGACGCAAAAGCCATAAATTGGGTAAATTTATGGCAAGTGAGGTGCTTAGCTCATTATACTATCTCATCAGATATAATTTTTGGATAACTCGGTTTTGCTATAATAAACTCTATTTCCTGCATAGTCTTATATCTTGGTTGATGAGGTTGAAAGAAACCAAATTTTCTTGCATAGTAGTTTTACAATTCTAATATACTTATTTCTTTTTTTTTAGGATGGTGATGATTAGGAGTCGTAAAGAATTTTAGAGTGTCCATACATTGTCTTGTTTAGTATTTAGATTAATTCACTTATATTCCGTATAGAATGGAGGATGATATTGTAGATAAATATTTTAGTTAGTGATTTTTTTTTTTTTGTATTTTGAATATGTTGAAAGGTTCAATTTCACAAGTCCTTATGGACTATATATTATATATACATGCATTTTTTTGTTATTTATATTTGATAGTATGTACGCAATTAAGACATACTTTAATATCTATATATTTCTTTTAATGTATATATGGATGTCGCCTATATAATGACAAGAGTTTGATTTTACATTAAATAATATTGGTAACGAAAGAATAAATTGCTGCTTTCATTGTTACAAGTTGTTGCATACAAAATTTCACTTTGTTACCTTATAAAGACGTAAAAGTGTTGCAATATCTATTTAGCATTATTGTTATAGTTTAAAATTAATGTCTGCCTTAGTCAAAACTTAAAGTTACATTTTTTATTGTGTTGCCTAATCAAAAATTATGTTACCTTATACTTATTGCAGCGCTACTTCTTGTAACGATACGAATTCTGTTACCTTAATAGAAAGAAAAAACAAGAACGGAACTATCAGCTAATAGATCTGTTTCATACCTAGTTCAAGAAGAAACATCTCACTTCTGTTTACTCAGACTCGGAAGAATCGAAACACATTGAAATGGTGCCAGCCATACTTAATAATAGAAGGATTTAGCAAAAATATGTAAAATTAGCTCGTGCAATCAACGAAGAATGCCTTTGCCTTAGCAATGGTAATTATGCTTATAGCGATGTTTTAATCTGTTGTCTAAAGCACTTTTTTTCATAGTGCATAGACATCAATTAAAGGCATTTGTTGTAGAATGATAATAGTTATCACTAGAAGGAATTATTGCAGGATTTTTCATATTTCTATAAAATATGATAAAGATAATATATATTTCTAGTTCATGCTTGTGAATATTTGATATTGAATTTAGATTCAACATTATTATAATGTTCAAAGCATGATAAGAAATAAATTGTTGAACAAAAGTAGTTGATCCAAGTTTATGCAAATAGTTTGTATGTTTTAGATCAAACGAGACTTATTCTTATCATAAGTGGCAGGAAAATATAGTAAGCTAAATGAGACTATCCTTTTATGCCACGTTGATTAAAAAAACATGATGAGAATCATAAAGTTACATACAAGGATATATGTATCATTTTGATAATAAATCATATGAAAATCGTGAAACTTGTTAATTTGAAGAAAAAACCTTTAGTAAAAGAATGATAATAGTATTAAATTGTTAAATCTCATACAAGTGTTATATTGGATAGAATAACAATTCATAAAAGGATGATACTTATATTTCATTATATTACTAATGACTTTATGTGGTATAGTCATATGAATTAAATGAAATGTTGATTTAAAATTTTGAAAAGTTCAAATAGTTTAAATCTAAGTAAAATTAAACGTTGAGGATACTAAACCACTTTGATGAGATCTATTTGGTGAGTTTTAAATTTTCTGTTATCTATAGGGAATGAGATTCTCTAGTTAATACCTTCATACAAAAAATTCATAAAAGCATGTCTACGAGTAGGTTAGTGGGAGTATAATTATCCTCTTTAGTGGGCATATGTAGTGACATATTACTCATAGAACAAAAATTGAAAATTTCAATTGTTGAAAATATAATTATCTGAGAACAACTTTTGTTAGATATGGAAAGGTAATAACGTAATTCTGGGAATTAGATTTATAAAATAAATTGAAAGTTGTTTACCTATTCTAAGTCCAAGCCCATAGATAATGTACTAAAAATGTTTAGTATTTGAGATATTTGATAATTGTAAAGTATTAAAGATATTCATTATTGTATATATGAGTAGATATTTGAGTTCAAGGTTATATGAATATTAACTTTAGAAGTAAATGCTAACTAAGGTCTATTTTACTTAAAGTAATATCATTCAAGATTGGAAAGGTTCCAATGTAGCAATGGTTCCTAACTAAGCCATAATACATTTTTCACTTAGTAGAAATGATTGGATAAATAAGTTTTTTGGTGAACTTGATATAGTTCTTTGCATTGTTCAAGACAGTAATGTATCGTGAAATATTAGAGCCATTGGGCATGTAAAAGAAGCTAAGGTTTGATCAAAGATCCAATGATGTATTTAGGCAATTTTTCTCAATTATGATGATAATTAAGATGAAAGTTATAAAATTTAAATAAGTGCTCACTATAGAGAATTTTATAGAATTCTCTTATTAAGCTATTGTCTCGTCTATAGCATGATTGCCATATGGTGATATGATATAAGATACTTAAATGATTGGCTTAGTGCAAGTGAAAATTTGTTGGTTAATGGCCTACAGTCAATCGATTTGGTTGTAGTTTAGTAACAAAATATTTCAAAGCCTTATTTATTTTATACATGTTTAGATGTATATGATAAAGTCCATAGGATAATTATACATTACAAATAAAATTACAATGAGATTATAATTATGAGATTCATATTGCATTATATATTATCCCTAAATTGTTCCTAGTCATTGTTCTATTAAGACTAAAAATTAAAAGAACGTAAGAAAGTTAGTACACATTATGTTTTTCCTTGTGAAGGAAGTAGTCGATCTTATAGGCTAAAGTATGAAGATACTTAAACAAACATATGAGTGTTTTTTAGAAATCAAGTTCACTGAACTAACCTGACATGATAAATCTATTTAGAATATTACTTGTATGTTTATGAAAATTATTATTGTGAAGATTGCATAAGTGATAATTTGACTTGAGGTCACCAAAGTTATCTTATATATAGATTGTTATGTTTTGATACTATATATGTCCTATTCTAATAATGGGTAGTTTAGTAAGTAGTCATTGGATATAACATAAACTATATGGAGGTAGTTAAGTGATCCAAAAAATATTCATCACCCTAAAATAATTAAAGAGAATGATTTGTTGTTCTCGGTTAGTATTGATTTAGGAAATCCTTGGCCAAGGTAAAATGATTTTTGGTAAATAGTTTGTCATTAATTGAATCAATAACTAATGACAAAGAACTAATATAGTTAAACTCAAAATAGAGTAAACATTAATTTTATGCTCTATGTCTAATCAAAATATTATATGATAAAAAGATTGAATTACAGAAAAATCATGCATGAAAAGGTTAGTGAAAATCACTTTAACATTCCTAAATATTTGGGTAGTCATGATGTGTTGGTAGACGCCAATCTTTGTTTAATTAGAGATTTAAAGATAAACTATAAAGAATTTTAAATTTATCTAATTCTAAATATGAATTAAAATTAGAATTTATAATTATTGCAACATATTTAGGAATCTAATAGGCCTCACATAAAGAACGGGTTAAAAAGAACAAAGATATTTTTGTCAAGTTATATCTGATTGTAAAGTTTAAGAAACTTTATTATTAAATATGAGATATTTAATAAATAAATATCTTAAATTACTAAAATTTCAAAACTTATTATAAATAGGCTTAAGTTTTAATGTTGCTAGCACTTATTGTTTAACCATCTCTGTAAGAATTACAGAGCTCTCTCAACCTGCACTATAAGAAAATAAGGAATTAAGAACGAATACTTACCGAAGGAAAATAAGTCGTTGAAAATTATCGAAGAAAAATTCATTTCCGTCGGTAAAGTTGACTGGAAAATTTTCATTTAGCGGCGGTACTAATACCCGTCGCTAAATAAGAAGGGAAATCACTGCTGAAAATTTGCGACGGTAAAAATGATCGTGGGTAAATAATTAGGCTTTAGCGACGGTATAAGATATTCATCGGTAAATAACACTAGAAGGAAACTACTGTTTAAGGACGGAAACTTACCGAAGGTAATATTTCCGTCGGTCATTACCAACGAAAAAAGACATACAGTCTGTGATTTCGTCGTATTATATGGTAATTTACGACGGAAAATTAACCGATCGACAAAGGTGGATTGGAAAATTTCAGCCTGATTTTTGCTATAGAATATGGCGACGGATACCGAATTAATATCCGTAAATCTAATAGTTAAACGTGATCGTTTCCATCTACTGCAATGTACCTAATAAAATGTTGTCGAATAGTCTTTACATACAAAAGTGCATTCCATAGGTAAATTGAAGTTTACTAAAATTGAAAACGACGACATTTTCGTCATTTATTTCCTGCTTACCCTATGTACTTAATAAAACGTTGTTGAATCAGAAGTAAACTTTACCGATGGTATTATATTCTGTCAGTACAGGTAAGGTTAAACGACCCTGTTTCTATCCTTCAGACCTCAGAACTTGGCTGAAATAAAAAACGACGTCGTTATATGACGACGTCGTTTTCGTTATCACTTTCCCCCTTACCCCGACCCCCCCAGTCCTCATTTTCACCTTTTGTGTTTTTTCTCTACCGCGCCGTCGGTTCTTTCTCTGTAGTAGGTTCGTTGTCGCGTCGTCGGTTTGTTCTCGCCATTCATCCCTTCTCGTTGTCGTGGGTTCGTCCTTCTTGCCGTCGTGGGTTTGTTCCTTTTTCCTTCTCGTTGTCGATTGCATCCTGCATCGCTGTCTATTGCTTACCTAGTCGCTGTCTGTTCATCTCCACGTCTGTGGATCTGTTGTGCTCAAAGGTCAATTGATTTCTGGATGTAAGTTGTTAACATTTTATTCTTGGTTGTTCTGAAGTGTATTCGGCCATAACATTTTCTGGGTTGTGTTGCATGGATTTTATCTCTACTGTCTTTGTCTGATATTGTGTTGTATGGATTTGTCCATATGTTGGACAACAAACTCGGTATTGACTATAGGAAGGTTGATCCATATGGTCTAGAATATGAATGTATTCGAAATCGCATCGAACACTGCATTTGCTTAACTTTTTAAGAAAAGAATAAGGGTCTAAACATGATCTTGTAATCTTCAGTTTTTCTTTTAGAAAGGGATATAGGGACGGACACACCTATTTCTTAGGTTTAATCTTCTAAATGTTTTTAGAAAGAAACACGAGGAATGGGGATGAAGTATCACCTGCTGCTCTTAATGCTTCACTATCCTCTACTCATACATCATCCAGTACCCCTATAATGGATGAAGGAGACGACTGCCAACCTGGCGCTGAGGAACCTGATAAAAGAAAGTATATAACAATTGTCAATAATCTGTAAGTGAAATTGCATGAAACACTATATATGTTTATAACTTAAACTAAGTTATAGGTTTAAATTTTTGCAAATGGTATAAAATTATTTGCTTTTATATTAGGCTGATTCCGTCTGGACCGTACTCCAAAAATATGACATCTACATTTAAGGAGAGGATTGGTCCTGAGGGTTATGCATAGAAAAAGATCTCTCAGGCCAGAAAGGAATTTTACTTTTAAGAGTTTGAGGTAGAATATGCAAATAATTTTCTTTTTTAATTGATTTATATATATTAATTAGATAAATAATATTAGATTATAAGTTACCGAATTTTTTTCTTTTTATTTCAGAAACAATTTTTCTAGGATTTTGGTTTTGATGGGGTCATATATCAAGTATGGGAGAAGCGAGCTCGTATACGCTATCGCGACTTTATTGGTGTGATACACAAGGTTGATATACAACCGCCTTATATTTCTGAGGGCATATGGAGTCATTGATAAGAGTATTGGACATCATCTGAGGCAATGTTTATCTTAGGGCATAACTCGACCAACAGACGTGGACTTTCCGTACATACGGAAGGATCAATTACCCACCATGAGCATACAAAGAGACTTGTAAGCACTTAAATTTTACACTTATATTCTAATTTTTTACTTTGATGTATTTCAATTTAAATTGATATGTAAATGTTAGAATGAAAATATGTGTATTATGGATAATGATCATGATATAAATGTCTGGTGCTATATATGATTGTATTGAGTTATTTTTTTTGTTCAACAGGGGGTAAATATCATAAGAATAAAGGAGACTTTGCTGAAATTTTTATAAATTCTAGTTAACGGGCATAAGCTTACATCCTATCAGCTGTTTTTGCATACTTATATTAAGAAGCATGATGGTGTGACATTCGTTAACAATCGATGTAGAGAACTGAATGTATGTGAAATTTATGCTTTAATATTCATTCTTAATAATTATCACTTACTAATATAAACATTTCCTCCTAATAGGACCAAATACAAGAAAGCATTCAGCGACAGTCTCAGAGAGAACAAGTCGTTGATGAGAGTCAGGCATATCTTAATGCAGTAGGTGATAGGGATAGTTGTGAAAGGATCTTCGGGCTAGGCTCATTTGCAAACACATGTTATTTGCACTCCTCTATGTCCAGTACAGCAGTATCAAGTAGACGGCCGACAATGGAACAATACCATCACCTTGAGAGCACAGTGTAGACATTGGCAAGTTAGTAGCAACAGACGATGGAGTACATGGCTAAGCTCCAAAACGGCATGGAGTCGTTGAAGGAGAGGGTTAGAGTCTCAGACCATGAGCGATCACCAGACAATAGAATTGTTGTAGTCATTCAGATTATCTTAGCAAAGACTTATTATGTACAATTTAATGTTTTTATTATCAATGAAGAAAATTTTAACTTTATATGATCAACCAACTTTCTGTTTAAACAAATTAAATATATAAACAAATCATAAAATTATGCAAGATAATTTATAACTGTTGAAATTATTCATTAATCATAAGATTATAAAGATTTAAAAAAAAAATTTAATATCTTTATTGACGGTTTATGAAAAAATTTAATATCTTTATCTATGATTTATCATAAACCGTCGGAACAATGTTAGATATTTATCGACGGTTTAGATTTTCTTTCAGTAAATATCTAACATTTTTTTAAGGACTACCCTAACTATCGGAAAATTAACCGAAGATATTTACTGAAGAAACATCTGCATCATCAGTAAAGTTACCGACAGTTTATTATAACCGTAAAAAAACTCACCGACGGATACCAACGGTTGTTCACACTATTGATTGTCGGTAAATATACCGATGAATAGAATAAACCGTCGGTATATTTATCGACGAATAGAATAACCCGTCGGTATATTTATAAACTAGCTGGTATGTGAATAATGTTAGAGATCGGATATTTGTACAACTACAGTGGTTGAGATAGACTAATTTTGGAAATAGTTCATGGAATACAATAAGATAAAAATCAAGTTTTAAAATAAGGGATGAATTAAAAATTATTTTATTATAATTTTTGTACTAATTATTTTATAAAATTAAAATAACCTTTTTTAAAATTAAAATATAAAAAAATCGTAATTATTTAGCTCGAATCCAATCTTTTTTTTTCCCAACGACACTATCGTCGTCGGCAAAATGCCAATCAAAGAGAGGCCAATTATATTTAAGTTATCCCGTGGCACACTCTTGGCTTCTTAATATGAGACCAAATCTTCTGTCCAGTTTTACTTTGTCTTATTTTGTCTCATAAAATCTCAGCCATTTATTTTGCGGGTCCCATGTGGGTCCCATATGGGTCCCATGCGAGACCCACATAAATAAACGGCTGAGATTTATTGGACACAATAAGACACCATAATATTGGACAGAAGATCTGAACTCTCTTAATATATGCTAAAATCTCAGTCTATATCCTAGTGGGCCTTTGCATCTAATAGCAAGATTTCTCTTACTTTGTTTCGGTCGTATGGGACAGAGAAAGCCACGCAATGAAAGGATGAAATCTAGAAACGCATTAACTGAAAGATTCGAAAGATGCAAATTATTCACAAAGACAAATTAAAGTTTTAGCTTTTGGGAAAGTGAGTTATGAGTCATATAGGTGATAAGTTAAGTTGAGTTTTGACTTTTGAGTAAGATATTCTTATTTAATTTTTATTGCCTCATAGTATCTATTTATTTAATTAATATAATCTCATTATTCTGTTAATTATTTTAGAAAAAATTTAGTAGGATTACCTTAAATTAAACTAATTTTGAAAATTTAATCATTTAATTAAAAATATAAAAAGTTTGATACTCAAATTAATAAAAAGTTTAGAACTATGAATCTATAATCCCTTGCAGGGACGGAGCCACAGTGACATTAATAAAAATTGCCCTCACTTGCCTCTACTGGCTCTAAAAAATTTGACATAAAAAATTATTATTTTAAATTTTTAACTCATAAAAAAATAAAATTTTGTTTTCATTAAAATTTTGTCTCTATTAATTTTTTTTTTTTTGCCTTTAGTGAAATTTTGCCCCTACTCAAAAAAATTTCTAGATCCATCCCTGATCTCTTGCATATAGATGCTAGCTATATAAAGCAGTAGTAGTAGCATTAACACATCAAGCCAGGAAGAGAGAAGCTCTCTGCGAAAATGGCAGACACGACCTTTGGTCTTACCATAGTTACTCTCCTGTTCTTCCTTATTGTTCTAAAATGCTATCGAGCAAGAGCGTTCCCTAAGAACCTCCCTCCTAGCCCACCGGCAATTCCAATTATCGGTCACCTCCATCTTCAAAAGCCACCCATGTTCAAAACTTACCATAACCTTGCTCAAAAATATGGTCCAGTTTTCTCCCTCAAATACGGATCCAAGCTCGTAGTTGTCGTCTCTTCGGAATCCACCATTCAAGAATGCTTCATGAAGAACGACATCGCTTTTGCTGACCGCCCAGACCTACTTGCCGGCAAGTATTTCGGTTACAATAACAGCTCCATAGACCGAGCACCATATGGCGAACACTGGAGAAACCTACGTCGCATTGCTACCACCCAGTTCTTTTGTAACAATTGCCTTAACATGCTCGTAAACATTAGAAAGGACGAAGTCATGCGACTAGTCACCAAACTATCTAGTCAATCACTTCAGGATTTTGCTAAGGTGGAGCTAAAATCGCTGTTCCAGAATCTAACGCTCAATGTCATGATGAGAATGATCACTGGTAAAAGGTACTATGGTGATGATGTTACTAATGTGGAGGAGGCCACTGAATTCAAGGAACTCCTAAAGGAGCTATCTTTTTATTATGACGCATCGACTCCAGGTGACTTCTTTCCCATCTGGAATTGGATTGACGGAAGTCGATATGAGAAGAAGTTGATACAATTTGCGGAAAAAATAGATGCTTTTTTGCAGGGTTTAGTTGACGAGTGTAGGAATAATTTGCGTCCTGACAGCACAAAAACTGCACTAATCAGTTTTCTTTCAGTGCAAAAGTCACAGCCCGAGTATTTTACCGATGAGATCATTAAAGGGAACATACTGGTCAGTACTCTTGGCTTAAACTAAATTAATAAAAGTATTTATAATAATCATAAAGATCCTTAACCTTGTTCAAACATATTATATTATTTATATATACTGCAGATTCTTATAGCTGCAGGGAGTGACACGACATCAGCAACATTAGAATGGGCAATGGCTTGTTTACTAAATCATCCCAACGCATTGAAGAAGGCTAGAGAGGAAATAGACCAACAAATTGGCCAAGAGTTCTTACTAGAAGAGCCTGATTTTCCCAAATTACACTACCTTCAAAACGTCATTTCAGAAGCATTACGTATGTATCCAGCAGCTCCAATTATAGATCCGCACATGTCATCGCAGGATTGTGTTGTCGGAGGGTACCACATACCACGAGGCACAATGTTGCTAGCAAATGCTTGGTCTTTACATAGAGATCCAACACTTTGGGAAGATCCTGACACTTTCAAGCCCGAAAGATTTGAGACTGAAGGAGTAGCCAGCAAATTCATGCCTTTCGGAATGGGAAGAAGGTCATGTCCTGGAATCAATTTGGCAAATCGTGTCCTTGGTTTGACACTGGGATCGTTGATCCAATGTTTTGACTGGAAAAGGGTCTCGGAGGAGGAACTTGACATGACTGAAGGCAGTGGGATCGTCATGCCTAAGGCTGTTCCCTTGGAGGCTATGTGCAAAGGACGGCCACTCTTGAAGAAGATTAATCACTCTTGATTCATTAACTTTCACTTCCATGAGTTGCTGTCCCACTTTCTAATCAGAATGAAATTAGTGCTTGTATGTTGTGTACTATACACCAATAATATGACTTTTGAGCATATAACTGGATGTATTGCTAAGATTATCCTGTTCATTATTGGAGGACAAATAATTGGTGAAGATTCACGGTAAACAATTTAAAGCAAAACAAAAATACACCGTCGATCTACTTTTTATGCTAAAAAATGAGCAATGGGTAGTTGTGATATTAATTAAATTAGTAAATATATTACTTCGTCATGATTTAATTTTGTTAAAAATACTAAAAATTAATAATTAAATATTATTCGTCATGGTTTGGTTTTGTTAGTCTGTTTCAATTTTCATTAACTTTTTTATCTGTGTCAAAGTATATGAGAAATATGGTCAGTCCCGAGAAGAATGAAAAAGGTAATTGCTCGCAATGCTCGACCAAAACAGGTGACAGTGACACAAGGTCAAGGAAGGAGGCGTTGTTATTGATAAGTGGGCCAGAGATTGAGTGGTTAAGGCAAAGCACGAAAAATACGAACTAGTTAGCTTTTAAAATTATCTTTACTGGGTTCATTGATCCGATTATTGGACGGGAAAAAAGCATGGAGCAGGAACTTAGACGTAACTTAAGCGAGAGGGATCTATATAGTTCATTGTTCTGCTGTCATGTGACTACGGTTTCGGATTGACTAATAGGAGTTAATTTTGTCAAAATTTTCATCTATTTAGGGTCTTTTAAAAATATTTTGAAAATGTTAGAATTTAATTTAAATTCTTCATAACATAAAAGTTCAAGTTGTATTATGTTGCAGAAGGGTTAAACCTTCAAAATATTTACAAAAGGAGTTTATACATAAAGTAGTGGAGATTCCTATCACTTGACCATCTGACTAGCATTTGAAGATGAAACCACAACGTACTACTTTACAGCTCAAGTGAGTTTGTAAAACAATTGTATATTAGTAGATGACAGATTGGGAAAGAATCGCAACGATGCCCTAAAATGAGATTACAAATGATGATTTGGGCGATTCATGCGATCAGGATACTTGCATGTTATTTGATTGTTGGGGTGTAGGTGAATTGTGTTAGAAATAGAAGTTGTAACAAACTAGGAAAGTATTTATCCCTAAAAATTAGGATCGAATCCTAATCCTTATACAAGTGATGCATATCGTGTCCCTAGAATCAAGCAACTACTAGTCCTATTAGTCTATATAATTCACCACTCTATAAACGAATTGATTAAGTCATTCAACTTCTATCATTGAATCATGCTTTCTCTATACTCTATTTTTCTCGGCTCTAATATGGTATTAGAGCATTGTCAATTCTAGGGTCGATCACTGTGTGCTATTCTGAATCCATACACTATGAGTACCCACAGTACTGCTGAATCTTCAGCAATGTCCGAAGCTTCCGAATTCCTGTCCACACAATTAGAAAAATTGTTGAATCAGAATACTGGAATGAAATAGCCAACGTATCAATCAAATTGAATGATCAAAATTACTCCCTGTGGTCAAAATTGATGTTGCTGGCCATTGGAAAACAAGGGAGACTCGAATATATCAACGGCGAGATGGAACAACCGGTAAAAACAGCTTCAAAGTTTCGTAAATGGCAACAAGCAGATCTCCAAGTTTTCTCCTAGATCATCGTCACAATTGAACCAGAATTGGTTGGACAGTACATCCAATATCCGACCTCGAGGGACCTATGGTTAGGTCTTGAAAAAACATATCAGAATGGTGAAGGGTCTCTGCAAATCTTTGACCTCATAACCAAAGCAAACAAGCATCAACAGGGACAATTGACCAATGAAAAATACTACAGTAGCTTTCAGCAAATGTGGTAAGAGATCGACACGTGTGAGCCAAATCCAATGCAATGTGCTGTTGATATCACGCTATTCATCAAAATCAAGTGGAAAAATCGATTATATCAATACTTGGCAGGAATGGATGATAAATATGACTCCATCAAGAGGGATCTGTTGAAGCAAGATCCCTTGCCCTCAGTAGAAGAGGCCTATGTGACTGTCAGAAGGGAGGCTGCCAGGATGGCTATTCTAAGCCCATCGACAGTCGGTGATAATGGGGAAGGCGGCACATCACAGGGCATCGGGTGTAGTGCCTCCTTACCGTAGGGTACACACCGGGACACCCGTAGGTCATTCCGGTACATATCCTACGATAAGGGTGAGCTACGTTCGATCACTACAATCACTTCACATGGCATCATAATAAAACATCAATGTAAAAATCACAATCATTTTGAAACCAAAATTTCCTCATTTTATTTCATCAAAATCAAGGAGTTTATACAACTGTCATCCTGTACTTTCTGTACATAAATCCCAAAAATCTTAGTACAAAATGCTACATGAAAGAGGAAAACAATAGATCTATTTAGGTCATCCCAAAAGTCCCAGCTGACCGACCTGTGAGCCATGACTTCTCTCGCCAAAATGATCTACACGGCTCGAA
>JANITX010000212.1:8211110-8221601 GCA_027564395.1 Erythroxylum ulei | reverse complement strand
CGACAATACAACCCTAGCTTCCTCTCCATTCTCTGCAATCAAAACTTAGACAAAAGACTAACTTGAGCGTCGGAGAGACCATCCGGGAACCAACTCCCGGTGTGCTTTTATCTGTTTTGCAGGTGTTCAGAAGCCAAGATCACATAGCATTATGGATCCAAACGATGATGTTCAGCCCCAGCAAAATCCAGCAGAACCAGCAGGTATTCAAAAGCCAAGATCACATAGCATTATGGATCCAAACGATGATGTTCAGCCCCAGCAAAATCCGGCAGAACCAGAAGTAAAATTCTTTCACAAGGTGTGAGAGCGAGTAGATAGTGTTAAAGGTTGAGTGATGTCGATTTAGTAAAGTCTTGTATAAAACTATTGTTCTTCGGTGAAAGTGATTAAGTTGGATGAGAGTCCCGCAGACGTAAGTAAGATATGCTAAACTGCATTATCAAATCTCAAGTGTTAATTTGTATATTTCGTGTTTAATTTTTCTGTTTTCATTTATGATGAAAAATTAATAGTTACAAACAATTGCTTTATATCAAGCAACTGACAGATACGGTTCAAAGCAACTGAGGCTGAACCAGATTTTTGAAAAGCTATATCTTTTGGGATTTTCAAGAAATATTTTTTAAAAATAATTTTCAATCTAGTCAATTTAATATATATTATTATGTGACTAATTGTTTATTACATGGTATTATTTACATATGATTGTTGTGACATAATTTTAATAAAGAATTAATTTAACATAAATTTTATAAAATCTCTCCTTTTTAATACTTATAATATAACAAGGTGTTTTCAAAGATAATTTTGAATAATAAATATTTTCTCAATTAGTAAAATCAAAAGAGGCTTGTATGTTTTATCAAATAAAGAAGTACTATACATATAGCCCTTGTAGTATGATTGCGAGTGCAATTTTTTTAACAATAAATTCTAATATTAGAAGGCATTCAAAGGACCATAGTCATTAACACAAGAAAGGATAGAAAATTGGACCTTAGATAGAAAAATCCTAACTCAACTTGCTATCTTTACCAACAGTGCTATGGGATTCTGCTACATTAAGATCCACGCATTAACTCGAGTGTAGCTGGGGGTAAATCGATTTAGTAGTGTTGCGACCTGCAACAACTCTATAGTTCAATCAACGAAGAGAGAGACAGTGAAATGGACATTACTAGGTAGTCCAGATCGGTGTTCACGGCCTCCAAATCATACTAAAAATTATTGTTTTAATTTACTATATTGCAACAGAGCAAGTTACTTGACAACATTTTTTAAAGACAAATAGATTATATGTTTCGTATGTGTGCCAATTTACTTAAATAACACCGTAAGAGTTTATACGTCCCTATTATAAATGGATATTTTTCGAACATTTAGTTGCTCTGTTGTTCATGAAACTTGACACTCATGTCTTGTCAATCAAAGCTCTTCTTGGTCCAACTTACATGGTGCTTTTCCCTTGGATTTTACAGGATTGTTCGTGAAACTTGACTCGAGAGTGTTTTCGATTAATGATTAAATTAGGCTGTCGATTAATGATTAAATTAGGCTGTCACGTGCAGTGACCATTCAATGGTCGTTCAAGACAACCTTAATTTTACAACATTGTCAGTTGCAGCTACTACGTACCGCACCAAACCAAAAGCTAGGATACCGGAAGTTGAGCTAAGTATTGTCATCTCTACAAACTATTATAACAATAAACCACGAAAGAATATTCTATAAGAAGCAATCAAATCATTGAAGAATTGATATGTACAATAATTCATGTTGTATAGGGAAAAGAAAAGGGTTAACTAAAAAAAATCATAAATTTTACACAATTTTATAATACTAACTTGAACTGTTCAAAATTTTAATTTGTTGTGAAAATAGTCTGATAATAAGTTTTCAGTTAATGTTCAATTATTTTTCCAAATGTTCAATTATATACTCTCCAAATAATTGTTTTATAATTTTAATAAATTAAAAAAAAACCTTAATGACTTTTCATCCATCTATTCTCCTTCTCCTCCTTGCTAGTCTTGTGTTTGTTTTTACTTTTCCCTACGACTTTTCTTATTCTTTCAACTTGCTTGCTCTGTCTTCGATTTATCTCATTGCAAGGATGTGTTTCCTCTTGTTATTGTCTACTCCTTCCTTATTGTCTTTATCATCTGGGTATGGATTATGTTAACGTTCTACACAAAATATTGATTTTTGTCAATGTTGTTCTTTACCCGTACTAAAACCACAATGTAATTTTCAGTGAAATATGTCATTCTTCTCCAAGAGATCTGGTAATGAATTCCATGTTTGAGTTGATTTTATAGTACCAAATGTCTTTGACATAGAGGTCTTTGCATTCAAACTTTAAAGTGGAAAACTATGCAAGTTTTCAACATTCTTGTTCTGCAACAATAAAAAGGAAAATGGGTAACTAATATTTGAGAAGGAAACTGATTAAGGGGTATTTTATTGAGTTGGACAAGATTTGATTGCCTTTTTCTTTTAAGTTTCAATATGGTTGTTTAATACTCAGATTTTTTTAAAAAATTGTAGAACATAGCTTACAGGTTGACAAATGGGTTTGCAATAGATAAGGTTGACTTGGCCTCTAAATTCTTGATCGCAGCTAGGCGAGGAAGATTGGTTAAAATGCAACAATTGGGTTTGATGAGTTTTCAGTAGATCTTGTAGCTTTATTTTATGACGATGAAGGAGCATGACGATTGGAGTTGGGCTCAAAAGAATATCAACAGAGAGGAGAGAAGAATAAATAGAGGAAGAGTCCATTAGGAATTTTCTTTTTCTACATTTATTAAATTACAAATATAATTAATTGGAAAAAAAAATTGAACATGCGGTGAAACCATTATTATGATACAGCATGTCATGTCAGTAATGTTAACAAAAAATTTGATGTCAAATTATTTTATTAACAAATTAAAAGTTCAAATATTTTAGCATCACTTTCTTAAGTTAAGGTTAGTATTGTAAAATTAAGTAAAATTTTAAGTTTTTTAATTAATCCAAAAGAAAATATGTTTCCTTTATAAAATTTGTGAAGTGGACTGTTCTTTTTATGGTCAGTGAAATGAAACCGTTAACTATATTTGCTTTGCACCAATTCTCGAGCTACAAGTGACTGGTAAGGCTTAAAAGGGACATACTCTCCAGATACCGTTTGCTATCTGAAAGACACAGTACATGGCCAATTAATTTGTCCATGTGCACTATACATCGGCATCCCTTGAGAGTTGTGAAATTAAGAGTTAGATAAACATTAAATTGACATTTAATATTCTAACAACTAATGTTTTTTAAAAATTGTGGACTTCCTAACAACTTGATTTTAGACAATTTTGGATGGAAATGTGGGCATTTAAAACAGGTGTCTTTAATCTATATAAAAGTGTTTGCGGAGAGCCAAGTGGAATTTAAATGCCACATTAAAAATATAGATCGGACGGTAATAAGTTTTCTTTACATAATAGAAAATCAATATTTATGGAATCCTTAATTAAACTTTAATCCCTAAATATTCACCATCACCGTCGACTGATCCACCTTCTAGTCTCTGTTCAAGGGGTTGTGTTGCCTCCTTCACGCATCATCACCATCGGTTGATCCACCTTCCAGTCTCCGTTCAAGGGGTTGTGTTGTGTCATTCACGCATCATCTAGCCGATCTACCTTCCTGTTTCTCTCCTGTAATCGCCAAGTATGTTTCATCTACTCATTATTTTGCTCATTTGTGTATTAACTTTCAACGTTAAGATGAAGAGAAGATAGAGATATTCTATAATGTCATTTATAAGGTATTTGGCAGATATCAGTCTGGTCAATGATGATAGTACCATATATACCATCATTGGATTCCCCTTCCAAGGACTGTTACACTTTCCTTTTGTATTTTGTCTTATTCTATTTTGATTTTTTTTCCAAATTTCTCCACTTTATTAGAAAGATTATTGATGAAAAATGAATTTACTGAAAGTTTGATAAGGTTTGGATTTGTGTTCCATGTATCACGAAAGTCTCAGTTCTTTATAGTTCCAAAAGTCCCAAAAACCAAAGAGGGTTATAGTTTGAAAAGTTCATTCATCTTATGGTCCCTTGTATACAAACACATTTACATTGCAATTCTTGAGAAACAATTGCCAAAGTGTTTACATTCCTAAATTAACCTGATATAAGACTTTTAAACTTATGTAGGCTGTAGCATAGGTTTATTATTGTGTTTTAGCACAGTTAAGTTAAATATAACAAAATTGCGAAGCTATTCTCCAGGGACTAGATGGAGCTTTTGGAAAATTAACAAATCATATTTGAATGTATCAAGGAAAGGCCTGTTAAAGAGAGGTGAATAATATTTGGAAAAAAACATATCTCTGTAGAAAAAGCATACTGTAGGCTTCCTTTTAAGATCCACCTTGGAGCTCTAACAAGTAGACTATAAGACAAACTATCTCCTCCCTTGCAACTTAAATTGTTAACTTGCTAACTTTGAACAATAAGTTAACTATTTAACTTATTAATGGTAAGTTTGTAAAGCATCATGTTAGCAGTTATATGAGATCATTCAGTTAGATCATAGGAGGATTTGGCATGCATTCTCTAGCAATTTGCTCAACCATAAATGGATGGAATAATGAAAATATTACTAAATATCCTTGTGATTAAGGTAAACCTTCTGTGTAATCTATGTTGATGTTAAACCATACTTAGTTTGAATGGGTAGCAATGAAGTCAAGTAGGAGAATCCATTTTCTCACACTTATTCTTTGAACAGATTTTGTAGTCCTTATGTATTGATAAAAATCCCTTTGTAACTTGTGGAAAAAAGAAGCTTAACTTCTTACACATACTTAACCAACCTAAATGACCTCCCTGAGCTATTGTATGAAACAATTATATGATCTTAGTGCATAATGTCACTATGCATGAAACAAAGATATGAGCTTAATACGTAATGCGACTAACTTACCTATTACTAATCATCTTTTCAAATTTAAGGTTTCATTACTATATGTATAGGATGCTTCCTCATATTCCTCTTAACTAATCTAAGTTAGCCTTACATTGAATAGAGTCATCTCCTCTCCAGTTTTCCTTTATCTCTTAAAGCATTTTAGTTGCACTTGTGATACTGAAAAAGATAAATAACTCAGAACTTTTCATGTGAGATAATGAATCGATTGTAGAATTATGACTTCTCTTCTTATAGTGAATGGGGAAATGGAAACCAATCAAATTAAGAAGCAAGTTAGCTGAAAAGGAGTGGTGATTTTCTAATCCATTAACTAATTTAGACTATGTTGATCAGTTTCAATCAGAAAGTGCCTTCTTGTTAAATAATATGACTATTATTTGATGACCATCGCCAATGCTAAGAAATGCTTGTATCAATCTGAAAGCATTTTGCTAACATATTCTATTAGGTGGCTTTCTTGTACAATCATTATACATATTCCTTCACCATACACATCCACTTTTATGATAAATAGTTCTCTATGTTGTTCATACTATGATAACTCTATTTAATGTTCCATACGTACCCCTTAAACCATATGTTTAGAAAGAATTAGTTGCAAAATGGATTTATTATGAATATGATGAGCATCATGTGCTATACTTCAATTTCTCACTATAACTGCAAGGTTTTTTTTTTCACCATTCTAACTTTGTCTCTTGCTTTTCCTAGGTTGGTCATTACAGTTTGGCATAATGACATTTGATGAGGTAATTTTAAGCTTTCACCATGCGGGATGTTTCGTTAATATGGCTGATAATCTTAGTTATGAGAGTGGTTTTGTGGATGAAATTGAATTTTATCTTGACTTACTCATCTATTTTGGACTGGTTAATGTATGTAAGAAATGTGGGTATAACAATGTGAAAAAGATTTGTTATCTTATGTCTAGTTTTGAACTATCTAATAGTTTGAGGGTTGTACAAGATGATGCTAGTGTGTTACATATGGTTAATGTGATGATGGTTATAGGTGGTATTGATATTTATATTGAACATGATTCTTGTTGAAATGATTGAGGACGAACATAATGAGCTTAATCAAGATAATGCTGTTGGAGATAATGGTAAGGATGTGAATAATGTAGGGTTTGGAGGTAATGTTGATAATAATGATGAAAATGTTGAGAATGTAGAAAATTTAGATGATGTCTCAAATGTTGATGATGGATATGCTGGAGATGAAGCAAATATGGAGGATGAATATAGTGAAGAGGATTTAAAGGAAGGGGATGAACATGATGAAGATGATGGAGAGCATGAAGATGAAGCAAGAGATGGAGATGATGAAGAAGAGGTAGTTTTTTTTTTAATAGTATGACAGTGATGAATATGGAGAACTTGTTAGTGACATAGATGATATGATAGATGATGCGACAAGGAGGAAAAGAAAATACCCTGTTTACGATGAAAATATGGTTGAGTCTTACATTGAATTAGGGATGCTTTTTCTTAATCATTTGCAATTTAAGCGTGTAGTTAGGTTGTTGTCCATCAAAACAAAGAGGGCTATGATGCTTACCAAAAATAAACCCAAATTTTTTCAAGGTAAATCTAGGACAGAGAACTACCCTTGGTATATATATGGAGCATTTCATAAGAAGCATGTAGTCATTTCAATTTAGGAAATTCAGGGACACTCATGACTATAATAAGGTTTATACAAATCTTAGGACGAATACCAGCATCTTATCTGAGTTATTGATGGATAAGCTTAAAAGGGAGCCATTTATAAAGAATGAGGATATTAAATTTTATGTTAAGGATTGTTTTGGTGTTGAAGTATGTATAAGTCTATTCAGAAGAGCAAAGCAAAAAATATTAGACAGTGTTGTAACCAACATTGAAGAGGAGTTTGGGAAGCTTCAGTCTTATGCTGAAGTCAGTAGACAGACCAACCTAGGTAGCACAATTCAAGTGACTGTGTCTCGGCCAATCCCAACATCTTCACCTATTTTTGAAATAATGTACATATGTTTATATTAAACACGGGTTTAGGCATGGGTGCAAGCATTATCATGGCCTAGATAGATGTTAGCTTAAGACCATCACTAAAGGTAAACTGCTATGTGTTGTGGGAAGAGATGGAAACAATCAAATGTTTCTTGTTGTTTGGGCTATGGTTGAAGATGAGATTACTGTCACCTAGAAATGGTTCATTGAAACACTACAAGAAGATTTACCTCACTTGGGCTCTATAATTGGTTGGACTATAATGATGGACCAACAAAAGATAAAAGCTATTCATATAAAATTGTTTTTACTTTTATATTTGTACTATTTATGTGCCTACTATAATTGCGATTAAATGAACTTAAATGTTAATGATTTTGCTACTGAAATGGTTATGTTTTTCCTTGCAGGGACTTGATAAAGCCATTGTAGATTTGTGTCCAGATGTTAAGCACACATGTTTATGTGAATTGGCAAGGAAGAGGACATAAAGGGGAAGAGATGAAAGACCATTTTTGGAAGATTGCAAAATCCTGTACAGTAAGGGAGTTTGAAGAAAATCTGCAAAAGCTAAGAGCCAAGAAGGAAAGGGCAGCAGAAGACATTGAGAGCTATACACTAATTCAACAATTGTGCAGGGCATTCCACAGGGAAGACTCTATGATTAAGTTGGTTGACAACAAATTATGTGAGGCATTCAATAAGACTCTGCTTGATGCAAGAAAGTTGTCAATTTTAGGGTTGTTTGAGCACATTATAAGAGAAATGATGAAAATAATTGTGAGGAAAAGAAAAGAGGCTGCAAAGTGGAAAGGAAAATTGGGGCTAAGAATATAAGAAACTATTGATAAGAATTCCAACATTGCTCAGCATTGCTCATTACATCGCAATGGAGAAGGAGGGTATAAGATTGATCATGGTGAGGAGAGATATGTGGTGAGAATTCAAGATAAAATTTGCTCTTGTAGGAGATATACCTTCTCTGGCATTCCTTGTGCACATATCATATATGCTATCAGAGATAAGAGGGTTAATATTGAAGAGTACACTTCAAGTTGGTTATGGAAGAGTCAATATGTCAAAGCATATGGGAAGGTTATTCAACCAATGCCTAGTATGAAGGACTAACCAATTAGCAATGAAGAAATTGTTAAGCCACCAAAATTCAAACAAGAACCTGGTAGGCCCAAAACAACTAGAAAAAGGGTGTTGATGAGCCTCAAAAGACTACAAAAGATAATAAAAAGAAAATTGTTGGCCATATGTCTAGGAGGGCATGATCATCACATGCAGCCACTGCCATAAAGAAGGACACAACAAAAGAGGCTATCCTTGGAAAGGTAGAGAGGTAATTTCTATATTGCTCTGTCTTCTTTTTGATACAGCTAAGATTCTTTTTGATAATGGTGGAAATCTAATAGTAATTTTTTTCTTTTTCATTATTATCAATATCAGGTTCCAACCTAATTTGAAGATCCATACCAAAAGCAGCCAACTCATTTCCATATGGAGGAAAACACAACCAATTCACAGTTAACCCAAGAAGACATCTCAATAGTTCAAACCAACACAGAAATCCCAATAAATGCCTTTGCATCTACATCTAACAAAGTTGAACGGGGAAAGAAAGGTAAAAGTGGAGCATATGTATCTGCCTCTACCTCCGCAACTATGTCTGTATGCACTGGAAATTGTAGAACATATCTCACAAGTTGATAAATGGATTAGCAACAAAAAAGGTTGATTTCACCTCTAGACTTTTGATTGGAGCTAGGTGAGGAAGATTTGCTAAAATACAACATTGGGTTTGATGAGTTTGTAGCTGATCTTGTTGCTTTACTTTATCATGATGAAGGAGCGTGGCAATTGGAGTTGGACTCAAAAGAATGTTGATGGAGGAGAGGAGAGAAGAATAGATGGAGGAAAAGTCCAAAAGAAATTTTCTTTTTCTAAATTTATTAAATTATAAAAATGATTACATGGAAAAAAATTTGAACAAGTGGCAAAATCATTAATTTGATGTGGTATGTCACGTCAGCAACGTTAACAAATAATTTAATGTAAGATTATTTTCACAACAAGTTAAAAGTTTAAATATTTTAGCGTCACTTTTTAAATTTTAGACTAGTATTATAAAATTGAGTAAAGTTTGAGTTTTTTTTATAATTAACCCAAAAGAAAACATGTTTCATTTATAAATTTTCTGAAGTGGAGAGTTCTTTTTGCAGTGAGTGAAATGAAACTACTCCCTCCTATTCAAAATAAAAGTCATTTTAGAGGGATTTTAATTATTCAAAATAAATGTCGCCTGTGACTTTTCATGCATGTTTATGATTTTACTTCCAAAATTACCCTTTAATTTCTCTCACATCTTAATTACACAGATTATATTTTCAAAACATTTCAGCATGCAATTAATAAGAGTATATCAAACATTTCATTAACTTTCTTAATAAGTGTGCATCTCTTTAAAACGATTTTTATTTTGAATAGGAGAGAGTATTAACTATATTTGTTTTTATGTCAAATCCTCGAGCCGCAACTCACTGGTAAACCTTACAAAGGGCCATATTCTGGAAGACAGTACATTGCCAATTAATTTGTCCATGTGCACTATACACTGGACCACGTGAAATGTGTGAAATTGAGAGTTAGATACACAATAAATTGGCATTTAATGTTCTAACAATTTTAAAAATATAGACCTTCCCAAAAACTTGAACGGTATTTGCTTCGCGTTCCGCTATCAATCCGTTATGTTTCCTATCACGATAAAAAACATTTGAAAAGGTTACAAAAGAGTAATCCCCCTAAGTTTTTGGTGATAATTTTATTTAAATCTTGCTAACTTGTTAATCAAAAATCAATGTACTTAAGTTCAAGAGCTCTTATCTAATTTAGGTTTTACTCATCATTACAGATGCATATCATGTCTCTTATGAATTTAGGTTGATGAAATCTTAAACATAAAAAGAATTTCAATAGGATATATCTTAAAATAGTACTTTTAAGAATTAAAAATTTAAAAATACCAATGAAATACAATAACAGTATAATTAGGATTTTTTGTATCACTTGGCAAATTTTGGTAATACTCAAAATTGCAGATTTGTGTCCAAATGCTGAGCACAAATTTTGTACTCGACATGTTTATGTGAATTGGCAAGGAAGAGGACATAAAGGGAAAGAGAAGAAGGACCACTTTTGGAAGATTGCAAAATCATGTACAGTAAGGGAGTTTGAAGAAAATCTGAAAAAGCTAAGAGCCAAGAAAGAAAGGGCAGCAGAAGATATTGAGAGCTATACACCAGTTCAACAATGGTGCAGGGCATTCCACAGGGAAGACTCTACGATTGGGTTGATTGACAACAACTTATGTGAGGTATTCAATAAGACTCTGCTTGATGTAAGAAAGTTGTCAATTTTAGGGTTGTTTGTAGGGGTGTTCAAGAAAACCCGCGAACCTGTGAACCGGACCTGAACCGCATGAACCGAACCTGTAAATAAGGTTAACCAA
>JANITX010000212.1:7479679-7496666 GCA_027564395.1 Erythroxylum ulei | reverse complement strand
TAGTTTTTCGCACAATGAAATTTCTTAAGATCACTAACTTTTGCAGTCTTCGACTCCGACTCATATTTATAGCCTTCATCTTGAATCGCTTCTTAATAACTTCTTCTTGATCTTTAAAGAATCAGTTATTCAGTTGAGTTCTGTAACTAACTCAAGCTGAGTTGAAAACCGTTGTGTTATCGGTTCTTCCGTCTCACTTCTTTCCATCTGATGTTTTTTGTTTGCGCTTCCATCTGTCTTTCCTTCCGTCTATTTTTTTCTTCCTTCTGTCTTTTCTTCCATCTGTATTTTCTTCCGTTTATATTTTCTTCCGTCTGTCTTTTCTTACGTCTGTATTTTCATCGTTACGTTTCTGTCTCATATGTTTCTGCTTCCGTCTTACTTTCTTTTTTTCATTATTATTTGTTCTTCATCAAAATCATTTACGTAAAGTCATTTGACTTAACAAAAATATTTTGTTCTAATGCAAATAATGTTTGGATTATGCTTTAATTTGAACAATTAAAGACTGCTTATGATATGACCTGATTCAGTGAAAGTGAATGCTAGACGACTATTAAAAGCACTTGCCATTTTATATCTTGTTTATTTATTCCCCACTAAGATATATTCTTACCACGGTGGTTATGTCTCCGTGTAAGTTATGATAAGAAGATTTGAGACTGGGACAAAGACAACTGCATTGGCCAAGAAGGATGTGTTTTGTTTTGGAAAATGTTCAGATTATTTTTGAGTTGTACTCAATATGATAAGCCATTTTGTATTTTTGTATATATGGTTTGTAATAACCTTAATACATGATGAATTTAGAATTTATGGCATGTAAGTACAAGATGTATGATATGTTCTGCTTTTAACTCAACAAATTATGAATGTTAATTATGTTGCTTTATTTTCAAAGAACTTCTAGAGTATCTTAGTATATGTTAGGTTTGTTTTGTGTGGCATCTATATATCCTCTTAGGGGGTATGTTGGTGTTATATAGAGAGTGGTTTCTAACGATGTTAATCATATTAATAGAAGGGCAATTATAGGGTTTAATTCCATAAATTTAATAAGTTGGAGATGTACTGACCAAATAATACATTATGAGATATTGATAATGGAAACTAGTAAACCTATAACAATTACCACTGTATATGCTGCAAATTACGAGTTCCAAAGATAGAATTTATAGGAGGAAATAATAAAGATTAGAAACTTCATAAGAATACCTTGTATAGTTGTAGGGGATTTTAACTGCACACTATACTCTAGTAAGACCTAGAGAGGAAGAAGATGGAATCAACAGAACTGCAAGGAGCTTCCAAAACCTAACACAGACCACTAGATCAATAGGCTTAAAAAGCTATGGGAATGTATTCGCATAGAGTAATAAAAAAGTTAGGCAATTATTACCTTATAAAGAAACTTAACAAATGTTTGGTGGACGACATTGGTTGCAACAATTTCCTATTACCTTAATAAGATATAAAGACCTTACCACATCTAACCATAGTTCGGTTATGATATAATTGAAATGCTTAGAGGAAAAAAGGAAAGAAACATTTAATATTCAATTACTTGATGGAGAATCCCTAATTTAAAGAGGCTTTAAGAGAGAAAATAGAATTAAGGATAGCAAGTACGAAAGAATATCAGTTAAGCATGAAACTAAAGGTAGTGAATGACAAATTAAAAGCAATTAGCAAAGAGAGAACTCCAATTGAGCATCATAAGAAGATCAAAGCATTAGTAAAAATATAGGAATGTCAAAGGATGATCATGACAAAACCAGAAGATCAGATGCTAAGAAAAGAGGAAGTAAAATTGATAAAATGGTACGATTTAACTCTAGAAAATAATAACCATCTTCTTAGACAAAAATCCAAGATGTTATGGTTGAAGGATAGGAGTAGAGGTACTAGGTATTATCTGAACTTTATAAAAGCAAGAAGGAACAAAAACAATATCAAGTACTCGAAAGATGAGAAAGATCAGAAATTTCAGGATCAAGAGAAAATGAAATAATATACCTTTGAGTACTTTAACAAGCAATATGGGAGAGAAATAGAACTACAGGAAATCCTAGAAGTAGTACTAAAGGGAGTAAAGAAAATATCAGAGCAAGATAAAAACTGATATCATAAAAGAAATATATGGTGGGGAAATTAGAATAATAGTATTCTTTATACACCTGGATAAATCACCTGGACCAGATGGGTTCAATGGAAGGTTTTATCAACAAAATTAGGATATCCTAAGGAAAGAAATAACAGAGGTAGTAAAGGAATTCTTTCAAACTAGAAAAATATTAAAAGAAATAACACATGTGAGCCTTATTCCAAATTAGACCAATGCAAGCAAATTGGAAGAATTTAGACCAATAATTTGATGCAATGTACATTACAAGATAACTACTAAGATACTAGCCATCAAGTTAAAAAAACAACATAGTGAGTATCATTAATTTTTCTCAAATTGCATTCATAAAGGGAAGATATGTAGGTAAAAACAACCTATTGTGCCAGGAACTTCTCAAAGGATACAACATAAAGGCAAATAGGAAGGATTGAACAATTAAAATAAACAGGGAAAGGGTTTTCACTCTGTGAGCTAGAGTTTCATTACAGTAATCTTAAAATAGATAGATTCCCTCTCAAGTTTAGGTAATGGATTAAGGAGTCAATTTCTACTTCCACTCTAGCAATTCCAGTGAATGGGGACTGAACTAAGCTCATTAAAGCTAGAAAAGAGCTAAGGCAAAGGGATCTTCTATCCTCTTACCTTTTTGTATTATGCATAAAGATTTTTTCAACATCTGAAGGGGAAATCAAGGAAGAACATTGGTTTCTAATATTATAAAAGGTGTAAAGGTACTAAAATAACACGCCTTGCATTTGCAAATGACATTTTACTTTTTTGCAGGGACAATAAACAATCCATTAATCTTCTTTTACAAGCTATGGAGGAATTTAAAACAGTTTCAGGATTAAGAAGCAACCACCCTAAAAAAAGTTGTTACTACCTATGAGAGGACAATAGATGGGATGCAGCCTCAAAAGCAATGGGGATGGGACTGAAACAAGGCCAATTACCTATTAAATAACTTGGGGTATGAATATCATAAAAAAGAATTAATTCATCAAACTGCAGACCATTAATGGACAATTCTTGCAAACCTTTCTACGTAACTCGGCAACATATTAGATCGGTAAAAGTGTTCTAAAAGAGATAGACAAGATGTTAAGAGACATTCGATTGGAAGGAAAAAAACAAAGCAAAAGACAACCAGAGTAAGGTATGTCAGTCAAAGAACTAAGGAGGGTTAGGGAACTACTCAATCAAACTACTCTATAAAATTAGGTTGGCTAAGAAATTATGGTGGCTATGTAATCAAAAATAGGAGCTATAGGTAAAATGGGTTCATAATCTTTACATCAAAGAAAACATTTTTTAGAACCTTAAACCAAAGCCTAACAAGTCATAAAACGTAAAGAAAATATTAGGAACAAGGTAATGGATGCAAAACCTAATTTAACACAAAATTGGAAATGGGGAATCAATACTTTTTTGGCATGATAACTATTGAGCACATTTTATATTTAATAAAACTCTCAATACCTATAAGTATACAGAACGTATCTTATATTATCGAAGGTATCATTCTCATGAGGATTACGCTAGAACCAATTTGAACCTAACTTTGTCTAAGGTTAAAAGAAACTGATTTTTTTTATAGAAGTAAATAACAGAAATTGAAACAAATAATAAAATAAAGCAAATATACAAATAGGAAGTGAGTTGCTAATTAATTTAGGGTTTGATCAACGATGAATGCTTAGGACTTATTCTTTCTTTATTTTGTTTCCTTAACTAGTATTGATCTAATTATATATTGATCCTAGATTTCTTAAGGTATTGATTACTCTCTCTCAAGACGTAATTAGATAACCCTAATTGAATAAAAAATTATAGATTTACAACCTCTAGATTCACAAGACATTCCCTAAGGTTGTCAATTATATGTGAAGTTATCTATTAGATAATTAATTTCTCACGCAAGATCTATCTTCAAATGATTGTTAATTGATAATTATGGGAATTATTAAACTACCAAATCTTATTGCACAATCTAATCTAATTAGTTTTGTCTCACTCTCTCGATTTGTTGTTAAGTATAAGCATGCATAATTATCACAAACACCAAAATATGTATTGAATCAATAATAATTAGAGTCACAAAATAATTTCAGAATAAACCCTGATATGAAATTTATAAACGCAAAAACATTTTAAACATCTTGGAATTCATATTACACATCACGAACTAACTAAAGGAAAAAAAAAAAGAAAATCTCTATTGGAGACCTGATCTGGAAAGATGGAATTCCTGAATCTTGATCTCCCACGTTTGATCCACTTTGGTGAGTTGGCTATCGCATTTTTTAGTTTGTTTAACAGTGTTTAAAAGTGTATTAGGGTCTTACGGGTGTATCTAGGGTTTTAACACATTAATTAGTTCCAAAAATGCCCCTAAACCTTAAAATCGATGAAAAAACTCGCACTTGGGAGGTGCCTATCTCTATTATGAAATAGGGGTCATGATCCTGACCTTACCTATATAGCCCTATGCACGTCCATCATCCTTGTTCTTCAATTATCTAATTTCCAACACTAAAACACACCTCAAGAAACATAAAATTAAGATTGAAATCATGCTCTAATCCACATAAACACTTAGAACATAAAAAACACTCACATAAACACAATTCTAAGATTATATATATGATAATCATGTAATAAACACCTAAAAACACGCTAAAAATCCTATCAAAACATAGTATAAACTATACCTATCAATAACTAGCACCACAGAGGCCCTTTGTACAACATAAAGGACATCCAATACTTAAAACTAGTCATCAACCCACACAAAAGGTTAATAAACAGATTATAAATAGTCAATGGAGATGGCCTTACTATAATAGTAAAGGAGTGGGTATTATAATGAATAACTTGCCTAATTGTTAGGAAAAAAAAGATGAAATCCTTTAGAAGGTTAATGGATCTAGGGTATTCAACTCAAAAGAATGCAGGAAATTTCTTCAAAAGGAACCACACAACGAAGTTAAATGGACAAAACTGGTTTTGGATAATTATATCACTCCTTCCTAATCTTTCATCCTTTATATAGGAATTGTTAAGAGGCTCCTAACCAAAGACATGATCAAGTTCTCAATGGAATCAACAGGTTGTGAGTTATGCAACTCTCATCCTGAAATAGTAAGCCACATTATGGCCAGCTGCAAGGACACCTGAAGTATACGAAAAAGACTGTAGGCAATGCTAACATTAGGAAAATAGTCTTGAATTGGGAAGAACTAATTGAAAGGGTAACTACTATGAGAATGGGAAACAGGACATATTATAAAGATGTAAGAATTATCCTTGTAACTATGGTGTACACAATCTGGAAAGAAAGAAACAGGAGAATTTTCAAACAGGAGAAAAGAAATGAGGAACAATTATACCAAAAAATCATAATCCAGTGTAGAATGAACATAAGAGCAAGAAAGATAGATGCAAACCTCTCGACTGACATGAAAAGAAGATGGTTATTAGATTAGAATAAAAATACTAGCTTGTAACTAGAACACATTGCTTCTTTATAACTTTGTTGCTTTGATACTTTTGAACCTAGTAAGGTTATACTGACTCATTAATCAATAAATCACATTAGTTTTCAAAAAACATGTAGAGCAAATGAGGTACCAAGCAAGAGATGAAGAGGAGAATGGTCATCTAGAGACCCGAGTGGAGCTCTCTTACCACTAAGGCAACAGACTACAATATATGCGTCGAAGTGACATGAGATGTTATTTTTCAAACGGTCTATGAGATGGATTTAGTGAATTAAGGATAAGAGATTTGGGGCTGATAAATGCATCAATTATGAGGCACTGGAGCAGATCGACTTAACAAGTTTAGGAGTTGATCAGCATTAGAGTGTGATCATGATTCTTTGAGATCATAGTTCCAATATACTGATAGCTTATACTTGAATTATGCTCCACATTATTCATAGAAAAGAGTCGCTATAATTAGGACCGAGCAAGTGCGATCTAGTTTAGGATGCTTAAAGATATCACAAGGATGGGTTACATAGACTTTTTCTTGATAATGGGCCTTTAAGATTAGGACTTTATGAAGGCATAGGAGTATAGGAGCCTTTAGATAGATCTCTTATATGGTATATGTGCCCTTCACTTCTAGTGTATCATTAGTGAGGAGGATAATTACGTCCTGAGCAAATCCAGGGCGTCCACCTATGACTTTTAATAATGCAAACACATGCAAGAGGGGGTGAATTGTGTGTGACTTAAAAATTTTTGCAAGTTACTATCAATTCTTGTAAACGATAAGAACCTGCTAACTTTCAACAAAAAAGTATGTAAATAAAAGGAGTCTATTAACGTTTAAAAAATGAAAGGAGCCTATTAACATTTAAAAATAAAAGGAGCCTTTCAACGAAAGAAACCTCTTATAATATTAAAACAACAAGAGCATCTTTTTAATTAAACACACATAATATAATGCAAAAATTTAAAAGTTAAGAGAGAGAGGAGAATGACACAGTTAATTTATACTAGTTCGGCTTATAACGAAGCCTATGTCTAGTTCCAAGTATTTAACTTGAGTATTTCACTATAAAACTCCAAATAGTAAATTTTCACGAGCCTCTGCAAGCTCACAAGTACATATTTTTCAAGGTTCTTCAACTTTCCACACTCATAGTGTTTAACAAGCCTATACAAGCTCTTAACAAGAAAATGTATAAAAGGTTTAACAGTCTCTCCCAATAGAATGTTTTCACTTTCTAAGGCACAAGGAGTTTGATATAAATATAGCTTTCAAGAATATTGATGCTGCTAAAGTATTTCAAAATTTTGTGTCCTTTTTCGCAAATGAAGTGGCTCTTCCTTAAGTAAAGATTTTCTTCAACTAGCCATTGCTTCATTTCTATTCTGAGTTGACTTTATATCTAACAAATCTTCGATAGTATCTCTGCTAGAATCTTCCAATATTCAAACATTAAGAGAAAAGTTTTGACAAAACATCGATGCTAATTGTTCGAATTATGTGATTAGAAAGATCCTTCCGAATATAAAGGAATCATTTCTAATAAGGTAAGTTCATTAAGAAGGTTATTGTAAGAAAGGAAGCATTTATCCTATGATTTTATGTGGATTATATCGCTACCTAGACAAGGAAATAAATACAATTTGAATTTTGAAATATTATACAGTTATCATCAAAATCATTAATAATAAACCTTGAGTGAACAATCTCCCCCTTTTTTTGATGATGACAAACAATAACATATAAATTTTAAATAATATAGTGGATTTCGAGAGATACCTATAAAATTTATATTTTCTTACTCACAGTTATGATTAGAAGGAGCCTATCGATTGTAAGATAACTGGGATATGCATATCACAGATTTAAACTTCACAGATTCAGCTCAAAAATATTTCATGTAAAATATATCATCAAAAGAAAATATATCATTAACTCTCCACCTTTGTCATTATCAAAAAATAGAGGGGAAATAGCTAAAATGTCAAAAAATAGCACAAGTATGTAAAAATAAACAAAGAAAATAGCAACAAAGTTATTTAGGAGATTTGGAAATTTTTTGAAGCAAAATCTGCATGTCAAGAATTTGATTTTTCATGTTGTCGATCTGGTTACACGTTTGATATTTATTGGAAAGAATTTCCTTTAGTTGTTGAAGGATCAGATCATTTATGCTCTAGAGTATAGCAAGAGCTTTTTTTTTGGGTAAGATCCAAGAGGTCTACTGTTTTTTTTTGTTTTCTTCTCCACCCATACATTGTCTTTTAACTTATAACCGAATTGATAAGGAATAGAGGAATGTAACATTGCATGTTCATACCAATCCAGATTGTCAAAAGACACTCCATAATAAGCAAAAATCTTCGTTAATAGCATCCAACATGGCACACCACCAGTGGTATTCTTATGACTTCCCTTGTCTACCATAAATCGTAGGATTATTGCTAGAAGGTTCATCTTATTGTCCGTCAGTAGATTATACACCATATATATGTCTAGGAGACTGCATCTCTTCACTGAACTACTCCTTGGAAAAATTGAAGTAGCAGAAATTGATTCAAGGCATCTTAGTAACAAGTCAAAATGTCTACACTATGGTCTCCCTTCATGGGCATTCTCAGAGTGTAAGTAGATAAAGTCAACAACTTCTCCCAGATCAAGATCAGTAATATCCTACTTATGACAAGGAAGGTCAATTCTGCCTATGGGAATTATGTTATGAATGTTTCTTAATGAAGATCTCACACTCACGTATCTAAGAGATGATTGCCATCTTCCCATCAAATTCTTCTTCTCTCATGTATGTGTAAAAACATCTAACTAAGTCATCATACACTGTTTCATCCAAATTATAAAAAAAATTCAACCAACAACAAGAAAATAGGGAGAGATGGGAATACTAATTTCATTAAATAGGAGAGGAGGCAAAACGCATACAGTAACCACTTTTTGCTTCTTTTAGCATATTTTGTACTGTGCTTCAGCTTCCATTAACTAAAACAACTTGACCAATGCTAAAGATTTTCCTTTCTTTTGTTTCTTAAATTTTTACCTTTTTGCCTTCAAGATTTCTTCAAATAGGGCTTCTTCATAAAATGGCTCATCCCTAACAATGGGGTCCTCAATCTTCTCTTCAACCACAGGAGCTTTGCCTTTTCTTATTTCTTCTCTTTTTCTCTTTTGAGATTCTTTTTCTTTTTTCTTTTCAGTTTCAGGGGTTTCTTCTTGTTCAACAATTTTCTCTGCTCGTTTTGCAACACTTCCTCTAGTTTATGGTCGTCTTATTAACCGAGCTGGTTCTTCATCTGAACCATCATCATCAACAATCTAGTGCATTTAAGGCACTTTCTTACCCTTAAAATAAGGATAAGGAGTGGTGGAAGGTGGTGCAGAAGTTTTTGAAGAGAGAATCAATGGAGTAGGAGTAGGCAGAGAGAGAATAGGTAGTAAGAATGAAGGAGAGTAGAACCTTACTTTTCTCGCTGGCTCCCCCTCACTAGAAGATTCTTCTTTTTCTTCTTTATCCTTTTCTTCTTCTTTTTCTTCTTCCTTTTCTTCTTTACTTTTTATTCTTCTTCTTCACTAGAGTTGGAGACATATGTTTTGGTTTGATTGTTGGTTCATTGTGTTCATAAGATGAATCAGAGTCTGATTCTAGGGATAACATAGACAAAATCTTTCTTTTTCTCTCTTCTGGAGTCTCCTGAATAGGTTTTTCTAAAACTTGGGGCTTAGAAGTGATAGAAATAGGTTTAGTAGGGGTGTCCAAAGATCCTACAATTGGTGACAGAGAATAAGACTTAAAACCACGTGTTTGTTCATAGTGGAGAGTTTCGCCATGGCTAGAAGTGGAAGCCAAGGTTTTCTTTTGTCCCTTTGATTTTATTCTTGTCACTGTAAGTAAGCATGGTGAGGTTTAGGAGATTTGAGAGGAAGTAGAGAGTTAAGGTATCAAAGAGGAAAAAGGGGGCTTCCGAGAATGATAAAGATGAGTAGAAGAAAGAAGTATGTATACTAAACGATTCTTGAGAGTTAATTTTGTGTGAGGATGAGCAGTCATACATGCTAATAGAGGAAGTGTGATTGTCTATATATCTTATATCAGTCACGTATGAAAAGTTGTCAGGGTGGCATGCACACGTTTAAAAGATGAAAAGATGCTAGTTAATAACTACCTTTTTAAGACACGAGTATTTTACCCTATTAAACTAAGAGCAGCTTTCTAAACTAAGAGGGACCTTATAAACTAAAAAGGGCCTTCTAAACTAAGAGGAGCCTACTAAAGAATCAGATTAAAAGGAGCATATTAATATCTGCAAAGAGAAGTAGTATAGAATCTTTATATAAAGTTAATATCAGATAATTTGCGCATGTCAAGCTCTTTTTTTAACACACAAAATCTATCTTCAGACAGTGGCTTAGTAAAGATATCAGCTACTTGATTTTCAGTATCAACATGCAAAAGATCAGTGGTTCCTTTTAATACATGATCTCTAAGAAAATGATGTTTTATTTCTATATGCTTAGTCCTATAATGATGCACAGGATTTTTAGAGAGATTTATTGCTCTTGTATTGTCACATAATATAAGAATACGATTAAAGTTCAAAGAAAATTCCTGGAGTTGATGCTTCATCCATAAAATTTGAGCAAACAGTTGACAATTGCTATATATTCCACTTCATTTATCGAAAGCACTGTGCAGTTTTGTTTCTTACAAGACCAATAAATTGACAATGACCACGTGTGCTTTTTCGATTGACTTTATCACTAGCATAATTTGCATCACAATTGCCAACTATGTTAAATGAATCAGTTTTTGGATACCATATTTAAAATCCATAGTTCCGAGAAGATAGCTAAAGATCCTCTTGACTATTTAAAGGTGGCTTTCTTTTGGATTTGATTGAAAGCATGCGCAAAGACACACACTAAGCATAATATCTAATCTAGAGCTTGTAAGATATAGTAGTGATCCAATCATTCCTCTACACTTTGTCTCATCGGTAGCCTTGTCTTCTTCATCCTTATCAAGTTTAGCTCCAATATACATAGGAGTACCCACCAGTTTGGCATTCACAAAATGATATTTCTTGATGAGTTCCTTTATGCATTTGTCTTGGCTAATGAAGATTCCTTTTTCTGTTTGCATAATTTGCAACCTGATAAGTGAAAATTACACTATGTTTTAGGGCATAGTTTTATGTGTGTTTAGCCTTTAATTCAATCATTTAGTATATGTTTAGGTTAGAATTGTTATAGTTTGTTAATTATTTATGTTTAAATGTTTTAAGGGTTAGTAAAAGCTTTTGAGCTTAAATATTATATTTTTAGGGTACGTTGATGTGTTTGCTAGTATTTTAGGGTCAATATCAAAGAACGGAGGAGTTTTAGAGACATTCAGGTCAAAACAACAGCCCACAATCGTGGCCTATCAAGCCACGATTGTGATAGAAGCTCTAAAAATGGCCCACGATCATGATCATAATAGAAGGCTCAGATGTGAGCCACAATCATGGCCTGTGTCGAGCAAATGTGCAAACATTTACAAACTTCACATTTCGAGAGATTTTTGGACCTTTTGGGCCCTAGAAAAGCCCAAGAGTTACTCAAAACATAAGAGACTATTTAAAGAACAACAAAAGAAGAAAGACATACAGCCACACTTGAAACCATAAAGGGAGAATACCGAGAGAGAGAAAGAAGAAGAAGGAAGAGGAAGAGGAAGAAGACGAAGACAAAGCTGACTCGATGTGCTTCCTGGATCAGGAGGTTTTTCGACGTCATTGCCTTCCATCCTCTATTCCAAGTTAGTTTTCCTTTGCGTTTCGATGTTATTTATGTATAAAATTGAGATGGATAGTATGATGTTAGGATTTGGAATATTGATGTTGTTCTAAACTCTTCTTCAGGATTTTATTTTGATTTAATGATAATTTAGTCGATTGTATTTATTGGATGAATGTTATGATTTGGTTACATTCTTGCATAATTTGGTAATAAACTGAAAGGGTGAACTGAATGAAAAATGATTAAATTAGATTAATGAGAGTTAGGCAATTTAATACAAACCATGACAAATCATATTGGCAACTGTTCGATAAGAGATCCTGTGTGATGTTTCGATATTTTATTAAAGTGGTTCATAAATAATTAGGGTTTTGGATAATTTGTGAATTGAGAGATTGCAAATTCCATAATCTTATTAAGGTTTATAATTTAGGGTTTAATGGTTATAACTCAGAGAGTAATTAGCCCTAGCATAGTCTAGAACTGACACTCTATTGACACATAATCAACTAGGTTAGCATTAATGATAAGTAAAATCCCCTTTCCCATAAATTGATAAATTCTTTAGGTTGATTTCTATTGTGATTCTATATTGCTCACTTGTTAATACTTTCGTGTTTAACTTCTAATTTAAGTGATTGAATTCCATTCTCATGATTACTTTTGGTGCATTGTTTATTTTGAGTTTCATATCATTTTAGCCTTATATTATAAGAGTGGATTACTCCCCCTCCTCATGGGATCGACACCTCCTATACTATAATCGTGACCCGTGCGCTTGCGGTATTTGAGGGCTTATAAATTTTAAAGCTTGAGCAACGCAATCATAGCCCAAGAAAGAAAGATAGTTCTCCCATCATACTCATTTCAAAGCCCCCTATATTAAAGATGAGAATTCTTCACAGAAGGATTGATTAGTAGCACCAAATATTATGTCACCAACATATATTTGCATTACGATTAAATCGTTCTCCTTTTTCTTAATGAATAAGGTTTTATATACCTTTCCTCTTTTGAAGTTATTCTTAAGCAGAAAGTTACTTAACCTCTTATACCATGCTCGAGGGGCCTACTTTAGACCATACAAAGCTTTAGTTAACTTCATCACGTAATCAGGATGATTTTCATCTTCAAAACCTAAAGGTTCCTTAACAATCACTTCTTTGTTAATATATCCATTTAAGAAGGCACTTTTAATATTCACTTGGAATAATTTAAATTTTCTATAGCATGCAAAAGTAAGTAAAATTCTAATCAATTAAAATCTATTAATAAGCGCATAAGTCTTATAAAAATCAATACCTTCCTGTTGATTATAACCTTGAGCTATAAGTCTAGCTTTGTTTTGTCAAGTTTGTTTCAAAAAACCCAATGAGTTCCAATGATTGACTTGTTTTGTGGACGAGGTACTAGATTCCAAAATTTATTATTGTCAAACCGATTTAGTTCATCTTTCGTAGCTAAAACCCAATTTTCATCAGTAAGTGCCTCTTCAGTTGTCTTTGGTTCTAGTTGTCAAATGAAGGCAACAAAATTGTTTTTGAAGGATGATCTGGTTCTTAAACTTTCAAAAAGGTATCCCAGAATGTACTAATGTGTATCTAGATCTCTACATTATTTTGGTGTTCTCCACTACATAGACTCCTGCTGAGATGAAGGAGCCAACTCTGTCCTGGCTTCAGAAGGACCTTCTTAATCTTGTAATTTTGAAGATACTATAAGTTTCGTTGGAGTCTGTGACGTACTTTCAGGAACCAAAGGATGCTCTTCATCATCTGAATCAACTATTGTTGTCGAGGGTAGTGCTTCATCAAATACAACATGTATTGATTCTTTTATCCTTATTGTTATTTTATTATAAATTTTGAATCCTTTACTGGCAGTATTGTAACTCAGAAAAATAGCTTCATTTGATCTTGCATCAAATTTTCCAAGGTCATCCTCTCTATTATTTAATACGAAACACTTGTAGCCAAACAATCAAAAGTAAGCAACATTCAGTTTCCTTCCTTTCCACAACTTATAGCAGGTCTTTTTAAGAATAGGTCTTATAAGGCACCTGTTAAGTATCTAACAGGCTATTGATACTACCTCTGCCCAATAACCATAAGGTAGACCACTTTCATACAGCATTATTCTGGCCATATCAACTAAAGTCTTATTCTTTCTCTCAACAACTCCATTTTACTGAGGAGTCATTGGGGATGAAAATTTATGAGTTATACCATTTTCGTTACAGAAATCTTCAAATTTTCTGTTATTAAATTCTCCTCCATGATCGCTCCTAATTGATGTAATATAGTTTACCCTTTTCCAATCTAAAATTTTCTACAAAACTTTAAAAGTATCATCCTTATTTGATGGAAAATATACCCATATAAATCTAGAATAATCATCTACTATAACAAAACCATAATGTTTACCACTGAAGCTTTGAGTCCTAGAAGGACCAAATAAATCTATATGTATAGGTTAGTATAAATAACATTTTTAGGAGGGAAGCTACTTCTGATTTGTTTTCCTTTTAAACAAGCTTCACAAACCTAATTATTCTCAAACTTCAGGTTTGGTAGTCCTCTTACTAACTCATTTTTGGATAATTTTGATATAATGCTCATGTTAACATGTGAAAATCTTCTATGCCAAATAAATGAATCATTTTCTATTGAAACAAAACACTTGACATTTTGTAATGACATATCTTCCAATTGAGTGCAGTATATGTTCTGATTTTTAGGGCCAAAAAATAAAATATTATCATTAAGATTATCAATTATTTCATAATGGGATGTATAGAAGGTGACTCTATATATAATGGGATGCATAGAAGATGACTCTATAGCCCTTACCACATAATTGACTTACACTTAACAAGTTATGTTTTAATCCGTCAACATCAAGAACAGTATCAATAGAAGCAGGATTAGAGCCACTAATTTTACCAATTCTAGTGACTTTTGCCTTGTTTTTGTCAATAAAGATAACATTACCTCCACCTTTCCTTTCAATATAGTTGAAATGTGATATTTCACCTATCATGTGTCTCGAAAAAACACTATTAACTATCCATTAATTTTCTCTCATCTCTATTTTGAAGCATATCTGTAGAATGTATTTTCTTATTTTAAGTTACTAAATTTTTCTGGGTCCTTTTGGGTTAGTAGTTTGACCTTTTGGTCTCCAAACATACATTTGAGATAATTTCTTCATTTTTCAAAAGTTACAGGAATGAATAACATGACCATGTCTACCATAATAATCACACAAAATAGATGAATGATAGTTACTATGATTTTTTCCATTTATCATATTCCTGCTATTTTGGTTATAGTTATTGCCAGATTTAACAAAGAAATTCTTACATGGCCTGATATTATTGTTTTCATTATATCCTATTCTGACCTTATCAAAACGACCTTTACCATTCCCAACTAATGCATCAAGAGTATTTCTTCCATCAATAAAATTAGCAAGATCTTTTTCTAGAGAAATGACTTTTTTAGCAAATTTCTCTTTTTCAAGTTCTAAAGTAGTAAACTTTTTCTTCTAATCGTTTTTCCTTAACAAAATCATTTTCAAGCAATGTAGTTTCTAATTGGCTTACCTTCTGTTCCAAGAATTCCTTTTTAGAGACTTTTTGCTTATTATCATTTTTAAGAGAAATAATTTTAGACAACAAATTCTCATTCTTAAATTCTAATGATTTAATCTAATTGTGAAGGAAACATCGTTATCTTTGAACTTTTAAACCTTTTTGGAATACTGCACTGTTAATTTTTTATAATGATCATACAAATCATGATATGCATCTCTTAATTCATCAATTTCAATATCAGAGTCTGAATAATATACCTCATTGTCTCCTGATTCAGCCATAAAGCAAACATTGCTAACATCTTCAAGTTTTTCTTCTTCAAATTTTTCAAAATCCTCATATGACCAGGCTGCAATCATAGCTTGCTTTCTGAGCTTTCTGCTCTTCGTTTTATCCTTTTGAAAAATGGGACATTTTGGTTTTATGTGTCTAGGCTTCTCGCAGTGACAGCATATGATTTAATTTTTTTGTATATTGCTACTGCCTTTTGATAGGAACCTATTATTTCTAGTTTTCTTCTTTCATTCTCTTTTCTTCATTAGCTTCTTTCTGTAGAAGCGTGCATATTTTCTGAGCATATAATTGAATTCATCATCTCCATCAATTTGTAACTCAGTGTTGCTTTCATCACCATTTGATGGATTTGATTCAACAGCTACTTTCAGTGCCATTCCTCTCCTATATTAAGATCCTTTATCTCGCCTAATCTCGACTTCATGGATCATCAAGTTTCCTCTTAACCAATCGAGTGAAATAGTGTTGAGATCCTTTGAAGTTTCTAGAGCGGTCACCTTAGGTCTCCGTTCCTTTAGCAGTGATCTTAGAATTTTTGTTACAGCCTCATCATTGGGATATATCTTGCCAAGTTCTTCAAGGCTGTGATGACGTTGTTCAAACGTTCGTAGAATTCATCTATTGTTTCTCCCTGTTTCATTCAAATAGTTTCATATTGATGAACTAAAATACTTATTCTATATTTATTTTCCTCATTCGTTCCTTCAAAAGTAACTTGAAGATTGTCCTATATTTCCTTTGTTGTAGAGCAGTAGGATATCTTTTCATATTCTTTTGAAGATAGTGCACAGATTAGATAATGTCTTTCTTTGGAATTTAGCTGTGTATTTCTTCTATTAGCATCAGTCCACACTTCTATGTCATCAGTAATGGGAGGTATGGCTCCAACTTTGATATTTTTCAAGATCTCGATATCTACAGATTGAAGATAAATAGTCATTCTCTTTTTCTAATATGAATATTTATTTCCATTGAAATAAGGAGGCTTTGAGATGGATTATCCTTCAAGGCTTCTCAAATTGTTTGCCATGATCTATCACGTGCTGTAAAATACATTAAATGTGAAACCTTACTTTGATGCCAAATGACAACACACTCACAAGAGGGGGGTGAATTTTGTGTGACTTAAAAAATTTTACAAGTTACTATCAATTCTTGTAAACGATAAAAACTTACTAACATTCAACAGAAAATTCTATAAATAGAATGAGCTTGTCAACGTTTAAAAAACAAAAGACAAAAGAATGACCTAATCTAAAAAACCTCCATTTGCCACTTTGGGAAAAGCTAAGGAAGAGGGAAAGGCTAAGAGAGAAGGTGGAGCTTTTGCTGCTTCAACCTCTAAATCTCCCAAGTTATCTTTTCTTCTTTCCATCTTTTGTTTAGTTCATTTAATTTTTATATCAATTTCATTTTAATTTTATTGTTATTTTCTTTTATCTTTTATCCCCTTTTGTTTCTATTTTGCAATGATGACTGTATGTAATATAGGATAGACTCTTCACCGAATTCAAAACGTATAATTTTTATTATTCAAGGAACTACCAAAATATACCTTTCTCTTATTTTATGTGTATTTTTATTTTATTTTGCATTCTTTTATTGTGTATGTAGCACCCCACTCTCGCAAGACACGTGCCCGACATCCGTGGTGATATCCGAGTACGTACCCCACGAGGGTAGCA
>JANITX010000212.1:7411637-7422107 GCA_027564395.1 Erythroxylum ulei | reverse complement strand
GAAGACACAAGTGGGAGGGAGATGTCGGAATTTATAACGAATTTACCAAAGGACTTACCGACGGAAATTTCCATAGGTGAATTCAAAAAAATTCTATTCCGCCAATAATTTCCGCCTTTTTACCGACGGAACGAAAAATTCCGTCGCTAAATCTATTTATTGACAGAATTTACCTACGGAATTTTCCGTAGGTAAGCTCAAAATTTTTTTATTTCGCTAAAAATTTCCTCCAAATTTAGCGACAAGTAGTAGTACCATCGGTAAATCACTCAATTTTAGCGACGGAAATATGCTTTCCGTTGCAAATTTCCAACGGTAATTTTTCGTTGCTAACTTGTAATGATTACCGACGGCCATATTTTTTCGTCGCTAATTTTGTCGCAACGAATTCCCTCCAAATTTAGCAACGAGTAGTAGTACCGTCGCTAAATCAGTCAATTTTAGCGACAGAAATATGCTTTTTGTCGTTAATTTCTAACAGTATATTTTTCGTTGCTAACTTGTAGTGATTATTGACGACAATATTTTCTGTCACTAACTTCCATCGCTAATTTAGCCGAGACGAATTTCCTCCAAATTTAGCAACGAATAGTAGTACCGTCGCTAAATCACTCAATTTTAGTTTCCCACAATAATTTTTCCATCACTAATCCACATTTTTCTTATAGTGTCTGTAGCATCATTTCTCTTGAAAGTGATATCATTGTTAAATCTCTTATGCTTTAGAAAAATCATTAAAGCTCATATTGAGCAAATTACATTTTCATCTGTTGAGAGCTTGTAGAAGCTAGCTAAATACTACTAGTTTGAAAGGTTAGAGAATCTTGAAAAATATGTACTCATGAGCTTGAAGGGGCTCGTTAAATTACTACTTAGGATTTTAGTGAAACACTCAAGTTGAATACTTGGGGACTGGATGTAAGTTTGGGTCATAAGCCGAACAGATACATCGATTGCATCATTCTATCCTTCCTCTTAACTTTTACATTTTTATATTATATTGTCTGTGTGTCTTTATTTTAGCAAGAAACTCCTTCGCTTTTATGATAGGTTTCTTTTGTTTTCAATTTGCAAGAGGTTTCTTTCATTTTAACAAACGTTTTCGATTTTAAATTATTTTAACAAGATTTATCGTCTAACGGGCTCTTGTCGTTTAACAGGCTTCTATCGTCTGATAAACTCTTATTGTTTTAAATTTTAATGGCCTTGTCTTTATACGAATTGAAAGTAACTAGTTTACAAGTACACGCAATTAACCTCCCCTATTATGTATGTTTGTTTTATTAGTCTTCAAATTGTAAGTCTGACCTTGTATATATGTTATAGAGAGGGTACAAATTCAAACCATCCAGCTTTTTGTTTTAATTTGAGTTGGGCGGATTAATCTTATTGTTTTTATCTCTTCTTCTTTCTAATTGAAGCCAACGAGAATTTTAAATTAAACAAATGGACAACAAAATAAAGAAAGAACTATAGTTTAATCAAAATTTAATATAGTCAAACTTAACAAATGTGTTTAATACTTAGTTTAAAAAAATGTTATGTAATAATTAGGTTTTTGCAAGTTTGCATTTCATTAAATGCAGGAAATACTGTCTTGTCATATATTGGGTCTTCAGGTTAAAGATTAAGACAAAATTTATTAATTAAAAAGTATTATAATAAGTTGCAACTTAGGTCTGATATTCCCCATTTAAGTACTTACCATTTACGGATATAATATAAATAGGTAATAATGTAACACTATTTCATCAAAAGACTTCATCTCTTTGGTTCGGTCCTCACAAAAATCACAAAAGAAAAAAAAAGTAAAATAAATATCGTAAAGACTAAAACTGAAAGGCCCAAATCGGAGCTCAATGGAGTTATCTTGTAAATAGGCCATTCCGACGGGTTAGATCCATATTTCTGGTTTGGAATCGATCCAAATCACATGGGAAACGGAGCTACAAGCCCACCCATGTATGTCGGGTCAGAACAAAAGATAAATTAATAACTAAAAAGGAAAGGAAATTAGAAATTAGAAAGTAGTCTCTATTAAAGGAAATTAGAAATTAAATTTATTTCTAAAAAACAACGGTTACTAGTTGCGAAGGATCTCTCTAACACAGGAAGAGGTTACGCAGCGGCAGAATCTCTCTTTCTCGCTCGTTCTCTTGCTCGGTCGCCCTGAGCCATATGATTCATGCGAAGCTTTGATCACGGCCATTTGATTCCTGCAACTTTCTGACTATGACGTCAATCAGCTCCGTCGAACTCAATTTCCTCGTTTTCCGCTACCTGCAAGAGTCAGGTCAGTCCAATCCTCCTTTATTTATTCTCGAATTCGTTTTGTGTTGATTTTCTTTTGCAATTTATGGTGTTTTGGTTTTCTTTTGTTTGCCTCGCACCTTTCTGTTTGTGGGCTCTGGTAAGGTTAGGGTTTGGTTGTGTGTTATGGCAGTAATTTGAGTCTGTAAACTGGCTATGTTGGTATTTGTTTTGTTGAGTTTGCTTTTGGTTATCGTGTGAGAGAAAGAGGAGGTGGAATTTGTAGATCTGTGATAACTAGTGGATCTCATTTGTATATGACTATTTTCTTCCGTTAATTTCAGTTAACCAGAGCATGAGTTTCAATTTTGTATTGTGAATCAAATGCCTGGCCTGTTTCTTAAGACCCCGTTTACTTTTTGAAATTGTTAATTTGGTCTCAGACAAGCTAGGGTTTTGTTTGGAATAACAATAATTACTTGAAAATGTCATAAATCAACAATATTTCCAACTTGAGAAATTTATGTGGATTTTGAAATTGCCCTAGTTACTGCTAGTATTGGTTGTTTTATGCTGCAAATATTTCTCATGCAGGTTTTACGCACTCAGCATTTGCTTTGGGATATGAGGCAGGTATCAACAAATGTACCATAGACGGGAATATGGTTCCACCTGGTGCTCTGATCACATTTGTACAGAAGGGACTTCAGTACTTGGAAATGGAAGCAAATTTGAGTAATGTTAGCATGCATAAAACTTCACTTCTTGATGACTTACAGTTCCTTTTTACTCCATTAACAGCATACTAGGTTACATGCCTTAGGATTTATGTTGATCAATGTTTATTTTAAGCTTACCAGAGTGATGCTGATGTTGATGAAGATTTCTCCTTTTTGCAACCTTTGGATCTAATCACCAAGGATGTCTACGAATTGCGCCAAATGATAAGAGAAAAGAAAAAAAGTTTGCAGAAAGACAGAGATAAGGAGAAAGAGAAGGAGAAGGAGAAGGAGAGGGAAAAGGAGAAGGAAAAAGAAAAGGAGAAGGAGAGGGAGAGGGAGAGGGAGAGGGAGAAAGAGAAAGATAAGGAAAAAGATAAAGAATTAGAAAAGGAAATTGAAAGAGAACGAGCAAGAGTAAGAGAGAAGGAAAGGATGGAAAGGGAGAAGGAACTTGAAAAGGATAGAGAAAGGATCGAAAAGGAAAAGGAGCGAGAAAAGCAGCATGAGAACAAAATTGACAGAGAGATGGTTAGTGATCAAGAGGACAAAGTCAGTGTAAAACAGGAAGAAAATGGAATTTCTGGAGGTGAACTACTATATATCCCATTTAATAATTCTTTTCATTTTCATTTTCTCTGTAAAGGCTTGGTATGTATGCTATCTTGTAAAAATTGTGAGTTTGTAGTATTTGTGCTTTATTTGTTGTATCGTTTGTTTCCATTATTTTCATTTTCACATTCTTTGGAAAATTGGCATATGTGATCACGTAACATTTAAACTGCTAGGATGTTCGACTTTTCTTGACCATGTCTAGTTATAATTTGGAAGGCACAACTATGCAATTTCTAAAGATAGTAATGTGCATTAACATGACTGTTATACAAAGTTGTTGATCGCCCTGTTTCTGGTACTCTGGGCATGTCTGGCAAGCAATATTTTGGTATTTGAGTTTTATTTATGAATATTGATGCATCTTGCTAAACTTTACAGCTAATAAGTTGATCAACTATGTGGTTGATGTTCTCCCTTAAGGTTTATTATGGGAATTATGAAACATGATACACACTCCTTTTGATGCAGGAGCGATAGTCTTTTGTTGCTGTTCATGCCATTGTTGTGTTATGTTCACATTTTTGCATTACTGATTGCATTACTACAGTATCGCTCTTCATGTTACCTTTTTGGTGTTGCTCTGTCTGTATTTTATAAGCACTTAGATTTTGTAGGTTGTTTTTAGCTTCAGTGGATGGAAATCTTCAGAAATTTTAGTTGGCATCTTTTGACATTTCCTGGTTGCTAATCCAGAATTCTGATATTGTGATTGTTTAATCCATCTGTCTGTTTCTATTTTAACCCGGTTTATTAATTTCTATGTTCTACATTGCCTTATATGAGACACGCAGTAACACGTTTTCCTACAGTGCCTATTGAAGTAATTTGAGATATTTTTTTTAATAGGACTAGAGCCTATGGATCTCTCTACACCATCAACATCTCAGACGTGTGAAATTCCTAGTAGTGATGTCATGATTCTAGAAGGACACACTTCTGAGGTTTGCATACTCTGCCTTTGTTAATTCTTTTATTTGTAGAATATCCAGTCATATTGTGATTTTATATCAATTATAATATTACTTCATTTGCCCTCTGTTGATCTTCAGGTTTGTGCTTGTGCTTGGAGCCCAACAGGATCACTTCTAGCGTCCGGGTGGGTGCTTTTATTTTGAATGAGACTTTTGTTTGATTCTTTCTTTGCAAGTGTAAATACTGCTAAGTACAAGGTGAAGCTTATTATGTTTTGATATATGAACTTCTTGGTTTTCGCGAGAGCATACTGTAATCATGAGGTGAATAATGTCAAGGACAAAGGAATTGAATTTGTTTGTTGAATAAATATCATTAATTCCTTGAGTTATTATTCATGCTCTTAACTCTTGAACAACTGATTTGCTTGTTATCCTGGGGGTTCACACACTTGTTATTTGGTTGATAGGTTAGATAATGTAGTGTTAATTTTACACACCTTGGAGTTCACACACCTTAATGCATGTATGCATCAATTTTACACAGTGGTGACTTATTTGATTGGAACACCTCTGGGTGATGACTTCATTTTTTATTGATTATGTTTTTATTGATTATTATTTCGTTATCATTTAGTGGTTTTCTCTAATGAATTTATACATGTATCTTTGATGTAATTGTCTTGAAACTTTTAGGTAACATTTGGATCATGGAGTGTGGTTGGAAATCCAACTCCATTGTAACTGAACTGGAATTAGAAATCTATTTTTCGGATTTGCAACAGATTGTGAAGCTGCTCAACAGACATTGAGTCATTGCTTTTGGCAATTTTCATCCTTACCTTGAGATCGGAATTTGAAAAAGAGAATCACAGCAGTACTCTTTGTAATTGAGTCCAAGTTTGGTTTTTTAGATTGTTTGATGTGATTGAAGGATTGTAGAAGCATGTGAAGGTGGTGTGATTTCTTGTTCTTTTGCCATATATTTACACTTTTATTGTAATTTTTCTCAATTTAAGATCTGGAGATTCTACGGCACGAATTTGGACCATACCAGAAGGAAACTTTAGATCTGGTAGTCAAAATGGTCCTTCAGATGTGTTGGTTCTGAAGCATGTAAAAGGAAGAACAAATGAGAAGAGCAAAGATGTTACAACACTGGATTGGAATGTGAGTGCTCTAACAGCTTTGTCTAAGTGTCCATCTATCTTGCACATTGTCCTTCCACTAATTCATTGCATGCTTCGCCTGTGATATCAATAATGGATTGAAGGTTTACAGATCTTTATAAAGTACTTGATAATAGTGTCTGCTAGAGTTTTTTGGATTGAGGGCTCACTTTTTCTCTACATTTGAATGCCTTGGCATTTGATATGTAAACTGAAAAGTGCTTGAAGGTGGTTGCAGTAGTCAATGTGAACAAATTTCTTTCGTGTAATTTGTTTATGCTGCTAGTGGTGGCTGAAGATGTGATAATGAAAATGGTGTTATCCCTCCTCTTCTTTATTGTCGTCAGATTTTCTGTGGCCATAAGTCTTTTCAAGCCTTTTCTACTTTCACAGATGCTACATACTTCACCAGGTGCCAATTGTCCCCCTTGATTTTCTGTACTTGTATTCTTATCTATCCCTTTCTTTGTATTTACAGAGTGAAGGAACATTACTGGCAACAGGGTCATATGATGGGCATGCGAGAGTTTGGAGTGTCAATGGTAAGATGTTTTTGCATAATTTTTCTAACTTGCAGGTATGGAAAAGACATTGCTGTGAATCTGAGTGTATCTTGTGCATATTATCAGTAAATCTTTTTTATCAGAAGATCCAAAACATAGTGGGTGAATAGAGACATTTAATAGCATTATTAAAATGACAGTTTCAAGCAGAACAGGCCTAGGGCTTCTAATGTACTAGATTAGTTGCTTTTGCAGTATAACATACTGTTCCTCTTTTTCTCTCACTCTTGCTCTCTCTCTGCACGCGTGTATGTGTTGTTAAGTTAGTACACTATTATTTTTTTGAATCAATGTCAGCCGATTCCAGCCCTTATAAAGGATTGTGTTTCGCTGATTTAGGTGAGCTGAAGACTACATTGAGTAAACATAAAGGACCAATATTTTCTCTGAAGTGGAACAAGAAAGGGGATTATCTTCTTACTGGAAGTTGTGATAAGACAGCAATAGTATGGGATGTTAAGGCTGAGGAATGGAAACAACAGTTTGAATTTCATTCAGGTATGGTGTTTCACTGGATTTCAAGATTCAGTTGTCGACTTTCCCTCGTTTTGTTCTTTGTTTGTTTACAATATGAATACCAAAGCAGTATTGGAACTAAACACTTTGAACTTTATTAAGTGTAAGATTTCAGTGAATCTCTAGAATATATATATTTTTTATTTTTCTGGTTTGTTTCTTTGTTAGTTTCTCTATTCTTTTATGGAACAGAAATCTCATAGAAGGGTTGGAGCTAAACTTCCAATGTGGCTATGATTTTAGGTCCTATACTAGATGTGGATTGGCGCAATAATGTCTCCTTTGCAACAAGCTCCACAGACAATATGATATATGTTTGCAAAGTTGGAGATACCCGCCCTGTCAAAAGTTTTGCTGGGCATCAGGTTAGTTCTTGACTGCTCATTTTTGCCACTGTAGATGTTTTGGGTATAGTTTTATCAGCTTTGCTTCATTTGTAATTGTTCATAACGAGCTTGTGGGTCCTGATCAGTCTCTGGCTTTTTCCATGAAATTTTGACCCATATTTATGTGTAACAATGCAATGTTAACAATGTTTTGTTTAAGGAATCCACCTATCCTTGAAACTGAGAAAGCCTTTTCTACAAGCAGCTTTTAGGAAACTATCTACAAGCACAATTTAGGCACACAACAAATTTGTGACTGCTTTAGTTCTTGATGAGACCGCTGAGTTTAGTGTTTAAGTGGTTTCTTTTCAATAAGTTAAAATGGCAGGAAATGAAACTTACTATGCCATTTATACTTTGGTAAGGCTTATTGGAGCCATTCTTATGTTTTTCTTTCCTTTAGATAATGGATGGTCTTATGTATTTAATTTTCTTTCAACTGAAAAATCATAGATTTTGTGAAAACATGACACCCTGAGGTTAATGTTTCAAACTTTTTGCCACTGCAGGGGGAGGTTAATTGTGTCAAGTGGGATCCAACAGGTTCATTGCTGGCGTCGTGCTCTGATGACATTAGTGCTAAGGTTTTAGCATTCTACCTTAATCTTCTAATTTTGGTATAACCGTGTTCTAACTTCAAGTTTTGTGATCCTCAATTGCTACATGTATTTATATTACTTGCACCATTTGCTAGTCTTGAAGTAGGTAACTCCAAAAAATAATACTTCTCCCATTTGGCATTGAACCCAATATTCAATTTCATACCTTTCTCGTTGTTCTTTACTGTTTATGCTACTAGTTTAATTGTTGACTAATGGAGTCTATATGCAGATATGGAGTATTAAGCAGGACAAATATGTTCATGATTTGAGGGAACATCACAAGGTCTTTATCTTTTATTTTTCTCATTAACCGCATATATTTGTTACATCAGCTGTAAGCCAGTCTCATTTTATTACATTTGTTTCATGATCTCTATGCAGGAGATTTACACTCTCAGATGGAGCCCCACTGGAACTGGTACAAACAATCCTAACCAGCAACTAGTGCTGGCAAGGTAAATTTGTTGCTTTCTAAGACTTGTTTGTTAAGTTATGGATGACCATTTACTTGGTTCACCTGTCCTAGTTTCATGTACTTGCTACACATAAAATGTTTTCATCATTTGGTGTTCTCTGTATTGGCAGATCTAGAAACTTGTTGATGTTCTTCTATACATGCTATAATATTCTGTGGCATGTCGTAGGATGAGAGTTATTACCCAAGTTGTTTTAATTCAACTTTCCTTTTGATTTTTATGTAGTGCATCATTTGATTCTACGGTCAAGTTATGGGATGTGGAACTTGGGAAACTTCTCTGCAGTTTAAATGGCCACAGGTATGCCACTTAAATACTACAGCCTTTAAAGTATCCAATTGTTCCATTATCTTGGAAAGTTAGCACCAGCTTCACGGTTGAAATGAACCATCAGTTTTAAGGTGAATTAAATCAATTTTCCAAACATTGATATACCACAGTAACTTTCTTTTGTCTGAACATTTGTGGCAAAAAAAAAAGAAGTTTTGGGCCTATATGGAGGAATAATGATAAAGGCTTTAAGGTCACCCATCTTAGTTTATTCTAATAATGCCAAAGAATGCTAATACTTGATTTTCACCTTTGGTTTCCGTTTCTCAGTGGACCTTGGCAATGGTACATGTGAACTTTGTAATGGGCCAAAATGCACACTGGTCCACAATTAAACTTCCATACTTCTGGATCTCTTTAAAGGAACTTTCTTTTGGTAATTAGCATCCTTGTGTCAGAGTTCATCAAAATTTTCCTGCCTTTTATCCAGGGATCCTGTGTACTCTGTGGCATTTAGCCCAAATGGAGAGTATTTGGCCAGTGGGTCGCTTGATAGATGCATCAACATCTGGTCATGGAAGAAAGGGAAGATCGTGAAAACATACACTGGCCATGGGGGAATTTTCGAAGTTTGTTGGAACAAAGAAGGCGACAAGATTGCTGCCTGTTTTGCCAACAACATAGTTTGCGTTTTGGACTTCAGAATGTAAGATTCAAAGAGTTTTTAGGATGTAGATTCAGTGCTCTCAGGGGTTACGGAATAGCTCTAACAAGTTGATGATCACTTTTCCATTCGTTATTTTTCACCTGAAGGGCACAGGGAAAGAAAGATGTACCTCTCAGTTATGTAGGCTCAACATCTTAGATTAATTGTAGGTGTTACTAATTTTTGGCATCTGTTTTAAGTTGCTGGTAAATTCTCACTCCCCCGGTAGGGATCTCGTAGTACATGAATCTGTAACTATCTATGTACAGGATCATTATATTGGAACCATGAGACTGGAATTTTCAGGTTAATTCTTGTTTAACTTGCAAAAATGGACGAGAAAAAACAATAGCTTAATGAAGATGCGTTAGACAAACATAAATTTCAATTTTCGTTGTTTGTTAGACGTATAGAGCAGTTTGAGATTGTTGGTTAGGTTTAATGTCAAGTGTCAGCGGTTTATGATCCTCGGGAAAAGCTTTCCTTGTTGTTTAGAGGAAGGTATGCATTTGATTTCTTTGAATTTCTTCTAGTAGGCCTTGGCGCCGTGGTCGAATTGAATTGATTTTTATTGTCCTGTAATTAGCACCTATTTGTGGTTGAATGTCGTAGGAAGGCAAGTGTTTGTTCTTCATATCATTTAAAAGCATCCTGTCCACTTTGCTTTCTACGCATACAGAGAACGGAAAATCTGAAGGAATTTCTCCAAGCTTTTGTGGAAATTCTTTACTCAGGTATGTATATATAAATAAGAACTGAAACAAAGGAAAGATTCCTATATTTTCGCCACCTAGGATGTACACACTCCGTATTATTAATCTATGTCTTCAATCAGAAGTTTAATAACAACTGGATGATGACAAAATTATCAAAGATTGACATTCCTTATTTCTATTCAATAATGTACTAACGTTAATCGCTAATCTTCGTCTTATTCTTGGTATGTCATCCATTAAATATAATTACTTTAAAAAGTTATTATTGTTACGTGATTAACTTTGTGCCAATTATCACTAAATTAGAAACAGTTATTAGTACTATAAAACTTAACATCTGTGGTTGAACGAGAGAGACAAAATATGGCATTGTACTTCAATTTTGGAGCAGAGGATTAAACTTAAGATATTCGGGTTTGGATTGAGGTCATAGAGAATGTAGAGAAGCGTAGGGGCGGTGGAGCATGAAATTCAACTGTGGGAATGGGTGATGGTCATGCACATTGTGCATTTGCATCCTCAAGTCTCTGAATTCCTCTCTCGGAGTCGCTTCTCTTTTCCGTATTGGCTT
>JANITX010000212.1:7353069-7381115 GCA_027564395.1 Erythroxylum ulei | reverse complement strand
TTGGAGGTTTGTTGAGGATTCTTTTGTACTTTCAACTCCTTTATTGAGGCTTACTCGGAAGGGAATAAAATTTCAGTGGGATGATAAATGCAAGGCGAGTTTCTGGGAGCTAAAGAAGCGATTGACTTCAGCACCAGTGCTTGCCCTACCTACCCAGGGAGCAGGGTATGAGGTATACAGTGAAGCCAGTTACTAGAGACTTGGCTATGTACTTATGTAAACCGGGAGAGTAATCGTATATACATCTAGATAGCTGAAGAAACATGAGCTAAATTATCCTATACATGATTTAGAGTTTGCAGCGGTAGTATTTGCACCTAAGATTTCGAGACACTATTTTTATGGGGATATTTGTCACATATAAACCGACCACAAGAGTCTAAAGTACCTAATGATACAAAAAGAGCTAACTCTCAGACAAAGGAGATCGTTGGAATCGATTAAGGATTATGACCTAATAATCAACTATCATCCAGGAAAAGCCAATGTGGTAGCTGATGCATTGAGTCGTCAGTCCTGTTTGATAGTAACTGATAGGCAAGATCCTTACATAACACATTTGATGAGTGTGCGTAGCCTTGGGGTTGGGCTCCCAGTGACAGAGGATGATGGAACATTGCTACCATGGTTGAAGTTTGGCCGACATTATTTGATGAGATCAGGAGATCGCAGGCTGACGATCTTGAGTTAAGAGTTATTCAGGAGAAACTGTTATCTGAAGAGTGAGGGGTTCAGACTAAGAGAAGATAGGTTGTTAGTTTTTAGAGGTAGAGTCTGTGTGTCGAATGACCAAGGCCTTAAATGAGCTATCTTGGAGGAAGCTCACAGTTCAGCTTATGCTATGCATCCTAGTAGTACCAAGATATATCGAACTCTTAAAGAGAGTTATTGGTGGCCAGGGATGAAGAGAGAGATAGCAGAATTTGTGGCCAGATGCCTTCCCTGTCAACAAATTAAGGCAACGCGTCAGAAACCAGCAGGTATGTTAGAGTCCTTGCCTTTCCCAGAATGGAAGTGGGAGCATGTGATGATGGATTTTGTAGTCGAGCTACCCCATACATCGAAGGGACATGATGTTATTCGGGTTATAGTGGATAGATTGACGATGTTTGCTCATTTTCTGCCTGTCCACACAACCTATTCATTGGAAAAGTTGGCAAAGCTATATCTCGATGAGATTGTGAAGCTGCACGGGGTACCAGTTTCTATAGTATCAGACAGGGGCTAGAGTTACACCTCACGATTTTGGCCAAAATTCCAGGAATCTTTAGGAACTAAATTGAAGTTTAGTACTGCCTTCCACCCCCAGACCGACGATCAGTCAGAGAGGACCATTCAAATATTAGAGGACATGCTGAGAGCTTGTATGATGGAATTCCAAGGGAGTTGAGACGGGCACTTGTCTTTGATTGAGTTTGCTTATAACAATAGTTATCAGACAAGTATTGGTATGCCAACTTATGAAGCACTTTATGGAAGGAAGTGCAGGACACCTCTGTGTTGGGATGAGGTTGGTACGGACAAAATAGAAGGAGCTGAATTGATAGAAGTCACCACAAAGAAGATAAAAATCATTCGAGAGAAGATGAAAATCGCCCAGGATTGACAAAAGAGTTATGCAGATAATAGGCGATGATCGTTAGAGTTTGCAGTTGGTGACAGGTTTTTTCTTCGAATATCACCATGGAAAGGTATCATCAGATTTCAGAGTTGAGGAAAGCTAAACCCTCGATATATCGGTCCTTTCTGCATCTTGGAGCATGTCGGGACCGTGGCGTATCGGTTGGAATTGCCACCGGACTTGGATAGGATCCATAATTTATGTCATGTTTCTATGCTTAAAAAGTACTTACCAGATCCATCTTATGTTTTGGAGGCACCCCCCGTAAAATTGAGAGAAGACCTAAGTTTTGAGGTGAAACCAGTGCAGATTTTGGATCGACAGATAAAGAAATTACACAGTAAGGAGGTACCCACGGTTAAGGTTCTTTGGAAGAGCGATAAGGTCGACGAGATGACATGGGAGCTGGAGGATACTATGACACGTCAGTACCCCTACTTATTTTTGTCCCCAATTTAGGAGTTTCGAGGGCGAAACTCTTTTGAGGAGGGGAGGACTTGTAACACCAGATTTTTCGGGCCTTTTGTGTTGTTTTGTATATTGATGTATACATGGTTGTATATGAGTTTAAATATGTAATTGAATCCTTTTGGTACATATGTCAGTTATATATAACATTATATGCCCTTATATGAACTTAGGGTTATCGGTATACGGAATCTTGGAAATTTCCGACACATAAGCTTTTAAGTGTGTAAAACGGATGGATAGGATTGTGGTGGTTAAATTAAACGTGTTCTAATGCATTAGAGATGATTAGACATCATTAATAGACTTATTAGACACTTATAAAGCTAAATTGGAGAAGTTGGTGTATATATGGACTAAAGTGCAAAATTTGTAAAAGTTAAGGACTTAATTGTAAATTTTCAATTCTTTAACGATCAATTTGTAATTTTATAAATTTTAGGGGCCTAATTATAATTTTCAAAAGTCCAAGGACCAAAATGAATATAAAATTTTTGGTCATTCCCAAATTTTGGACTTAATGCAAATTTGGAAAAATTTTGGAGGGCATAATGGTAATTTTACATAGCTAAGGGAAAATTGGTAAATTCATCTTGTTTGGTCAAAGAAGAGTCAAATTCTAGACTCTTCTACATGTGGTGGCCGTGCAACCCATTAAATGGGCATTAAAAGACTTAGTTTTTATTAAAAGAAAGAAGAAGAAAGGAGAAGAGAGGAGGAGAAGAGTATTTTCGGCCATCACCCAAAATTTCACCATTTTTTTTACTTTTCAACCCAAGCCAAAGTGTTCCAAGCTAATTTGGGGTCAAGGAACTGAAATCTATTATTAGATTTGAGAAATTCTTAAGGAATTTGAAGATATCACTAAAGGAAAGTATAGGTAAATTTTGTCTCATCTCTCTCTACATTAAGATTTTAAGCTTGATGTTAAGATATGTTGTTCTCTGTACTTGATTATGCATGAAACATGGTTTAGTTGAATGAAATATATCATGGAGAGGGTTCATTAAGTCAAAACCAAAATTGTCCCCTTTAGGTGGAAGTTGGTGAATTTTTGAATATCTTTTGAAATTGATGGTAAAAATGAATTCTATGGTGTTAATTATACATGTATAATGTGAATTGATGATAAAAAATGAAGAATATGTGTGTTCATTAAGTATAGGTCGAAATGGTGGAGAGGGGGTGGATGAATGTGATGAGTTGTGTAATTGATAAATGTAGCTTAAATGAAAGGAGTTGGTTTGAAAGGAGTGGTGGAATGTGTCATTGATTGGAAGTGCTACCATATGTCATGTTAGGAGTATGAATTGTTATGGTAAAGTATTGAAAATGAGACTTGAAAGTCATGCACATTAGGTGTTTGATATAATGCCTAAGTGAATTTGACTTAGGATTTAAGGATTCTAAGGGTGTACATTGGAAGGAAACTATCATATTTGCTTATATTAAACTTGAAATTTTGCCTATATTGATGAATAATGGCCTAATACATTTGGATGAAAAATGTGCTTAATTATGTCATAAAATGAGTAAGTTTGGATTAAAAGCATTAAATGCCTTAGGAAATGCAAAAAGGGAAGCTAATGTGATGGCGTTTAAATATGAAATTTATGTTTAAATAGTATTTTTCATCGTATGTTGTTTTATGTATAAAGGCTCGGAAGCTGTGAATCGACAAGCTCGTACTGAAGATTGTTGAGGATAAGAGAGGGTATACCTTCTTTTGAGGTGAGTTGGGGAAACCATATTTCTCAAAAAGGATTAGAGCATCCTAAGACAAGTATGATGACTTGTATGTGAATTTTGAACCTACAAAATGTAAGGTAGAAATTGAATTTCAAATGGATGCTAATATCCTTATGTATTTAATAAATGGCATTATTTTGAACAAGCATGCATTTGGATTTCAAAAGATCGTTTTTCTTTGGTGAAATAATGTTTTCGAAGTTACTTATGCATAAATGAGTCATATATGCTGCATGTTTTTGTTCGTTTTTGGCGTAGAGCAATAACAAGTTTTCTTTTTATCGGTTGGACTGATAAATAAAGGCATGGTGCATTACTTGATTTTATACTTAATAATTAGACATGATTTGTTTTGTGATTGGTGAGAAAACGATTGGCCAATCGTGTGTCGAGAATAACTGATTATGATTAAGTGACCCCCATACCCTTGATGCTAGTACATTAAAGTCGAGTCGCCGTATCGACACCTTTCTACAGGACTCGCGGGTGATTCCACACCTAGGGTCTGGACACTGACGAGGTTATCACCTAAGGTCATGACGCTCTTATCGACTGTAGTTCGGACTCACCACGGACGAAAGTCGAGCCAACACCGAGTATCGGTGGGTGTGCACATTAGTTTGGCCGATTAATGGTGTCACAAATGATTGTTTTTGTCTTATCCTGATATTGGTTTGCCTATTGAGATTTGATTGATACATATGATGTTTTTATGCTTTTGTGTGCTAGAATTGGGACCAATGTTCATCGGATGAGTGAGTTAACAGGCTAGGCCTATGGTCCCTAACCAGTATACTTTGACTCATAGGCTGGGCCTATATGTTTTCTATATGATATATATTTCCTTCATAGATTATCTACACTGTCTTGGAATGAATCACTTCTATTTGTGATATATGCTTCTCCTGCTCAGGAGTACCAAGTGCACTCACCCCCTCCGCTTTCCAACCATGCTGGGTAATTTAGTATGCTAGAAGCTCTGTGAGGACCATGCGGCTTTTTGATATTTTCGGGGTGCTTCTACACATAGGTAGTCTCCTATTTGTACTTTTGTTGTCTAGTGGCTCGTGAATTGTGTTTATGTAAATATGCTTTATGATTTTGCTAGCTAACTTTTGTTTGCTTTGTGTTTGTAAAAGACTTTATGTATGAAATTTTGATACTTGAGTTGAGATTGCCTGGGGTTGGGGTTGTCTTGAGTGGACTAGAGAGTCCTGAAGTTGTGGTTGGATGTGAATATAGAAATGTGTTTAAAATTGTTTGCAGGTTTTTGGGATTTTTAAAATACAACCGTTGTGCTGCCCAAATTTTCTAAAAAAATATTTTAAAAAAGAGATATTCAGTAAGCCTTGCATAGTTGGATTAAGGATACTGCGAGTATCCTTAGCCCGAGTATGTGGCGGTTGTCGTAGGCCCGATGTTGTACCGGGTCGTGACAATTAAATTGGTATAAGAGCCATTGTTTTGCCTTTTCATGTGTTATTTTCGTTTTCAAAAAGTTCATGAGCCTTAGGAGTCAAGTCTGGGTGTCGAAAGTCTTTAGTCGAGAAGTTAAGTATCGAATCGTTAAGTTGACGTCCTTAATGGTCAGATGATTTAGACCTTGATTGGAGTACTTATCGACATTCATTGGGATGTTTGGGATAACGGATACGCTAGGCTTAGCCCAATTTATTTTATTGAACAATGTCTTCTCTTTAATTTTATAGTGATAACATGGTTGGACGAAGAAGGGGAAGGCGTCGCAATGTGAGACCTTTGCGACCCAAGCTGGAGGAACATAGCGCAGAACCAGCAGTAGCTAGCTCTTCGGCTCATAGGCAACCTCATACCGTAACACCACCAGTAGTAGCGCAGTCGGATTTATCACCAGTGTCGAGAGAAGCTCTGCAACAGGTGATGACATGGTGGGCATAGTACACTGTGCAATAGTAGCCTGGGGCTGGAGCGCCACAGATGCCACCACAAGTACCGCCACCACAACAGCCAGTAGCGGTACCTAGTCATACACCAAGGCAACACCCGATGTTTGATATTTCGGGTTATATCAAAGAGGCAAGGAACCTCGGGTGTAGTACTTTTGATGGGTGCGGTGGTGTTATAGAGGCCAAAACCTGGATGAAATGAACCGCAGAGACATTTCATGATATGGGTATGCCTGATGAGATGAAGCTAAAGGTTGTCATCCGATTGCTAGAAGGTGATGCTAGAGTTTGGTGGGAAAATGTCCAAGGAAGCTACCGTAATCAGATGACCTGGAGAGATTTTATCAGTGAGTTCAACGAACAATACTACACCAGATTTGATCGAGATCAGAAGAAGGCTGCCTTCTTTACATTGACACAAGGGAATAAGTCGGTGCACGAGTTTGACACAGAGTTGAGGGAGCTTGCCACTTATTTCCTTGAATATGTGGCTGATGAAGACAATCTGTGTGCTCGGTTTGAGACGGGACTGCATTTGGCTATCTGGGAGAGGATGACGGTTACCTCATCTGCTACATTCAAGGAGATGGTACAGTCGGCTAAGAGAGCTGAGAAATTGGTGAAAGAGCGTGGGAGACAGTGGGAAGAAAGGAACCGGAAAAGAAAGGGAGGAGGTTCTTTCAACTAGCAGCCTAAGAGGAGTCGCAATAGTTCAACTCCAGGTAGTATTGGAGGCGCTACATCATCAGCTGCCCACTTGTGGTTACCACGACTAGGTGGTCAGAACACTGCTCTTACTACTAGCTCTGCTTCCCGAGCTCGATCATATCGATCTGAGCAGTGTAGAAACTATAGGAAGGTACATGTAGGCAGGTGTACAGAGCCGAGAAAGTGTTTTCAGTATGGAGAGACAGGGCATCTGAGGAGAGATTGTCCCCAGCAGATTTGGACTCCGACTCAGGGAGGAGATAGCTCAGTGCAGTCAGTGAGACATCGAGGGGAGGCTGTCAGAGCAGGTGCTAAGTCTTCTGGATCTACACAAAGGACTGGTGTGGGTAGTAGTGCACCACCAGCCGGCCAGTAACGCCCAGCTATGTGAGCACAAACACTAGTTTATGCAATGACGGAGGAGGACGTTCGAGCAAATCCAGACACGATTACAGGTATGTTCCGGATGAATATTTCTTTGTTGTATATTGTTTTATTTTAAGGCTTACTTGTATAGTATCGGTAAATTGTTAAATTGTGTGAATACTAACCTATAGTGTTATAAGGTGTTATCTGTGTTTTGGGTAAAGATGTTAAAGTGTCGATCGACACTGGCGCGCAAAGATCTTTTGTCAGTATAACCTTTGTTGAGGATATTCGTCATCCCCTCGAGCCGTTAGATCATTCTCTCATTGTGGTCACTCCTCTTGGAGAGCAAGTGGCTTGCGATGAAGTATATACTGCTTGTGAGATTAAGATCGGTGATGCTGTGTTAGAGGTAGATCTTATTCCCCTCGATCTCCAGGATTTCGAGGTGATTTTGGGGATTGACTAGTTAGAAAGGTATCGCGCCAGAGTTGACTATTTTAAGAAAGAAGTGGAGTTTGAACCTCAGGATGGAATTTTGATTAAATTTACTGGTGACCGACGGGTACTCCCGAGTTTTTTGATATCGATGATCAAGGCCAAGAGATTGATTCGTCAGGGATGCCAAGCTTTCCTTGCACATGTAATTGACACTTCAGCAAAGAGGGTTGAACTGGGAGATGTCCCCATTGTGTGCGAGTTCCCTGATGTTTTTCCGGAGGAATTACCTGGATTGCCACCTAATCAGGAATTTGATTTTACTATTGACTTGGTCCCGGGGACAACCCCAATATCTATCCCACCGTATCGTATGGCACCGGCAGAATTGAAGATTCAACTACAGGTGGTATCAGAGCCGGTACCCGAACCGTTGTGCCAGCTAGGCTGGACCCTAAAGAGGGCTGGGCCCTACGGGGGGTGGAGAGTGTGAGATCCCACATCGGTTGGAGAGGGGAATGAAGTACGCCTTATAAGGGTACGGATACCTCTCCCTTATAGACGTGTTTTTCATGGCCTAATGCACTAGATCCCATCGGAACTCTGAGGTTAAATATGCTTAGATGAGAGTAACTCTAGGATGGGTAACCTCTAGGAAGGCCTCGAGAAAAACACAACTGTGAGGGGTTGGTTGGGTAAGGCCCAAAGCGGACAATATCTGTAAAGCGGGTGATCTGGGATGTTACAAGTGGTATCAGAGCCAGTACCTGAACCGTTGTGCCAGCTAGGCTGGACCCTAAAGAGGGTTGAGCCCTAAGGGGATGGAGAGTGTGAGATCCCACATCGGTTAGAGAGGAGAACGAAGTACGCCTTATAAGGGTATAGATACCTCTCCCTTACAGACGCGTTTTCCATGGCCTAATGCACTAGATCCCATCAGAACTCCGGGGTTAAATGTGCTTGGGTGAGGGTAGTTCTATGATGGGTGACTTCTTGGGAAGGCCTCGGAAAAAGCAAAACTGTGAGGGCTTGGTTGGGCCAAGGCCTAAAGCGGACAATATCTATAAGCGGGTGATCTGGGATGTTAAATACAAAGTATGTGAAGTCTACCTTCCTATGTTTGTCATCCTTCAATAAGCTCCCTTATGAAGTTCCATCATCTCTTGCTCACCGATATGACACACTCATATATACCATATTGTAGTATTATCATTTTTCTATCTTGAAGATTGAGAAATAATTACTAATCCCATTATTCACTTTCTTTTTAAGACAGAGATGGCATCTAGTAATTTTTCTTTCATCACAGTTAATACACCCTTTACCAACTTAAGCTGTCCATCATCACTAGAAATATTATACCTTTAACTATCAAGAGTACTCATAGAAATCAATTTTTTCTAAAGCTCAAAAGCATGCTAGGCATCTAATGTTCTAATAATTTCATTGTGCATTTTGATCTATACTGAACCATTGCCTTTAACAACACACTCTCCATCATCACCCAATCTGATAGTACCATTCCATTCTTTAAAAGAAGATAGTCAATCCTTTTTGAAAGTCATATGGTATGACATGCCAATGTTTATCACCTAACAATTTGTATAATTATAATTATTCACAATCAAAATATAACCTCATCTTCCACCCTCTTCTTCAAAACTCTCCTAGACTATAACAACACTTGTTTTTCCTATGTTTCACTTTTCTCGTTTCCATCCCTCTACTATGGATAGTCCCTATTAAAGTTCCTTTTTTTTTTTTCCGTTATAGTTAAAGCATGAAACAAACTTTAGCATTTAGTTTGGAACTTGAGTTACTCCTATTTCTATATTCTTTTCCTTGTTCCTTCCTCTAGTAACAACAAGACTCAAATTTGGTCCACCTTCATATATGTCAGGGCCCTTTTTCTTTAATTCTTTGGACTACAGAGCATCTTTTACATTACTGATAGAAGTAGTCCTTCTACGATATAACATGATATCAACAAAATTCTTACATGAATCATGCAAAGAACAATAATCTAACCCAAACACTTACAAATCTAAGATTATTCAATTAAAATTATCATTGTGATCTTTCTTCTGTGTACTTTCTATTATCCTTAAGGTATATAAATGATTCTTTTGACATAAACAATTCATAAGTGATTTTTATCTTATATTTCAATTCATTTCCATAAGGAAAAATAGATTGTTTAATCAACTACCTCTTGTAGGACCTTATGTCCAAAACCTTTTGTTTTAAATCAAAAAGGAAATTCCATTAGCTATAAGCTAAATGTGGGAATATTTATATAGAATCCATGAAGTGTAGAAGCTTCAGTTGAACCAAATAAGGCTTAAACAAAACATCTGGTGTTATACATGTTGCATGTGGAACTATTTTCAAAGTCATATTGTATGTATTACATGTGACATCTAGATTAAGCAATCTTTTTGGCTATCCCAGATGAAGTATTCTTCTCTTCATTTCTTTAGGCGATTTCCCATGGCTTCTTCTATTTGCATGCATATATGTATTCTGATGCCATTGATGACGTTAGTTATGGAACTTCCATATTATTTAGACTTCTCTATGAAGACACTTGGTTCCTTTCTTCCTATACTTCTGTAACCAAGTAAGAAAATGCTGCTTTGAAGATCCAATACTCTATTTTACTTAATTTATGTGTTCGTTCCATGCTTCACGATATGGTTTCTTTCCATATATCCGGTGGGTTGCATATATATCATCTATTTATTTTCTCCTTCCATGCTTTGTTAGCATATGTACATTCAAATAATAAATGATCAATGCTCTCTTGATTAAAAATACATAAGTAGCAACCATTAGGGATTTTTAATCTATCAATTTTGGGTAGTTTTTGTTGAATTGCTAACCAAATATTGATCATTGCACTAGATAGGATTTTATCCTCCCATACCTGTTTATGCCACTCTATTATAGGTTTAGAGTTCCAAAATAAGCTCTTTGCTAAGCAATTTGAGAACCATCCATAGTTTGTTTTTGTGCATAGTACCATATCCTCTTTGACACGATTAATGCTCGGATTCAAAAGATAAGATCCCCAATTAGTGTCTTGATCCATTTTTCTTATTATTTCTCAATTAGCTAGCACTAGTTATATCGTGTAAGCCTCCTAAAAATAGGCTTTAAGCTCCTGCAACTCAAGTTGTTCATTCATCACCCCCAAAGTTGACTATCTATCAAGCTAGAAGCTTCTGATCTCCTCATTTTCAAATTTTTAGTATATTGATTGTTTGATGCTATCCCTGATCTCTAGGAATATTCTTAGAGTAGTAGAGGCTTTCTCTAGAATTTTGGTGTTCCATAAACTGTTCTTTTGAATGTAGTGATGTCTGACCCATTTTATCTATATAGATTTCCCATCCTTGAATAATATCAATAACCTTCTTGTAGGCATAGTCATGATAACTATCTTCATGGGAATGAAACCCAATCCACCTTGATTTTTAAGTCTATAAATTTCTTTCTATTTAACTATTGCCTTAACCTTGCCTTATTCTCATTCCATAGAAACTTTTTGAGTAGCTTTTTAATTGATTTAAAACTACCCTAAGTAGGACCAGATAGGAGGCCCAGTACAAATACATTGTAACTAGCATTGAAAATATGAGCTAAACCCTTCCAACCATTAAAAGACATTTATTACTCTAGCTGTATAGCTTTATTTTGATATTTTCTACTAGTGGCCTAAAATTTGAATAATAAGGCCTCGTCGAATTAACTAATATCCAAAGATAGGTGAAAGGTAGTTCCAAGATCTTGATACCTATTATGATTGTTAACCATTGTACATTATGGTAAGCATGGTAGATAGATAGATGTCACTCTTCTCCTTGCTAATATAAAGACAAAAAATTCTATTGAATAACTTCATCATTGTCATGAGTGTGGAGACTAAATGATGGTATACCTTGAGAAAAAAAGGAGATCATCCACAAAGTTTAGGTTTATGATTCCACATATCTTGCATTTGGTGTGATATTTTAATAGTTTAGTTCTCTCAACAACCTTGACTAGGAGCTTGTTAAGTACCTCTATGGTAATGGTATACAAGAATGGGAAGATTGGGTCTCCTTTTCGTGGAACTTTTGCTCCTTTGCCTTCTTAAAGGTTCTCCAATGATTAGAAAATTGTAAGATACTTGATAGTTGTGAATTAGTATGTGTTTTCTAAGTATTTGGCATGCGTTTCTTGCAGGATATGTTGGTATTATTGGGTTTTAGGACTTGTTTTGTGTGTTTTTGTTTAGTTTCATCTTCATAGTTGTTCTTTTGTGTTTGATATTGGTTTAGGGTAGGAATTGATCATTTTAGTGTAGGAATGGAGGGTGGATACCTTTGTGATTGAGCTACAGATCAAGAGAAGAGAAGAGAAGAGAAGAGGAGTTGCTAAATAAAAAGAACCCACAACGGTGGGAAAGGACATGTTTCCCACAATTGTGGAAAATTTATGGAGAAAGTTTCTGTTAAGTTAACCCACGACTGTGGGAAGCACAAGTATAATTCCCACGATCGTGGGAACTGGAGGTCGAAGAGACACATAGGTTTGATGTATATTTTAAGGTTTTTGTAACTTTAAAAGATAGAGAATCCTGAAGGCCGCTAGAGGGTTGTGGAACTTGCTTCTTGGAGCTAAAAGACAGATTGAGAGCCTAGAGATAGGTGAAGATTCAAGGTTTCATTCCCGATTGGTCAAAGAGCACCCCATCATCCAAAATTTCCAGATTGGGCAAAGAAGAGGAGCTACTCCGTCCAGTCTTATTTCAATTTCTTTCTTTTCTAGCATGTTTATCATGGATTATTTGATTGTTGGGGATATTATGGATATTATGATTGGCTAAAACAATTTTTAGGGTTTGTTTTTGAATTATTTGTGAACCTTTGGTTATTGATTTAATGATATACATGTTTGTGTTATTTATTATGCTTAAACCCTGCAATAAATCGAGAGAGTGAGCTTGGTAATCTGTATTAATTGTACAACGAGAGTTGATGATTAATAGACTTATAAATAACAAGTTATTGATTTATTAGGAAGAGATTTCAATAGATCAATACACTGCCTATAAGACAGCTTCATATCTAGTTGAATGTTTAAGAAAGGCTTTGCACATCGAGAGATCTCAAAGTTAATTCTAATTTATTTAACTAGTGACATTTAGTTACACCTTGAGAAAGGGTAGCTAGAATTTTAGGAAATCTTGGTCCAGGCATAAATTGAATCAATTAATCAAAGGGGAGCAAATAGGAATAATGACAAGTCCTAATGTTTAATCTTGATTTTCTCCAAGTCTTAGTTTACGATTTTGGTTTGGGTTGCATTGTTCCTTGTTACTTTTAGTTTGTCTTTATTTTACTTATCTTTTTAAATTCGATTGAAATGATTTCTTAAACAAAGAACAACTTAAATTAAGTGGTGCCTACGCACAATCCTCGTGGGATCGATATCTGCTTTCAACTACAAGTATGACCCGTATACTTACGGTTTTGGGCATAAGACTAATAGTTTGTTTTGCATTCAATAAACACAATTATTCATTCATCACTTATCTTTAAATCTTAAAAGTATGTGTCACACATGGTTACCCACACTACTGTGTATAGTGACTATGTCCGACCTTTAAGCTTTAAAACTCGATGTTGCAAAAATACACGATAACAGTGACTTATATGATCGTGACTAATCTCGAAGCTTCGCCTTTCACAGTTATGAAGCTTACATGATCATACACATAGGCGTGTCTACCATTGACATGAGTATATGCCTTGCAGACACAATGGTGTACTCCAAAAACAATTTCAATTAATCATTTTCTACCTCAAATCTACTTAGAACTTCTTTCAAGCTAGATAATATATTACTAGAGTCCAGATTTAGTGATATTAAACAAACAAACATCCTTAAAATGGGACTGGACCATAATATTTGTCTTAATGCCAACTTTGTTGTTGGTGGTCTGAACTCTCATTTTACCTTCATTAAAATTGTTTAAAGAAAATAAGAACCAAAGGTGGAGCTTACTTGTACAAAAAGTGTCAAGCATTGAAACACTATTTTAAGGAGCATTTACAACAACATACATTTGGCTGCATAAATACAAGTTAAGTTTTCAACTACTAAGCAATAAATATTCTACTCGCTTGGTGTGGTTACAGTGTCGAAATGGAGAATTATGTTTCCATATGCACTCGGCTTTGGTTCTTTCCTATCTTGTCAGCCTCTTTAAAAAGTCATGACATGCACTCTTTTTTAGCTTCAATAGTTAATAACCACTTGTCTTCCTTCAGATAACATTGGATCATTGTACTTGTGTTTAGGAATCTCTTGATCTTCTGACCTCGATATATTGTCTGTTACTACCCTCCAGTGCTTTTCATGGAAGTGTAGATTGTGACAAGAATTTAAAATGCCCGGCATTTTCTGAAGACGAGTTCTTTCATAAGGCAAGTATGTGAGTCCATTATTTGAGTCCTGATAACAGTAGGTAAAAATCTCAAAAGATATAATTTTACACAAATTGTGAATGGTAGTTGTCACCATAAACTTTTTGATAAAAACAAAAACAAAAATAAAAACAATAAAAAATGAAATAACAAATCAACACCCGAGATTTGGTAACGCAGTTTGGCATACCTTGCCTACGTCTGCGAGGCCCTCACCCAGCTTAATTACTTTCACCTGTGATATAACAATAATTTTACTCAAGGCATTACAGAGCCGACTCACTTAACCCTTGATACTATCCCTCATCCTCACTACCCATAAAAGTAAATCAAACCCAATAGTACGACTACCTCATACTAACCTCAACAGAGGATTTTTCTCAACAACTTTTAACAATAAAGATAATAAACGGACAACTCAAGTGATTAAAATAATAAATAACATAGACAAATACACTTAAGATAAGAAAAACAACTTCCCTAATTAATTCAACTCCTTCAATGACAGATCAAAAAGTTGTTCACCAAGAGTACTGTTGTATTCAGTTGTTGGAATTTTTATGCACACCACCACCATCCATATTGGATATCACAACTTGAGCTCTATATGCCATTACTATTCCATCTATTGTAGCTATTGTTTAGGTGATAAGTACTTCAATCAATCATCCATCCACACAAAACTAAGTGAAGGTCTTTTCTTAACACTTATTCATTTAGATAATCACTCCATTGGTAGAGGATTCATTGTAGATGAGTAGATATGGCCAGCCCCACCTGATGCAAGTAATATCACCTTGGATATGAATCTAACAACCTCTTATGTTTTAGAATTAAAAGTGTCCACTCCAAGACAAACCAGCTGAATCATGCAAAAGATCAACATAAGGACCACAACTGCACACCAATCCAATCGACATAATAGACCAAAGAACTCACAATAGAAAACCCATCCAGCACAGGTCATATGATTCACCAAGAAGATTTCACTAGATAGAGTTCTATCTACATACAATCAGCTACCAAATATTATCCAAGATCACTTTAAAATATCAGCCTCCAAGTCATACAAAACTCCTTTTCAAAAACGACAGTATTCAGTTTAATACACATATGAAACCCAGCCACAGTCCAGCTGCAATCAACTAACCAAATCTCTAAAAAATGTGTTACCCCATCTTGATTAGAATTTAAAACTAATCAATATTATCTTGAAAGTACCAAAATTAAATAATAAGATATATAACATATATCTTAACAGTAGGCAAATGAATTTTGAAAATTCCCGAAGGATGTAGTTTTGCACAAACTATGAATTAGCCTCAATAGTTATAAGCTTTCTGACTAATATGAAAAACAAAACAAAATCAAAATGCAAAATAAACAAATCAACACTTGAGATTGGTAATGCAGTTCGACACACCTTGGTTACGTCTGTGGGGCCCTCACCCAACTTAATTACTTTCACCTGTGATAAAACAATAGTTTTACTCAAGGCATTACAAAGCCAACTCACCTAACCCTTGACACTATCCCTCGTCCTCACTACCTGTGAAAGTAAATCACACTCAATAGTACAACCGTCTTGTACTAACCTAAACTGAGGATTTTCTTAACATTATTTGATAATAAAGGATGAAAATAAAATAACTCAAGTGATTGAAATAACAACAAACATAAACAAAGACATTTGAGAAAGAAAACAACTTCCCTAACAATGTAGCTTCGTCAATGAAAGAATGAGAAGTTGTCCATCAAAAGAATCTACTATGAAGCTTCAATATCATCACTGGAACATCCCATACACAGCAGCTGAAAAGTCACCAACGAAATAAATGTCTTTCCACCGAAAATGTTACAAGCTATGAAGCTACAAAAATACTAAAACTGCTGGAAGTTTTTCATACAAAAACCATTATTGTTGACAACCCAAAAATTCCCTTATAATAGACAGAAAACACAACTCCTCAATTTGGAAAAATCACTAACAAAAGAAACGTTTCTTCACCGAAACATTGCAAACAACATAGTTGCAAAATCCATGATGCCTGCTAGAATACGCACACCACTACCACTGTCGACAACCACTAGAAACACACATAAGCAACTCCCAATTAGCCCAACAAAAATCACCCAAACGATCAAGAATATTAGCTATTGAAATCACGAAAACATTTAGAGTTTTTGTACACCACAAATCACAAAAGACAGGCACAAATTAACACACCATGAAAATGATTAACAACCATCAAAGATTTACGCAAATATAAGATAAACCAACTGCCAAATTCAACACATTCAATAACCAATACAACCCTAAATTGTTGTTAAAAATTTGAAGAATACGTAGTTGCTGAAATCACACGCAGTTAACAAACGTACAACCCTTCATAATCACGTAATCCTTGACAGAAAGATCAACAACACATTAAGATAATATCCCCACAAAATTAGCTACAAATATCATCCAAGATAGCTATAAAATCTCTAACTGCCAAGTCACCATATGCCCATCGTTCCTCCACACAAAATTAATCTTATTTTAGAACACATATCACATAAATCATAGCTAAAGAGAGCTACAAATATTCAAGACAAATCTCTAAAGATATTGCTACCTTAGATAGCCATTATCCTCAAAGTAGGCTATATTTTAAATCCCATCTTGATTAGAATTTTTAAACCAATTTAACCTTATCTTGAAAGAGTCCCACATAAATCCAACTAAGTCCAATTTCAAATAATGCCCAAAATTACAAAATAAGATATCATAACATATATCTTAACAATCTCCCCCTTTTTGGCATTATTTTTCACATATCAAAACTCTCCCTAAAGAAGATAATTGAATGCATAATATCAAGTTCACAAAACACATAAGAACTCCTCCTTAATCAAACTTCAAGTTCCAAATAACATCCATTAAGTTCACATAAGCAAAGTATCCAAATAAACACATATCCAAAGTTAAAAAAGCAGCCAAGTTCTCTAAGTAAACATAACACCCACATCTATTACATCATCCATTCTCCCCTTGGGACAAAAGGATGCTAAAAAGTAAGACTAATAATCATAGAGATACCTTGAAATCTCCCCCTAAATTGAGCAATCATATCAAATGAAAACAAACAATCCTATATCTCCCCCTGGTACAAAACAATGCCGAAATGAAGAATGTCTTCAATGTGTTCAATCTCAGTGAATAAAGCAACATAAAAATTAGCAGTAGGTGAGCGGAAGAATCATAAGCACGCCAAGATAAGAATTTATCACCAGTCAAAACACTTGCCAATATATTATTACTTACATCAAAACCATCCACATACGGCTGATTGAATTCAAAAATCTTAAAAATACATTCATCAAATCATAATCAAACTTAATCATTCTCCTCCTCCATAAACCATATGAACATATATGGCCCAAATTCATACAACCCACGATATGGAGAGAAACCAAGATAAAACTAGAGAGACCAAAATCATAGAAAACTTGAATCTTCCTAAAGGTCTCCAGCCAAACATCAACATTTTCTCGACATAACTCCGTAAATTAAAATCCAAAAATAGAACTCTCAAATCTTTAAACAGAACCTCATTCTCACATAAAATATACTATTTAATAAGGAAAGAAAATCCAAACACATACCAATTAATTGAACCTTAGAAAACTCATAAATCAGAAACTCAAAAAGTCTAGATGTTAACTCCTTCGAGCCCTCTTTTTTTAAAACAACATCAAAATGTACTTCAAAAATGTAAAGCATGCAGTCTCTGTGCCACTCGAAGAAATTCAAACCTAGCCTTATTCCTCGTCACATCATCTCTGTCATCAAATGTTTGGTTGATTTCTTTTCCAGTAACAACTAACTATAGATCTGGACAGTTTCTGGTATTAACTCCCTTGCATGTCTATTCAAATGTGTGAGGCTGATTTTTTCTAACCCAAGTTTGCTTTGATAATGTCGATTGCTACTGAAAGTTCATTGAAGAGTGTCTAAATTTTCAATTTTGAGCCCTTTGAAGTATCATCTATAACAACTTGTAACATTTTGGCCTTATGTGCCTGATAACCCCCACAAAAGTGACACGTAGGTATACATTTTCATTTCTTCATCGAAGTTTCTCCTTGGATGAATCTGGTTGCCCAGTTTTTCTCATCATTCGACTTAGAACATTCACCTTTATAGCCAATGCCTTGAAAGTCTACTATAATCTTACCAATTTTCAGCAACTTTCCTAACTTTTTGGTACCTCCATATAACATTCTTATCCTTTTTTTCATACTGACCAGCTTCAAATTTGTTTCATTTAGCTTATTTATTATAGATAACAACTTCTTCTCTGGATTTTGAATGATGTTCTTCATAGTATAGTTTTACTTCTTTAACTTCTCATTCTTCTTACATGTTTGGACCCATTTAGCATACGTTAACCCATAAGCTTTACAAATATTCTCCCTCTTGTAATCTAAGTCAATGTCTTCATTATCATAATTTGAAATTGAACTTTAGGCTGATTCATCTGTATTTTTCCTTAAATTTTGGAATGATTTATCCATGGTTTTATCATTATTTTCTTCCTTCTTCGTTGTCGTTAAGCAGCAACTGGACTTTTTCTATATAAAGCAACCAATGCAGCATTACTCACAAAGTTTGCTTCACTACCATACTCACTTTCGGACACATTCTCACTCTAAGTGCTCATACAAGACTTTCCTTTTCTCTTATTCAAAGTGTTAGCACGTTCCACTTGTATATGTCCGAAACCTTGACATTCATGACATTGAATTTTCTTCATTTTTCTTTTACCCTTTTGAGTTTTAACTTGTTGTTTAAAGTGGTTGTTCAATGAACTCCCACCGTTCTGTCTGAACTAGGGTCTATCTTTCTTCACTTTCTTTAACCACTGGCTGAAATTTCTTGTCAACAGCTCCGTATCCTCATTCTTATCAGATTCATCTTCTAAGTCATTCACGACTTTACCAATCTCAGCTTGCAATGTCAATCCTTTGTTCTTCTCTCATTTATCCATCAATAAATCCATCTCAAAATTAATAAAAATCTCAATTACCTTATCCAAAGACAATTCATTGATATCATTCGCTTCTTCGATGGCTACAATTTTTGGTATAAGTCTCAGAGGCAATGATCTCAATATCTTCTTAACAAGTTTCAAATTTGAATACTTCTTCTTAAGTTAATATTCTTGGTTTGCTATGTCACATAGTCTCTCATGGAAGTGTCCAATAGTTACACTTTCATCCATCCTCAGCTCTTCAAATCTCATAACCAACATCTGAAGTTTCGAAGTTATCACAGATTTTGACCCCTCATATAGAGTTTACAAAGTGTCCCATGCTTCTTTTGTCGATTCACATGCTGATATTATAGTAACGCGACCTTCATCAACTACACTGAAGATGACGTGCAGGGCTTGAGAATTTTCAAGCGCTCTCTCTTCTTCAGCCCTTATCCACTTATATGCATCTTTAAACACTACTTCTCCTTTTTCATCAGTCATCACGTACCTAGCCATTTAAAATCGAGTTCCATGCATTTTGTTCCTAGTACCTAAATGAATACTCTCATCCGTGATTTTCACATAGGATAATTTGAACCATCTAAAAATGATGACCTAATGATTGATGCCCTTTCTTTTATAGCCATAATTGAGAATCACAAATCTGCACCAACATGACAAAAACAAGTTTTGATTTGGTGACCTGCTCTGATATCAATTGAAATTTCCCAAAAGATGTAGTTTTGCACAAACTATGAATTAGCCGCAACAGTTATAAGCTTTCTAACCAATATGAAAAAAAAAACAAAATCAAAACACAAAATAAACAAATCAACACTCGAGATTTGATAACGCAGTTCAACATACCTTGACTACATCTACGGGCCCTTACCTAGCTTAATTACTTTCACCTATGATACAACAATAGTTTTACTCAAGGCATTACAGAGTCGACTCACCTAATCCTTGACACTATCCCTCGTCATCACTACCTATGATAGTAAATCACACCTAATAGTACGATCGCCTCATACTAACCTCAGCAAAAGATTTTCTCAACAGTATTTGATAATAAAGGATGAAAATAAAATAACTCAAGTGATTGAAATAACAACGAACATAAACTAAGACACTTAAGAAAGAAAAGAACTTCCCTAATAATGTAGCTTTGTCAACGAAAGAATAAGAAGTTGTCTTTCAAAAGAATATGTTGTAAAGCTTCAATATCTTCATTGGAACATCCCATGCATAGTAGCTGAAAAGTCACCAACGAAACAAACATCTTTCCGCCGAAAACATTACAAACTATGAATCTGTAAAAATACCAAGACCGCTGGAACACAAAAACCACTATCGTTGATAGCCCAAAAATTCCCTCACAATAGATAAAAAACACAGCTCCCCAATTTGGAAAAATCACCAATAAAATAAGCGTTTCTTCACTGAAACATTGCAAACAACGAAGCTGCAAAATCTACAACACTTGCTAGAATTTTACACACACCACCACCACTATTGAAGAATACTAGAAACATATACGATCAATTCCCAATCAACCCAAAAAAAATCATCCAAATAATCAAGAATATCAACTATTGAAATCACAAAAACATCTGGAGTTCTCGCACACCACAAATCATAAAAGACAGCCACAAATTAACACACCATAAAAATGATTAACAACTATGAAAGATTCACGCAAATACAAGATAAACTAGCTGCCAAATTCAACACATTCAATAACCAATACAACCCTCAATTGTTGTTAAAAAATTGAAGAATATGTAGCTACTGAAATCACATGCAATCAACAAACGTATAGCCCTCCATGATCACGTAATCCTTGATAAAAATATCAGTAACACATTAAGATAATATCCCCATAAAATCAACTGTCAAATATCATCCAAGATAGCTCTAAATCTCCAGCTGTCAAGTCACCATATGCCCATTGTTCCTTCACACAAAAATGATAATACTTCAACCCACATATCACATTAATCATAGCCAAATACATATACAAATATTCAAAACAAATCTCTAAAGATATTACTACTTTAGATATTCATTATCCCCACAATAGGATATATATTTAATCTCATCTTGATTAGAATTTTTAAACCTAATCAACCTTATCTTGAAAGAGTCTCACAAAAATCCACCTAATTCCAATTTCAGATAATACCCAAAATTACATAATAAGATATCATAACATATATCTTAACAAATTTCCTATTCTATTACTTGGTTTTTTTAAGGGGATTATTCCTTTATAAATACCACTTATTGCATGGTTTCTTATAATCTCACATTATTAATCAAGTGGACACAATTAAATATATCTACTTCTACTTTTAAATTATTATTTTTAATAAAAGGTAAATTAAATATAAAATTTTGTCATTGATTCTCAATTACCTTGGTATTGATAACAACATATTATGAAGTATATTTAATAGTATACTTTTTTTTCTTCTGATCTTTTCAACAAAGTTTAAAAACTCACAGTAAAGCCTATAAAATGTTTATCTAATCATTTAATTAAATTCGTTAGAGTTTTTTTTCACAAGAGGAGACTTCAAGAAACATATAAATCGTTAAGCAGGTAAGGCTAGCTCTACAATTATTCACATAGTATATAATAATATTTGTAGGAATAAGTAATAACCAAATAAGGGGTAATGACCACATTCTTAAATTTTGTTTCTTTGCACGATATCACTTTATCTTTTCTTTTTTCAAATGACATTCTCTCAAAAAATTACAATCAAATTATTAATTTTTATATGTTCATCAATGTGTATTTAAATAATAAAAATATAGTTTTTAAGTTTGATGTGACATATAGAGTAGTAATTAATAATATTAACCAAACCAATTTACAAAATGAGTTAGCGTGAGTGATGAGCGTTGTGAGAGGCGAGCTCTTCTTCTTGTCCATAATTTCTGAGATTTCGATTGAGTTCCCTCCCCCCATCAATGGCTCTATCTTCTTCTTCCTCTCTAGCCCACACTCGAACTCCTCTCTCCCCATTACCAACACAAATTCCTGCTACCATACCAAAGACATAAAAAATCCCTAACCCTATCCACAACCAAAATATCGACCCAAACTTTCCTCACCCGACACCCAATCCACCTCCGAAACTGAAATCTACCATTACTTCTAATAATAACCCCTCTACTAGCAACAATCAAGGCTCCGACCCTACACCCTCTTTCCAACCCCAAGCTCCTCAAAAATTAGAGCTTGTACGGTCATGGAAGGCAGAGGTCTCAGAAGGTATAGAGGTATCCACAGAAGACATTGCTTTAACTTATTACCCCCTGAGATCAAGGAGGAGCAGATTTACGTTGTCCCCCTTCAGGAATTAGCTCAGAAAGGCGCTGCAAAGTTCAGGTTAGCTCTCATCAGTTTTTTTATTGGAAAAAGGCCAACTTACCCAGTTGTACAGCAAGCTCTGGCTAAGTCGTGGGTTGAATTTGAGTTGAAGGAGATGTTGATAACTAGCTCAAATAATTTCTTATTTAAGTTTAATTCAAAGCAAGGTTTGAAGTCTTTGTTAAAAAAGGGCCCTTAGCATATGTAAGGAAAGCCCTTGTTTCTGCAGAAGTGGAGGCTTAATGGAGGTTAATAGGAAGTGATGAAACATGCTCCAGTGTGGGCTAGGTTCTACAACATTCCAGTTGAATACTGGAATACTGAAGGTTTGGGTAGGATCGCAAGTGCGGTGGGACGTCCACTCTTAATGGATTCGCCAACAGCAAGGATGTCTAGGATATTCTATGCGCGTATGTGTGTAGAATTAGAGCTACAGAGGAAATGGCCTTCTACCTTCCAATTGGCTACATATAGTGAGGAGGGGCAAATTATGTTTAAGGAGATCAGGATTGAATACAAATGGAGGCCAGACCAGCAAGAGCACAAAAAGGAATAGGCTCTTACAGGAAGAATCTTTGAGACTAGTTTCCAACAAGAGTTGGAAAAGAACAAGGAGAAGCTCCCAAACACCTCTACTCAATTACACCTGACACCAGAGCTTAACCGTGAGATAATAGATCATAGTCAGGAGGATATTTGTGCACCAAAGACTTCATTCGAGCCATACAAGGAGCACGAACCTCCACAACAGGAACATTTTCCTAAGATGACAAAGCAAGAAGGTATAGAAGCAATCTTAGCAGGAAGTCCTTCAAATCTGAACCTGAATCTACAAATACAAGAAGAATTCAGTGGAGACAAAGAAGCCCTCAACACTTCTGCTATAACACCCCATACTACGGGTTAGAATATTAAGGAAATTTAGTACATTTTATGCTTTGCATATTTAAATATTTGCTTATTTGTGCATAAGCATTTTGGACAAATACAATAATTGTACATGCATTCATGGTATTTTCGGGTATAATTGGTTTCTAAATGTGATTAAAAATGCAAATTGAGGATTATTTGTGTTAAAAATTTATTTGGAGACTATTAGTATTATTTCAAAATTTTTGAGAATTTTATAAATTTTTCTGAAATTTGGAGTATTTTTGGACTAAAATTAATAGACCACTTATATTGTGACATGTAGGTTGAATAAATTAGTGATAAATGGCACATGTGAATGGTGACACGTGAAGGACATGCAAAGGTTACAGTTATTATTATATTTTGGTTAGGAAGATACTACTTTAGCTTCTGTTATTCGCTGAACCGAAAGCTTTTCCCTGTTATCCATCACCGAAAAGCTTTTTGTGTGGAAATTGATTCACTCTTATCATTGGAACTGTTGATGATTCAAGTAAGTGGAATTGATGATGTTTTACTGTTGTTGAGTTTGTATATGAATTTATCCTGAGTAGTTAGAGAAGTGCAATTTCGGTGGTAATGAATCAGATGAATGATTTGTGAAATAAGGGATATGAAATAGGTTCTGTCTTGAGTATGCAAAAGTGCTAGAAAGATGATGTAGAAAAATAGATACACTATTTTGGTTCAGAGAAATTTGAATATGGTGGCTTCACTATTCATGCGTGCATTTATGAAGAATTTTTAGAAATGGATTTACATGAAATTTAATTAGTTAACTGTGAAGTTTTGGTGAGGTCGTGACTTAGAGTTGCTTAAATGATAAATTTATGATGAAATGAAAGAGTTAAAAATATGGAAAGAGAAGTGCACAAGTTACAGAAACGCAGTAGAGAGAGAATGTATGCTGTGTAGTTTCGACTCTTTGGTGTTTGGTTTGAATCTTGAGTTTTGAGTTGTATGAGAGTAAGATGGCCTAGAATGGGAGTAGAAATGCAAAGAATATGAGTTAAAAATGGTGTAGGAATCGTGAAATAAGGAAAGAGAGAGTGTAGAAAATGTGACAAAGGTTGAAGATGATGAATAGTAGTGAAAATTTTCCTGTTTTGAGATTTGTAGCTAATCTTACATTTTGAGTTGTTTTAGCATAAGATAAGTTGCATGGGCGTAAAAATGAAAGAGTAAATGTAAGGGTATAAATTTGTGATGAGAAATTAAGTAGAAGAGAGGAAGAAGATGGAAGAATGTTGCTACAAAAATGTGGAGAATTACGTCCAAAAACGTCATTCTACAGTAAAAAAAGGTGGTAGTTGCTTGTATAAGTTTATGAACAGAGTATTTCATTGAACAGCCTTGAGTCTTTTACTTATAACTTTTTTATCCGAACTCTAAATGACTTGAAACTCGAACCAATGGATTTCTAAGACATTTTTATTTCTCTCCATAAAAATTTAGAGTTATCTTAGTTGATTTGAAAGTTATTGATGGGATGAAAGTGTGGAAGTCTGCTGGAATGATATGAATTGGAAAATTTTATGATCATGCTTCGGTTTTCTAATTATAACTTGAGTTGTAGATTTATGAATGAGTTGATTTTTGATTTATATTAAACAAGAGACATATGTATACAACTTTCTTGAAGAAGTCAACTTTTGATTCTATCTCAAAGATTTTCAAAATTGGCATTTAAGTAAGTTGTAGCTTAAGCTGAAGCACTATCAGGGACAGAAATCATGTCCTGTGATTATTGAATAAACTGTATTGATCTGGGCTGAATTAGGCTGAGTTGTCTTCACCAAAGTTGTAGCTTATTCTCTTATCTTTAAATTGGTACAAAGTTTGTAATTTTTTGATGTTTGAGCTGAAAGATATGAGTTGCAATTAGAGGGTATGATCATATACTAGCCAAAAGTTCATATGTGCACAGTCTGTGGTATTTTGTGTATAACTTATTGAATACTAAACAAAATTGGATGAACTTAGTATCATTAGAAACTTAAGACACAGAGGAACAATTGTCTAGAAGAGAGTGTTACAAAAATACATCATTTTCTTGATCTTATTGATTATAAAAAGTTGACCCGAATGAGGTGCTTCAACTAAAAGCTGGAATAGTTATTGAATGTATGAATTTTGGAACCTTTGAAGTACAATTGATGTTTACATTAGTTTAGTAAGAACATATACCTAAGAATTTGTCATGAACATGCATCATACATATTCAGTATACATAAATAAATTTTTAGTCATGCACAATAGTGATTTGAATATGTGTTAAATGTTATTGAGGAACCCTTAGAGCGACCAATTCCAGATATTGTCGAGACTTCGAGGCAATAAACAGTAAGGGAATTTTTGGTAATTAATCTTAGAGGTCATACCTTACTCTGTTCTGCTTATTGAAATTGATTTATACTGATTGTGTTTTGAATTCCAGACAATGATTGTCCGAGGCGGTTAATGCATGATTATATCATTGGAAGTGCTACTTATATGTGAATATGATTGACTACTTGCTTTGTACATAAAATGTTTGAAACGACTTTGTTTTGCTTTAAAACTGTTGAGTCCTAGTTGTGGGTAAATAGGCATGCCTGGAAGGGTCTGCAGATGCTCCTGTGACACTTTGATGTTGAGACTTCTGTCTCTCCTGTATAAGTCCCGTTACCCACCTCTGTAAATGGATTTGCAATCCTCTGATTTTGTAATCTGATATATGTTTGATTCTAACATAAAAAAAAATTGTATTATGATTCTGAAGGGTTTATACCCTCTTTTGATATTCAGTTCTGATAAGTATAAAAATCTGTTCTGAAATGCATTATGTCTGATTTAATGTTAGGCAATCTTTTAATGCATGCTTATGCTGTTATATAATTCTGTATGATGAATTGTTACTTCATGTATAGATTAGTTATTACTTACTAAGCTATATGCTTAGCACGGTGGATTTGGCCCATATAAGTTCAGAGCGAAGATTATAAAGAATGGGACAAGTCAACCGCAATAGCCAATAGAGTCTGAGTCTTGTTTTGAGAAAAATGTATTCTGAGTTTGTTTTGGGCTTATATCTGATGTGTATGACTTTTCAATTTGTTTGAAGGTTTGTAATAACCTTAATATATGTTGGTCTTTGAATTTATGGTATGTAATATGATAGGCACAGTATGAATGATATGTTAAGTACTGTATGGTTTATTTGAGATTCTGAAATGCATGTATGAAATGTTCTGTCTCGCTTGGATTTGTCTCGGTTCTGTATGTATGTTTTGTTGTTTGCGTGACGCCCCTATATCCTCCTAGGGAGTATTAGGGCGTTACAACAACTGCTACAGTTTGACACCAATAGTGTCTTCATTTTGAGACTATAATGTCTTCACAGTTTGATGTCTTTGTGTATCCACAATTTTGATATCTTTGGATATCTACAGCTTCCGTTATTCACACCATCGGGATTGTGCAGCCTTAACACAGAAAATAAAGTAAATGGTTATAAATAAGAAATACAATATAACAACATAATAATTGGTATTGATGAGCATCTGCATTTGTATTGATAATTTGTGTCAATGAGCGTTGAATATCCATATTTGGCTTATAAATGTGCATTTTCGGTATATGGATAATATATTGGAACATATTTGCATTATGTACCTTGCTTAAACATGTCATCATTGTTTACATGAATGTTGAATATTAATATTTGGTTCATGAATGTGAATTTATGGTATGTGAGTTGTGATATTTCTGAATGTGTGTGCTTTGCGGATGACCGTTGTGAGTGGTCATCCAAACTAAGTGTTAGGGATGGCAACTCGACCCATGGCGGGTCGGTGGCTATCAGCCCATGGCTTGGTCCGATCACCGGCTAATCTGCTCGTGACCCGGGTCGGCTTGTCTACACTTTTTTTTTTAATTTTGAAAAAACGACATCATTTTTGGCAAAACAACATCGTTTTGTATATTTCCTTCTAGCTACGGACTGGGTTGGATCGGAACAGCCCTTGCTAGAGCATGCCCCATGGCCCGACCAACTTAGGCCAAAGTCGGGCCGGGCCAAGATTGCCATCCCTATTAAGTGTTTTCTCCACTAAGCTTTCAAGCTTAACACGAGTGTTAATCCATGTAAATCTAGGTCATTGGAGTGAGGTACATGAGAAACGTATGCGGGGACCAAGGCTGACAACTAAGAGTAAAAGTATTTTTGGATGCGCCTTTTGATTAAAGAATGATTGTATTTGTAATAAAAGAAATTGCATGTTTTTCTTTTGGATTAACATGTAAATATAAATGTAATACGACTTTTCAATGATAATATTAAATGATATGAAATTTTGTAATTTGTAGCATTGAATAAAAAAATGTCTTATGAAAATCCCTATAAATGAATAAAAATATATGTCGTAACTGTTTGCACAGGAATTTTGTTACCATGTGTATGGGTAGCTGCAAGTTTCGAATAAGAGGTGTCACAATCTAACTTTGTACATACTTTTGAAGAATTTGAATGCTAAGTCATTGACAAATAACTTCACCATTAACACTTTAAGAGAAAAGTAGACATCCACAGCATTATCCGCAAGCATAAGCCACTACTCTAATGGTTTCATTCTCCCGGGTCCAAAAACGAAACATTTTCTGCATATAAAAAGAACTTGAAGGATCAAAATGAACTATCTTTATGTAATTTCTCTGTGACTGTTTCAGCTTAAAATAATGAGATGTAACATCAATGGTGGATTCATCTTCCAAGGCAATAAGTTTGATTTCAATCATTTAAGCTTAGTTTATCTCAATCCATCGTCTATTACTAAGTCTCAGGATGATGTTCTAATTAATACAACTTGGTCGGGTCGGTCATACAGGGCCCGAGCCCAGTCAAAACGACCCATGGGCCGATCGGTCTAATCTTCAAAGATCAGTCTCACACCTAATGGCTATGTCAAGCCCAAGCCCGATCCACGCTCTCCTCAGCCCGTCCGC
>JANITX010000212.1:7332251-7344790 GCA_027564395.1 Erythroxylum ulei | reverse complement strand
AAATAAGTTATTAAATTAAATTAAATTATTCATAGTTTTAATTAATAATTAATTGCAGCTAATTAGAAATATAATATCAAATTAGATTATTCATAATTTGTATTAGTGATTAATATATTAAATAATTAAATAATATATTTAGTTGATAATAAATTATAAAAAACAGATTAAAAAATAAAAATCACTTTTTGTAGTTATTTATATAAGTGAACATATGTGGACTATTTTGGAAATAAAAGGACTCCGACGAAAAAGAGGCTTTGTTTTTGGATGCTTGCTTAAAAGCTGAAGGAAGAGCAAAGAAGAGCAACAGGGTTGTATTGAAATCGCGTGAACTATTGGCTGAATTGAATTAACAAAGAGAATGGGTTTCAGTTCCTCGAATTCAATTCATGCATATTTTCCTATTTCAAATAAGTGAATTGAATTCAATTATAATATTAAATTCAATTTCTCTACTTCCAAACAAGCTGTTAGTCTAAAATTTTGTGACGAAGATTCTGATATATCGCAACCTTAAAGTAAAGAGGCTTTGGCAAAAGAGTTAAAATTGAGTCCTCTGGTACTACCATAACATTTAATAAAAAATTCACTGATCCACAGCTCTCCAGTCCTATCAGTTAATTCCAGGCTCCAGGATATTCCAGGGAAGCTTCTTGGAAAAAAGTGGAAGTTGACATTCTGTTTGATGAAAGAGAGACCTTTCTTCTGATGAACCGAATCTGCCATTTCTTAGAACGTGTAAGATGGACAAGCAGAAATAGGTTTTTGAAACCAATAAAGATTTTATTCATTTTGACTTGGCCCAAGCTGTTATTCATTTTGCCTTGGCGGCTACCTCAAAAACGCAGAACTGTTGAAGTGTGAACTCAAAAACAAATAAAATTAAACAAAAAGACTTCAACTCGTAGAACGGCCGCTACTGCTACGGAAGATGAAAAGACATTATCGTTCATTTCAAAAACGACCCGTAACAAAATCGAACGAAGGTGGAAAAAGACTATAATAAACGGGACACGAAGCTGAAGTCTGAGTTGGGGGTGATAGTTTAATAGAAAAAGATTGGAACTTGTCTCACTTTTCTCGCCAATACATCATCTTCGCTGCTTTTTCAGGTACCCATTTACAGTTTCGATCATTTGATTCATATTGTTTAGGGTTTTTCATCAATTGTTCGTTGATGGACTCGTCTGCTCTTGTCAGGATTTCGCTGCAGAATTCAATTGAATTTTGAACTCCTGCTGTCGATCTTGTTTTTAAATTCAGAAGTCGAAGAATTTATTGCTTTGACTTAATGTTTTTTCCCTTTGAACATTGCTTTCGGTTTTGCTCTTTATTCATGGAGTTTGAGTTTTCTTTTTTCTTTTTTTGGTTTTAGACAAGGTAATTTTGAGGGGTCTAGAGCCTTGAAAGTCGTTATTTTATTTCATGCTTTTGTGCAGTTATGTCTTATAGTACGAACGAGTTTTATTGTTGGATGTAAATTGATTAGGCTACTGCGATCCTAGTGTATGAGTGCTGTTTCAAGGGTTGGAGTTTCTATCAATTCTGGTGATTGTTGTTTGTAGTTTGATCCTAGCATAGCTATGCCGTATTATGTTATATCTGAATTGACAGGTTTATTCTCATTTGAATAATTTGTCTGCCAGTTTGGTATGGTGAGTGCTAGTGTGATAGCTGTTATAGGGAGGAAAGGTTGAAATTTAGCTTATAATCGAGTCTTAGAATGTTAACGAGACAGTATTGAGATTGCACATGTTAAAAAGTAACATGGGAATGTTTGTATGAAAACACGGTGAACTTGTGATTTATGGAAAGGTTGGAGTAAATGGCTCACATGCTGACTTTAGAAATTGTCTTTTGCAAGTGAGAAATACAATGGGTGGGATTTCGTTTTACTTCTTTCCAAATAGCTATTCAACCATTAGGATTCTCGAGTTTTTTTGTGGTATAATGTTGCTTGGTGCATTGAGAAAGTGATATAGAACGGGTTGCATTAAGTAATGCATATGCCAAAAGCTTTTAGATTTCTGGTTCTTAGATTATTAATTTTTCTTGCGCTGAAACTTTCAGAATATAAGACCATTTGATTGCTGCAAGTGTGTAGTAGAAACTTCCTCGTTCTAGGTCGGTGATAAATTTCATTGCAGACTTGTGATTGTTCCTGGAGGTTGTAAAGGACATAACAGATGTAGTGTAAAATTATGCATTGGTAAACTGATACAACATGCCTATTCATTGTCGACCTAAGAAGGAAGATTGTGATGAAGATGAGTTTAAAAGTGGATGGATCATTTTTATTTGCTATGTGATTGAAGATTTAAAAATGGCGGGACCATTTCCTTCGGTAGAGGAACAAAATTCCTTTAGTGTGGTGGTGTGCCTGTGTATCAGCAGAAAATTCCTTACGGTATGACAGAAGAATATAACAGCATTCCTGATTGAAGTGGAAATCATGACTTGCACTGCAGATTTCCTGTTAAAACCATGAGACTTCTGGCTAATTGTCTCTATTTGTGGAGAGATGTCCGCCTAGGAAAGCACTGGATACTTATTATTACTTTTAGACAGATGGCTATTGCAATTTCTCATTTTTCATTTTTCCATGTTGATAAACCTTCACAAAAGTCGGTCACTCTGTTTCTATCTTCTTCATTATGTAGCAACTTTTAGAAAGATCATTGTGGTGTGTGACCCTTGCTAGTAACGAACATATGCAGCCTGCTCGTTTATGCACTCTGTTTTTAGCTTTTCTGCAAAGGATTAGTTGGAGAATTTGCTATTTTTCCAATGATGCATATCAAGAAGTTTATGAGATGATACTTTTAACTTTTTGGTTCTCTACAGGGTATTTCTAGTTGGGAAAAGGCTTTTAGAAGGTTTGGTGAAGGTGGAAAAAAGAGATTTCTTTGTGACAGATTTCATTATCGTTAATGTGGGACATTTTAGAGGTGCAGGTATTTTAGGAATTTGGTGAAAAAGGTACAGCTCATACTCTTCTTTATCATGTGACTATATCCATTACTTCGAACATGATTGAGAAAACACAACTTTGTTTTGCTCCCAAAAATCTGGATCTAGAGTGTGAAAGAAAATATGGTGCAATGATTTTTGGAGGTTTCAATTTTGAGTCTGTATTTGAAGCATTAGTGATTTGGCTTAATTCCTTGTTACTAGTTTTTATTTTATTCACTCCATTTGACATTTGTTTATTAATTTTCTTTAAATAAATACCAAGTTATATGTCATCTTTTTGTCTTGGATATTTTGCCAAAGACGATCAAAATAATATTTGCTGCAATGTCTACAGTCTTTCTCTGTAGTCTATCGTCTCTGATTTGCTGCTATCATTGCACAATTCCTTCAGATGTTTAGCACAAATTAATAAAAACAAAATAATTAAACTTATCTTTGTATTGAATGTCAGTTTTCCTGTTGTATAAGCCGTCTATTAAATTGAATATGTAGATGCCTGCTGCATAGTCTGCAGATAATTATTAGTTGAATTGCAACTATAATCAGGTTTTGCAAAGATCTTCTCATTTCTGATAGCAATAGTCTTCCATTTTTCTTTATCCGTGACTGATTTTTTCTTGATGCAGGTGTCATGGAGCTATCACTGTTAAAAGCCCTTCTCAATAGCATCTCTTCATTTCTACAATTGTCATCTTTGGACAGCATAAACTTGGATCCAGTGCAGAGGCTTTACTGGAAGGCTGAAGAGATTCTGAAGCTTCTAAAGCCAATACTTGATGCGATTGTTGATTCTGAAATAGCTTCTGATGAAGTACTCAATAAGGCATTCCAGGAATTAGGTGAATCTGTTGATGAATTGAGGGAACTGTTTGAAAATTGGCAACCATTATCAAGCCAACTTTATTTTGTGAGTTACTTCTTTGTTGATTTAAATAGATAACGTATCTTAGTCAGAATTTTCTTAATCTTGCACTGTTTAATTGGCATTTTGGATAGTAATCCAGGTTCTGTTGATGTACATGCCTTTTCATATGCAGATAATATGGATATACATCCTAAAAATTAGTATCTTTTCTCAAATTTCTCAAAAATTAGCATGTTCTCCAATGTGCAAAACCATAAGATTTGACATATTTTCATATGATGCATGTTAAGGGACAATTTGGTTGCTTAATGCTTAAAATGTGTAGCTTAGAGGGGAAGCGACAATTTCTAGCATACAAATAGTCTTTCCTTTCTTCCCTAACCTCTTGAGAAGCTGTTAAAAGAAAAAAATTGATTGTTTTGTCTTTACAGTTTCCCAGTCTTTACTTCTAAATTAGTATCTTAATTAATGGTAGTTGGAGATATCTGATGCTAATAATGGTGGTTTAAGGGAATATGATGCTGATAACAAAGCTGTAAACCAAAAAACATTCATATAACAGCAAATAAAGGGTCAATGGAGAGGCAATGGCAAGGGAATGGAAATTTCTTAAAGAACGGTAAACTGATACTAGGTTCTTGGTTAAGAGTTGAGAAGGAGTTGGTAGTTATGAGTATCTCAAATTTTTTTCTGCAGTAGGATTTTATGATTCTTGTATAATATTGGGAATTTCGTGTGAGTCTTTTAGTTTGTCAGACTGAGGTGGTTCTATTCAACTTTGGGACTTCATTAAGAAAAATACTGTTATGAACTAGTGGTAGGTGTTATTAACGTGGACCAAATAAAAGCTTCAGTTTTACCTGGCTTTTAATTCCAAATTAAAGCTTCTGTCATTCTTCTTTGTCATACCATGCTCAGTGCATAGGACTAAAGGAGATACTACCTAAACATCTATTGCTTTGCTCATAAAACGATTCTTCTGCCTTTTAATACCTATTCTAGTATTTATATCCATGGACTCTTTCTGTGATAACTATCTTGTCAGAATGACGAAGTTTCAACTTATACAGGCTGAAGCAAGAAAGTTCCATTTTCTGGATGTCTTTGAGGTCTTTTGACCTGCTTGAAATAAAAGATTCCTTCTGGAAGAGACTTACTTGTTTGACGAGCTTCAATTTCCCTTCTTTTTTTTTTTATAGAATGCATCAACAATTCTAGCTCATTTCTTTTCCAAAAGACTTCTTTCTTTTCTACTTTTTTGGATTAGAAACTTATTTTTCTCTTTTCTTTTGGTATTGTTCCAACAAAGTTAAGTCTTTGCCCTCCATACCAATTCCTGCATGAATAAGAAATTTATATTGCTTCTCTATTGACTATTGCTTATTAGCTGTCCATTTTGTCTTCATCTTCACTAGGTTCTGCAAATTGGATCCTTGTTAGCCAAGCTTCGGACTTCAGGCCTAGACATTTTTGATCAATTGAAGGTGTCCCATGAACATCTCCCGGATGAGCTAAGTTCATCATCTCTAGAGGTAATTTCCTATGTAAATCTTATCATAAGATCATTGGAATTTCTGTAAAGGTGGAGCATAAACTGCCCATTCCATGGGTGACGAGATGGACAAAACTCCATCTTAGTGGTTAAAGTAGCGAAACTCCAAGGGCTGGATTTTAGGTAGTAGTTGCTAAGTTAAGAAGTTGTGCAAGATAAATTCTCTTGCAATTTCTAACAACTTAAATGGCTGATTGCAGTTTTGCGTTCAGAAAATTAAGCATATGGGGTATGAACAAACAGCATCCACCCTTAAAGAAGCTGTAAAGGGGCAAGCAAATGGTGTTGGAAACAGTTCAGAGATCCTGGTGAAAATTGGTGAGAGCTTGAGCTTGAAGTCCAATCAAGATATTTTGATTGAAGCAGTGGCCCTTGAGAAGTTGAAGGAAATTGCTGAACAAGCTGAAAAAATTGGCGAAGCAGAAATAATTGAGCAAATGATTGCTCTTGTAACCCGCATGCATGATCACCTTGTTCTGATAAAACAATCTCAGACCAGTAGTCCAGTGCTAATACCTAATGATTTCTGCTGTCCCCTTTCTCTTGAGTTGATGATAGATCCAGTGATTGTGGCATCGGGGCAAACCTATGAACGGGCGTTCATAAAGAGTTGGATTGATCTTGGGTTTACTGTGTGTCCTAAGACGCGACAGAATCTTGCCCACACAAATCTTATACCTAATTACACTGTGAAAGCCCTTATTGCTAATTGGTGTGAGTTAAACAATGTAATGTTGCCTGATCCTGTGAAGTCTCTGAATTTCAGCCAGCTGTCACCTCTTCTTGTGCACGCGGAATCTGATCTAAACCTGCATGCTTTTCCTCATTTTAGGGGTACCCAACCTATGTCGCCCAAGTTGACTTGTTCATCAGGCTCACCAGGTAAGAACATGATTTCCTCCGGTGGAAGTCATCAAGAGGGAAATTCTCCTCGGCATCCCCAATCTATTTCTGAAGGTTCCTTATCAGGTGTGGCGGAAAATGGACTGGCATCAGAAATTGCACAATTATCACTTTCACATTCTTATGAAAGGCCAGCTACTTTGGAAGAACGGAATCAGGATTCAATTGATCACCCTTCAGTATCACCATCTAGAAAAGAAGGCCAGAGTTCTTTCAGACAGGATGAACCAACTCATACGAGAAGCAGCTCAGCATCACCATCTAAAAATTTTCCTGGAGCAGAAGGTGATGATAATGGATCTTCTGAGGTATCAAACCATCTATCTTCTCACAGCAGTGACACTTCAGGGGAGGTTAAAGCAGAGCCACGGGCTACTACTGTCCCTAGCATCCCTGGCAGGGAGCCTGATTTCCCACTCCGTTTGGTTGAGACACGATCTCGAAACCCAACAATATGGCGCCGACCATCTGATAGGCTTGTACCAAGGATAGTTTCTTCTCCCACCATTGAAACAAGAGCTGACCTCTCTGCCATCGAAACTCAAGTTAGGAACCTTGTTGAGGACTTGAAAAGCACTTCAGTTGATACTCAGAGAGATGCAACTGCTGAAATCAGGCTGCTTGCTAAACACAACATGGATAATCGAATTGTAATAGCAAATTGTCGGGCTATTAGCTTACTGGTTGATTTACTGCGGTCAACAGACACAAAGATTCAGGAAAATGCTGTTACTGCACTTCTTAACTTATCGATTAATGACAACAATAAAGCTGCAATTGCTAATGCTGGTGCTATTGAGCCCCTGATCGATGTGCTTAAAACAGGAAGTCCTGAGGCTAAGGAGAATGCAGCTGCTACACTCTTCAGCCTCTCTGCGATTGAGGGAAATAAGGTCAGAATTGGAAACTCTGGGGCAATAGGGCCACTGGTTGATTTACTTGGTAATGGGACTCCAAGGGGTAAAAAGGATGCAGCCACAGCTTTATTTAATTTATCGACATTTCATGAGAACAAGGCCCGTATTGTGCAGGCTGGGGCTGTAAGGCATCTTGTGGAGTTGATGGATCCAACGGCTGGCCTGGTTGACAAGGCAGTAGCAGTTTTGGCAAATCTTGCTACGATTCCTGAGGGAAAGACAGCTATCAGTCAGGAGGGCGGGATCCAAGTTCTTGTTGAGGTTGTTGAGTTGGGTTCTGGAAGGGGGAAAGAAAATGCAGCTGCTGCTCTTTTGCAGCTTTGTACCACGAGTAGTAGGTTTTGCAATATGGTGCTCCAAGAAGGTGCTGTCCCACCATTGGTGGCTTTGTCACAATCTGGCACCCCAAGGGCCAAAGAAAAGGTATATAATTGACATCATTGACATTGCTCTTTCTGCAATTCCGTTATTTTCTGCTTGAAAAAGAAGTATACTCTTCCTTCCGGCTTGCAGGCACAGGCACTACTTAGCTGCTTCAGAAATCATCGACATGGTAATGCTGGGAGGGGCTGATTTTAGAAAGATGGCACCCAAGGTTTTGACATTGCGTTTGTACATTTGACTTTGCATGTGAAGGTTTTACTGTTGATTTTTGAACCTGATTTGTAGAGAGAATTTGATTTATGGACATTGGTCCTTGTGAAAACTTTTAGCATGTGAATGTGGGAAGAAAATATACCTCTGAGTTTAGCCATTCCAGAGAGCTTGAGCAGGCAATGCCTATTTTGGGGTGATCTCATCTCTTCTTTGTCTTTCATCTCTATGCATATTACCATCTTTGTCTAAATTGTTTTTTTTTTCCCTTTTGGAGGTTCGGAATGCTTTATGTTATTTAAAACCCTACTACAATTGTAACAAGCTTTTCATCCTGTTGTGCCAATTCCACCAGTATTCGTTTCTTCCTCACCCATCTACCTGAAAGTTCCAACTCAAAAGTGCTGGAGCCGAAACCATGTTCTGCCAGTGTGTCTCTGTTTGCTTATCGCTCTTGTTGGACGCTACGACACACAACTGTTGTAAGATTGAGCACCAGTCCATCTTACAGGCAAAGGCTTTAGGTCGACGAAAGCAGAGTAATTCCGTGATAAATGCATTACTCAAGTCACGAAACGCCATGACCTTGAGTCACCCTTAATACCATAACAACATCCTTCTGCTCCCACTAGGTCTTTTCAAATCCCTGGAAGCTATTCCCGTTTCTTTACAACATCAAAGAAAAGTAGATGAGTAAGCCTCGGCAGTAACTTATCAAGTTTCCATCTTTATTACATTCATGATATTAGCTCTTATTTATCTCGTTTATTTCTGTTAACTAAAAATATATCATCCTGCATTGGTTTGTTTGATTTACAAGAGAGTGCTTTCTTGTAAGTTGCAAAGATACGAGTTAACTACTAAAAATACAGAAAAGAACAAACAGAAAAACGACACGCATATGATCTCACTGAAAGTCCACAAGCGAAAAAGTTCTGCTACAAATCACGTTTCTAACTTTTTTTTTTCAGTGGTAAAAAAATATATTTCACAGGAAAAAATAATACAAGGCCAAGCGGGGCATACCCCGGCGAAAGACAAAGTAGGCTGCAAGCCCAAAACAAAAACCAACTAACAAATACAGGCCAAGCCCATACAAAAAGAACAAAGGAAGCCCAAGCGAGACAACCCAAGGAAAGAGCCCGGGAGGCTAACGCCCACGGTCCAGCACAACGCAGCCTAAAAAAAGAGAGAGTCGGCAACCAATCAGGCCATGGGCGGCAGTCCACCCACCAGATGTCACACGGGGATCGGCCCACCAGAGTCACGCCCAGCAACACGAGGATAGAACGGGACCAGAGGAGACAAACGCAGACGTACGTTGCATGGCCCATGCAACCAACCCTCGGAGGACACCAGTAGACGGAGCAGGTGCCCAAAACAGGGAAGATAACCCCAAGAACTCCAGCGTCGCCCCGACCGGCAGCTGGGCAAGGGAAGCCGAAAGCCAACCTGTAACCACCGGAGCCAGCGAGCAGAAAACAACCCCCAACAGCAAACCACCGACGTTACGAGAGCCATGCAGGACCAAGAACAGACCAGTGAGGCCCCCCACCAGAAAACCAAAGGCGTCCAAGCAGACCCGATACCAGGGAAGGCGGAGGCACGAAGAGGCCAGAAGCTAGAAGTCAATGAGAACCACCGGGTAGAGGCGGTAGAGAACCTTATACACCTGGGTCTTGATTTTGGCAACAACATCCGACGAGGAGAAGGAAGCCCCATCCATAGCCACAGCATTACGGATCTTCCAGAGTTGGTACACCGAACAGAGGAAACCAAGTTTAGCGGCCTTACAACGAAGAAGAGCACCACGTCGGGTTGAACGTATCCACCGCACAGAGCTGCGTAACGTAGACATGGACCGGTGTAGCCCCAACCAGTCCCTAATGGATCTCCACACAACACGAGAAAATGGACAGGCAAAAAACAGGTGGTCCACCGATTCTTCGGTTACAGAACACAGTGGGCAGCGCCGAGAAATGTCCAGAAAAAGCAAATGATCCCTAGTGGGCAGTCGGTTAAGCATGCTCATCCAGGCAATAAAAGAGAACTTAGCCGGAACATACGACTGCCAAACAAGGGACATCCACGGCCGAGAGGGTTGATACGCACGGAACAACTCATAAATACTACCAGAGGAGAGCTGACCATCACAACACAAACGTCGAAGGCCCTGAATAGCCGCCTGCCAAACTTGGGCAAGCAACAAATCACGAATAGTGCCCGGCTTCATTTTGGATGGATAGCCATAGATTCCACTCTTACGTTTTTCCGCAAGAAATAAAAGGTGATGTGATAGCCACATGTTAGATTTTTAAATTGAAATTGCGGAATGTAAGTATTGATGACTTTTAGTGCATTTGAGTTGAAATATAGCCGATATACTGATGACGAAATAGAGCAGAGATTTGTAAGCAAACGAGGTAAAGTATTTGGTAAATAGCTTAATAGCTATTTTTTAGTTTATTGACTATTTTAAAAAATTATTGGTACGTTTGGCAAATGATTTATTAGTTAGTTAATTTAATTTTAATAAACTGATTTTTAAAAGTTTTATAAGAAAAGCTTTTGGAGTTAGCTGTTTCTCTAATGACAGTATTATCCTTTACTTTACTTTCTACTCGTGCTCTGTATATTTTCAAATTTGGTTTTTTTATCATTCTGAAATTTAGAAGAATATAGTAAAGAGATTAATTAAACTTTTTAATCTTTATTTAATTTTGTAATATTGGTTTACATTTAAAAATACCATAATATTAAGTTTTTGAACAAAAAAAGTCACATCAAATTAATATTTTTAGTATATAACTACTATATATCGTATTTGTATCATACTATAATTATATATTTTTTAATTTGTTAAATAATAAAATTCATACATATTATATTAAAAAACTAATATGATGTAGCTCATTGCATCATTCGTATTAATAGAGAATTAATAGAGAATTTAACGTAGGGCTATAATAATAATAATAATAATAATAATTATTATTATTATTATTTTGTTTTTATTAAATTTATAAACTTAATTTTTGTAAAATTAAATATCTAAATTTTAAATTCTTACGAGAATATTCAACGAAATACTAAGAAATATAATATTCATATTCTTATAATTTTTTTCGAGAAATTAAAAAATTTCATTGATAAAGAATGAAAGGAACAAAGAAGAAGAGTACAATAAGTTAGCATAAAGCAAAAACTTAAAAGACAAGGAGACTAGCAATTAAAGCAACGTCGTTTGAGCTAAGCAAAGAAGCAAGTCAAGAGCAAAAGGTAACATATTGTTAGGGCAAAAGCAACTCCCCTTTCACTCGACTCCAACAAAAAAGCCCTAATTCGGCAAAATCAGAAGGCAGAGGACTATAGCGATGAAAGCGTAGCACGACGAAGGCGACGACCAGGTAGGCGAAAATACTTCGATTGGTTGCAGCATTGAGAAAAGATCTGATCTGTGTTCCTTCTCTAGGTGGCAGAACCAAAGCAACGTGAATCATGTCGGCAGGAGCTAGCCGAGAGAGTGGTTATGCGACTTGCGATGGGTAAGTAACTACTGATTCCCTTAATGAGCGTAAGGTTTAACTAGTCCTAGATCCTTATTACCGATCATTTCCTTATTAGCCCCTTGGGACAGAAAAACTTTTCGAAAGGGGATCGATCAGAGAAACAGAGCTCCACACGACTGGCTTACATCTATCCATGAAGCGAAGAGAGACGATGATGAGCAGAAAATAATCTAGGTACGCCTCTGACTAGAGTAAGTCTCGATTGATTGATTTCCCCGGAGAAGGGGAAATCAAAAGTTGTATTAGATTCTGCATAGCTTGTGTTGTGGATGCGAGAAAACTTCCTCTGGGGCTTAGATTCCCCAAATGTAAGCCATTCTGCCGCTACAATGTAGGTGTAACTGACTGACAATCAGTTGCTCTCTAATATTTGTAGTGATGATCTCTGTAAGAGAGTTCATAGGAGATGTCTGGTTTTGAAATCTTTTGTAGTTCCTTTCCTTCCAAATAATCTGAGCGCATGTAGCCATTGAGAGTAGAACTATGTCCTTGTCCTGCTTCGACATAGTCAGATTAGGAAGTTCCTGCATAATGTCGAGTAGTTTCCAGGCAGTGAAGTCAGGGGCACTGAGAGTAGAGACTGTGAACTAGAGGGTGCGAGAGAAACCATACTCAAAGAAGAGGTGGTCTCGGCTTTCATCCTCGAGGTTACAGAAAACACATTGCTTAGGGGAATTCAGGAAATGGAGCCTATCCATCGTACTCAGCCTATTTCTCATAGCCATCCAAAGCAGAAAACTTACATTAGGTCTAAGAGATTTTTTCCAAACCAGAGGGTACCACGCAACTCGGTTTTCTGGCCTTGACCTAAATTTCTTGACTGTCTTGGGGGTAAGCTCTGAAATTGGGAGGCCTCTCCATAGATAGATATCCCTGTCCCCATGTCTGATGAGAGAAGGGATGTTAAGTCTAGTTTGCTCCTCCAAGGATAGAGTCCACCCTCCATTAGAAATGATAGCATTGAGTTTAGCATCCTTGGGGATACGGTGAAGAAGGAAGTCAGCCAAACTGTTTGAGGCTAAGGGGCCATTTCCTGTCCAATTATCGATCCAAAGAGAGAGAGTGTCCCCCTTCCCTATTTGACAAGTTATATGCTGATATAGTTCTCCCCTCATCCCTAGTAATTGGTTAAAGAACCAAGTGTAAGTAGACTTAGGTTGTAA
>JANITX010000212.1:7280549-7293071 GCA_027564395.1 Erythroxylum ulei | reverse complement strand
CACTGCGCTTCTTCAAGCTATACACGACTCGAAAGTTGCTATCATTATTTTCTCTCGAAAATATGCGTCTTCCAGCTGGTGTTTGGATGAACTTTTGAAGATCATTGAATGCCACGAGACCCATAATCAGATTGTGATACCTGTGTTCTATCATGTTAATCCATCCGACGTTCGGAAACAAACTGGGAGTTTTAAAAAACCATTTGAGAAACACATTGAAAATCCCAGGTACTCCGACAAGATCCAAAAGTGGAGGGATGCCTTAACCAAAGCAGCCAACATGTCTGGGAGGGATTCCAACGCCATCAGGTAACGTTCGTGTTTTTGACCTCGTATGAAACAACGATGACGATTTTCCGATTCTCTCAAAATCAATTTTCAATTTTTCAGGAAAGATAATGCACTGATTGATCTAATTGTCAGAGACATTTTAGAGAAATTGAAACGTCTCTCTCCCCGCAGTTTTGAGGGCTTCGTGGGTTTGAAATCAAAGATTAGTCAAGTGAAAACATTATTAGCTACTGGATCATCGGATGTTCGCATGTTAGGAATCTGGGGTATGGGTGGTATAGGCAAAACAACTCTTGCTCAAGCGATTTTTGCTGAGGTTTCGAGTCAATTTGAAGGCCATTGTATTGTTGAAAAAGTTAGAGAAACATGGGAGAAGGGTGGCGAAAAGAGGTTGTTAAAGCAGCTTATTTCAGAACTATTGGAGCAAAGCGATGTGAAAATTGAAACGACAATCATCGGTCCTGAACCCATTTTAGTTGAAAGGCTGAAAAGCAAAAGGGTGTTCGTTGTTGTTGATGATGCGACTGATCGATCACAGTTGGAGTATTTAATTGGATATCAGTATTTACCTGGAAATAAATGCTGGTTTGGTGCAGGAAGTAATATCATCATAACGAGTAGAGATAAACAAGTATTCAAAGGAATCACTGACAATATATACGAAGTGGAAGCATTATCTGACACTGAATCTCATCAACTTTTCGTGAGGAATGCCTTTAAGGAAAAGCAACCTTCGCAAGATCATATCCCGTTGATAGATTCGTTTGTTAATTATGCCAGAGGTAACCCTCTAGCTATCAAAGTTTTGGGCTCCTATGTTTGTGGAGACGGGGTGGAGCTATGGAAAGAAGCATTGACGAAATTATCAAATTGCCGTAACGATAAGATCCATGATGTGCTGAAACTTAGTTATGATGGATTAGATAGAGAAGAGAGGGCTATCTTTCTTCATATTGCGTGTTTCTTTAAAGGTCAGAATATAAACGAGGCAAAAAGAGTATTTACAAGTTGTGGACTCTCAGCAAATATCGGAGTAAGCCGTCTTGTTGGCAAGTCTCTGGTGACTATTTCTGAATATGATGAATTAGATATGCATGATCTGTTACAAGAAATGGGTAGACAAATTGTTCGTCAAGAATCGGATCATCCTAGAGGCCGCAGCAGATTATGGGATGCTGAAGAAATACGTGGTGTGTTTGAAGAAAATGAAGTAAGATTTAAAGCATAAAACTATAGAGATAAAATATTATGAATTAATTCTTTTATATATATTCATTTCTTGTTAATTATGTTTCTTTTTGGTCATTATTGTTAGGGAACTGAAGCAATTGAAATTCAAAGTATAATTCTCAACACGTCTCAAATTAGAGATATAGTATTAGATCCGAATGCTTTCAAGAGAATGCCCAATCTAAAATTCTTAAGGTTTCATACTTCTTGTGGTGAACGAAGTAAATTGCATCTCACTAGAGGTCTCCATTTTCTACCTAGTGGGTTAAGATATCTTTACTGGGATAAATACCCGCTAGAATCTTTGCCAACTGATTTTGATGCAAAAGAACTTCTTGTGCTTCATATTCCTGGGAGTAATATTAAGCATATATTGAAAGAAGTGAAGGTACGTACATCTTATCTATATAGGCTTAACGGTTTTCTATTTCAAAGAAAGAAATATGGATATACAATTATCTCCTACTACTTTTGTAGGATGCGGGCAAGCTAAAAGTGGTTGCACAATTCCTAATTGAGTCTCCTCTCATATCTCGTGTCATAGATATTGTTTTTGGTAAGTTGCCTTTTGGCATTGGCAATAAGGTTCCCTCATCTTCTTGCCAATTCTTGAGCAAGATTACACGCATGAACATGGTAGGTTGCCAAAATCTGAGGAGTTTTCCAAATAATGTTGATTTGCAATGTCTCGAAATTCTTAATCTCACGGGATGTTCAAATCTAAAGATATTTCCAGAAATTTCAACAAACTTAAGAAAATTATATGTGGGAGCTACAACAATAAAAGAAGTACATTCATCTTCAATTGAAGGCCTCAGTAAACTGGAAGAGTTGTTTATGGCTGGCTGTTGGATGCTTGAAAGTCTTCCAGCTAACATTTGTAAGTTACAAGCTCTTCAGAAACTTGATCTAAAATATTGCTTAAGCTTAAAGAAATTTCCCAAGATCTTTGAGCCCATGTACAATCTAAGGAGAGTTGAATTATCAGATTCAGGCATAGAAGCGATACCATCCTCCATAGCCAATATGAAAGGGTTGGAATCCTTGGGTTTGCAAAATTGTCTCAATCTTGCCTGTTTTCCTGAAGGCTTTGTTAATCTCGTAAGAAGGATTGTTGACTTTAGGTTCAGCACTGCGTGTAAACAGCGAAAAAAGCCACACAACCTTTTGGAATTTGAGGATTTAGAATGTTTCTTTTTCAGAATCTCCCCTTGTTTTTGGTCCGAATACTTTGATACAAAAGTAACTATAGACAGAGGGCACTATATGGAGGTTGAGATGACATCACATGTTTCTGAATGCGTATTCTATTTGATTGACTTACCATCTCGTCAGTGCTTAAGATTCTTTTCTCCGTATTATATTATGGATCTATCGAGCTGTAGAATAAGGGAATTACCAAAGGACCTTGGTTCTTTATACTATTTAAGGGAGCTTAACTTGAGATCAAATAATTTTGAGATCATCCCTGCCAGTATTAAGCAACTTTCTCTATTGGAATCTCTCCAATTAGATGATTGTCGAAAGCTTCGATCCCTACCACAACTTCCCACCAGTCTATGTCGATTAACTGCTGTTCATTGCGAATCTCTCAAGACATTGTTGGCCTTCAAACAACCAATCTTTAATGGCGACCAGATTATGTTCAACTTCAACAAGTGCTTGAAATTGGACGAAAAGAAATGTGAGGCTATGGCGTATAAGTTGTTGAGAAATGGGCCAAAGGTATGCAATATTTCTCTTTGAATAGTTTCACATTTTTTCTTCTAAATAATAATGTTAAAATTTGCATCACATGTATACATCGCTTCTTATTGAGGTTCAAATGCAGGATGTTGTTTTATATTATCCGAGAAGTAGAATTACAGAGTGGTTCAGGCATCAAACTACAGGAGATATCATTAGAATAAAGCTTCCTTCAAATTGGTTCTTTAATCGTAAATTCTTCGGATTCGCATTTTGCATTGTTTTAAAATCTGTTCCTACTGATAGGAATATGGATTCTGTTAAATTTGAATGCTACTTTGAAAATAACTACAATCCTACCATTCTGTTTCCATATCAAAGCCGTTCGTGGGATCTACCATACATGTACCGTCCACCAAAGCAACAACACCTGCTAGTTTGGTGCATCTATGACTTTAATGTTTGGATATCTGAAAGACGACAATTATTCCGTCTTCATTGCATCAATATGGCCTCATTCAAGTTCTTTATTCGGGGGAATAGTAAAATAAAAAAATGTGGAATAACTCCACTGTATATGCAAGTTAATGAGGGTGATGTGCAAGGTGATGATGGTGAACGAGATGATGCTGATGAAAATGCCTATTGGATGCTAGAATCATTGTTGCCGAGGAAAATGTCAACCAAGATGAAAATGAAACTTAAGGACAAAGATCATGATGAAGATATGAACTCAGCAGATACTGACGATGATATGATTCCTGAAGATGATGAGGATGAAAAGAAAGATCATGATGAAGATATGAACTCAGAAGATACTGACGATGATATGATTCCAGAAGATGATGAGGATGAACTCTTTGAAACTGCAGATAATCTCTCTGAAATTGCTTCGAGCAGCGACTGACGTCCTGTCTAGGGGAGAGAAGCTATATCCTTAAAAGGTTGGACATGCTCAAGCCTACATATCCTTTTTCTTAAATCCCAGACCACCATTTCCGGTTAACCCTTTTGACTTCTGCCAGTTCTTTATTAGCAAATTACGTGGCATTTAACACGCTTTTGATTTTTTAGTTTTGTACAGTAGAACCCTGCTCTGCAATCAGCGAAACTATGAGCAGTCTCCTCCACGAGTTGAGTGGAAATGATAGCAGACATTTGTTGGAATCAGTAGATATGGAAATGGTGATCTGCCAAAATGAGTATCTTATCTTCACTGAGCTCGGAGGAGCCCCAATCTTTCTTTTTCATAAGTTTGCTTCTATACAAAACATGTAAACTTATTCCCAGATGATTGAGATCGCGTTTTCTTCACTTTCACTAAATATGTCTTGATTGCATTGTAACATTGTCATTAAATGTACCCTTTTATTTTATTTTTAATCCTATTAATTATAATGTAGTTTTTAATTATAAAATTGCATATTTTAAACTAAATAATATTTGTTTTTATATATTTTTTAAATCAAAAACATGGAAAATCAGAATTATATTTTTCTGTAAGCGATAATATCAATAATTTGTAAATTGTTTATTTTCCAAAATTAAAAAAACTCATTGAATTAAAATTTTCTAATAAAAATTTATATTTATTATTTTTTAAATATACACTTAGTAAATATAGGGAAAGTGACGAATCAAACTAACCTATTGAGTATAAGTAATATTTGAATTTCAACTTCTCATGCTTTAACATTATTGAGGTTTATAATTTAACCAATACCAAGCACCTTTTACTTTAAAAAGCCTTTATAACCACGATACCCATAAACATCAAGACTATATCTTCGCCGAGTCATGTTTTCTTATTTAATTAACTCCCTTATAATTTAAAAAATATTATAATTTTTAATTAAAAATTCTTTTAAATTTTAGTTTTTAAAAATAGATCTTCTCTCATATTTCAATTACAAAATATTTGTAACTAATTAAATATTATTTATATAATAGTTCAATTTAGCTTAACTCTTAAAATTAAACATAATTAATTAAATTCGATTCAAAATAATAATTTATTATTTTTATATTAAATTATTAATCTAAGTTAAATTTAATTAATTTGAGTAAAATTTAAGAGCTAATTTGAGTTATCATGGGTAGAGTCACTCCTCCTAAATATAATTATTTCAAATAATTTGATAGTGACTTTAATTCTAGTTTCGATCTTCAAAACTGATGGTAGAATTTTTCATTAAGTATTTCTAAATCTTACTTGTCAAATTCAACTCCTTAAAATTGTTTAGTTTTGTTACATTTACTATATTCTTCCAAATTTTCAGTACGATAAAAAAGACCAATTTTGAAATTACACAGAGCACAAGTGGAGAGTAAAGTGTATTAGCACATGTGATATTTGTAATTATCTGTTAATATCCTTCTGTTGTACTCTAATACTTTTGACCTTGTCTTCAGGCTATTCCTGATTTCATAGTTTGTTTTGATCTAGATAATATTTCCATGTTTATAGGAGTTCTTGTTGTACCTCTGTTATATAGCTGTATACATATCCATGTAATCAGCTTAATAAAATATCAGTTTTTGCCTTCAACTTTGGTCTTGTTTCTATGTTATCAGAGCCATAATCAAACTCTTACGAGTCTGTCTCCTCTGATCCACATCAACAGACTTCCATGGGTTCAGGTAATCTTCTATTTCCTTCCTCCAATTTATAGCCCACATCCCCTCTGCTGTCTCCTTTAATTCCACCTTCACATCAACAACAACCACTCCTTACATATCAACGCCGATCATCAATACAACCTTCTACACCAAACACCAATCCACCCTTACCTCGACCACCTGCTCAACCCACAACCCGTTCCCAAAATAATATTTTTTGTCCCAAAAAGCCCTTTGACTACATTGCACATGTTTCTACCATCTCAACTCCTCACACATTCAAACAAGCCCAAAAACATTCACACTGGAGGATAGCTATGAAGCATGAATTTGATGCATTAATTAAGAACGAAACGTGGAAACTGGTTCCCCCTACTTCTAACAAAAATATTGTTGATTGTAAGAGGATTTACAGAATAAAGAGAAAAGTAGATGGGTCAATTGATTGCCTTAAAGCTCGTCTCATTGCTAAGGGTTTTACTCAGCGACCTGGCATTGATTATCACACTACTTTTAATCCAATCGTGATGCCAACAACCATCAGAACTGTTCTTTCTCTAGCTGTGCAGAATCAGCGGGTGATAAATCAATTGGATGTTAACAACGCCTTCCTCCAAGCCACGCTTGACGAAGAAGTATTTATGCGCCATCCACCAGGCTTTGCAGATTCCAGCCATTCAACGCATGTTTGTTGACTGCGCAAGGCCATCTATGGCCTTAAACAAGCTCCTCGCATTTGGTACAATGAGTTAACGTCACACTAATTTCCATGGGTTTTGTTAAATCCAAATCAGATCTCTCCCTATTTATATGCCATCATTCCAAAGGTACTGTGTATCTTCTAATTTATGTCGATGACATAATTTTTACTGGTGGTAATGCAACACTTATCAAGCAAATTATTTCTTCTTTGGCATCACGGTTCTCACTCAAAGACTTAGGTCCATTAACTTATTTTCTTGGTATTGAAGTTTATTACAATGACAAAGGACTCATCCTTTCACAATCCAAGTATATATCCGAAATTCTCCACGATCTCAATATGCATGAGTGTCATGCTGTTTTGACTCCCATGAGTTCCACCCAAAGTCTACAGCTCAATGATGGCACACCTTCACATGATGCTACTAAATATCGACAAATCATTGGCAAACTTCAATATCTGTCTTTCACCAGACCTGATGTTTGCTTTGCTGTCAACAAGTTATCCCAATTCATGCATGCTCCATCTGAAGCTCATTGGAAGGCTGTTAAACGCCTCCTTCGATATCTTAAAGGAATAGCTGATTATGGCCTTCGTCTTAGTTAAACAATGCAACTTCGATTATCCATATACTCTGATGCTGATTGGGCAGGAAATCACTCTGATAGGTGCTCAACTCCAGGCTACCTTCTTTTTCTTGGAAACAATCCTGTTACTTGGTCCTCGAAAAAGCAAAACATGATTGCACGTTCTTCTACCAAAGTCGAGTATCGAGTTATTGCAAGTGCACTTGCTGAAACAACTTGGGTCAAAAATCTCCTTCTAGAGCTTGGTATCTCTCTTCCTCATCAACCTACAATTTATTATGACAATTTAGGTGTTACATACTTCTGTCATAACCCTGTTTTTCACAGTAAAATGAAACATGTGGCTATCGACTTCCACTTTATTCGTGAACAAATTAAAACTCAGTACCTTATTGTCACTCACATCTCAAGCTCAGATCAACTGGCTGACACATTGACGAAGCCGCTTCCAAAAGACTCATTCCAACGTCATCTTGACAAGCTAGCTATTGTTCCACACCATCTACCTTGAGGGGGCTGTATTAGCACATGTGATATTTGTAATTATTTGTTAATATCCTTCTACTGTACTCTGATACTTTTGACCTTGTCTTCAGGCTGTTCCTGATTTCATGGTTTGTTTTGATCTAGATAATATTTTCATGTTTATAGGAGTTTTTGTTGTATCTCTGTTATATAGCTATATATATATATATCCCCTTAATCAGCTTAATAAAACATCAATTTTTGCCTTCATCTTTGGTCTTGTTTATACTTTTATATCAAATGTACAATTATTATTTAAAATTGCAATTGTAATTGATTAGTGTCTAAAATTTAGCTATTGTCACATAAGTAAAATTTTTATATTTCAAGTTAGTTTTTATGAGTTCTTGTTATATTTTTCGTCTCTTAAAGATTTATATGGTAATCAGAATTATTTGATAGATATATTGTAAATAAATACAATTCAAGTATAATATTATATTTGCTATTATTTATGATGGACATAAGCTTGATTATATTAGTAATGAATACTCATATTATGACCCTAATAGGATCAGAGGATTTAAGTCATGAAGAATAAAATAAAAATGATTGATAAGCAATTAAGATAGAATTGGAAGTTTGATTATGAAATTAAAATGTAATAGTTTTCATTGTATATTCCAAAAATTACACTTATGAATTTAGGAGGATATATTCTATAAATAAGAAAGGAACATTTTTAGCTGCTTATATAAATTAGTAAATTAGAAATGCAACATTAGTGTTTATTGAATGATGCTTTATATGAACTGTTAGAACTTATTGTTGGTGTAGTGGTTTTACATGTGTAAGTTATTTTTTGATTTGTAGATATTTTTTTCAATAAGAATATTGGTTGTTGCTAGTTCTTAGGAAATTTTTAAAATTAATTTGTAGTTAATTTATATTTGTTGTTATTTTGATTATTATTTTTCATTTAAATAAAAGTTATAGGCAGTCTGAGTAGTGAAAACTTATTTACTTATCAATTTCTTCTACTTTTCTACTATTTTATTTCTTTGTTATTCAACATATGGTATCAAACCCCTCTTCTTAAGGGATCTGTAGCAACCAAAAAGTAAGTTTCTTTGCTCCTATTCTACCTCCTATGTTTATTGGTTTAAATTACCAATTACCAATTATAGACTATTAAGATGAATGTTTACTTGTAAGCATAGGATCTTTGGGAAGTAGCAAGAGAAGAGTTTGAAATTTTACCACTACAAGAAAATGCTACAATACAACAAATCAAAGCTAATCAGAATCAGACATTCAAAAAGTTCAAAGAAAAAATGTCTACATTCAATTGTGTTTGAAAGTCTATTCATTCGAATTATGAATTTAGAAACAACATTACAAGTATGGCATTACCTTAAAGCTAAGTTTCAAGGCAATGCATGAACAAGATATGTGTGTTTTAAATCTTAGGAGACACTTTAAGATGCAACAAATAGAAAATTTAAGACGACAAAAGTGAATGCAAACAAGTTATTAGAGATTGTGAATGAACTCAGGATGCTTGGTGAAGTGGTAAATGATAGTAAGGTAGTTGAGAAAATTCTAGTCACTTTACCAAAAAAGAGTGAACCTAAGATTTTTGAGTTAGAAGAAATCAAAGATCTTAGACAAATCACATTGTCAGAGCTTCTTATTACTTTAAAATCTCATTAACAAATAAGACATCGTAAAGAAGGTGTTGCTTTGGATGGTGTAGTGCAAGTCAAGGAGTATATTCACAATCCAACCAAAGCCTAAAAGAAAGTATGGAAGAAAAACAAAGGTAATTCAGATGCTATTAACAGTGGAAGTGCAAGTGGTGCTGGCAACAATAAAGCAAATAACAACAACAAAGTTAATCATCCTCCTTGCATTCATTGTGGTAGAAGTAATCTTTCTCATTCTAAGTGTTGGCGTAAACCTAATACAAAGTGCAATAAGTGGAACCAAATGGGGCTTGTGGAAAGAATATGCAGAATAAAGAAAATCAAACGGTGAATGCAACTTAATATGTGAATTAAGAGCATAAGGAGCAACTCTTCGTAGCATCACATTATGTAAACGACAAAGAGGTTGAAACTTGGCTAGTAGATAGTTGTTATACAAATCACATGACTAATAATGTTGAGTCATTAAGAAAGCTTGGCACATCATCAATTTTCAAAATAAGAATTAGATATGGAGAATATGTTAATATGAGAGGTATAGGTTAAACTCTTTCTAAAGTTAAAATAGTTACTGATGTGATGCATATTCCAGAAAGTAATATAAACTTAATAACTATTGGTCAATTAGTTAAGAAAGGTTTAAAAGTGCATTTTGAGAATAAGTGATTCAAAGATGACAATGGAGTGAAAATATTTTTAGCAAAAATGAAGAGTAAACCTTCTCTCTTGATTTAATGAAAAAGGAGCAAGCAACATACGAAGCTTTTGTGAGAAACATCGACCTATGGTATAAAAGGTTGGGACACTATTATCATTAAAGCTATAGTTTGGATATAGTAACATGAATTGATGCGAGGCTAAATTTCATTAGAGAACTAAATCTTAAACTACAGAACTTGTCAATTTGGTATACAAATAAGACTAACCTTTAAAGGTTTAGAGAGCCACATACAAGCTTTAACTTGTGCATACTGATCTTAGAAAACCTTTCAAGATAACATTTTATGAAGTTAATAAATATTATATTGCCTTCATACATGACCTGACCAGAATGTGTTAAATATTTTTTCTCATATTTAAATTTGAAGTGGCTAGTATATTTTGGAGATTTAAAACATGAGTAAAGAAGCAAAGTGGTTACAATATAATGGTGATAACGTTAGACATTGGAAAAGAATATAATGCAAATCAATTCAACAAATTTTGTTCAAAAAGTATGATAGATTATCAGCTTACTACCCTCTAGACTCCACAATAAAATTGGGTCAATAAATGGAAAAATAGTACCATCATAAACATGACTCCTTAATTGTTGTATAGGAAGGGTTTGCCTAATAGTTATTAGGCTAAAGCTATAAATATGGTTGCCTTCTTATTAAATAGATTAACAACTAGAGCTTTTTGCAATAAAAAACCTTATAAAGCTCGGTTTGAACTAAACTTTCTCTAATAAATCTCAAAGTATTTGGTTGTTTGTATTTCTCTTATATTTCTCAGGTAAAGAAAGATAAGCTTGATAAGAAATCTGAGCTTGTTATCTTTATAGGCTATAAAAGCAACCCCAAAGACTATAAAGTATATCAACTTTAAATAAAGAAAATTGTAATTAGTAGAGATGTTTTGTTTATAGAAGAAGAGTAGTGGGATTGGGATGTAAATGATGGAGTTCATCATTCAAGTGTACTATAATTAAATGAAGAAAACTTTGATTACCCACTGATAAGAGGTATAAGGATTCTTTTTGATATTTATGCAAGAACCAATTTTCCTATATTAGAATCAGCAAGTGTTGTAGAATCAATGTAAGAGTGGATAAGGGTAGATGTCATCAAATAAGAGTTATGCATGATCAAAAGAAATTAGACTTGGCAACTTGTTGAAAGATCTCAAAATAAGAATGTTATTCGCATAAAATGGGTCTTTAAGACCAAGCTTAATGCTAATGGATTAGTAAACAAACATAAAACAAGGCTTGTTATGAAGGGTTATGCACAAGTCTTTACTACAGATTTCTCTTAAATGTTTTCTCTTATGACAAGACTTGACACTATCCGACTATTACTTGTTATTGAAAAACTCAAAAATGGTGGAAAGTATTCTAACTAAATGTGAAATTTGTATTTCTAAATTGTTTTTTAAAGAAAATAATTTATGATGAACAACTAAAAGGAGTTGTACAAAGGTAGGGGAGAAGTGTATTTGTTAAAGAAGGCTCCATATGGCCTAATACAATTGTAAAGATGATCATCTTCTAAGTTTAATTTTTGTCAAAAGCTTGAGTTAAGCAACTTTGCATGTGAAAAAGACATTTTGATTCAATTATTGCTTCTGTCTATATTAATGAATTTGTTGGTTATAGTAAATGATTAGGAGCTCAACAATAATTTAAAAGCTAAAATGATGAAGGAATTAGAAATGACATACATGGTTATGATGTCTTGCCTCCTTAGTTTGAAAATGAAGCTATGGATGAATGAAATTTTTATAAGCCAATGAAAATATGTCAAGGAGATCCTAAAGAAGTTTCATATGGAAAGTTGTAAGCCCGCAGACACTTATTTGCAATCTAGAGCAAAGTTTTGTAAGGATGATGGCACTTCTAAGGTGGATGAGAATCGTTATAGAATTTTAATTAGATGTCTTATGTATCTCACTATTTCTAGACCTAATATTGTGAAAGTTGTGAGCCTTTTATAAAAGTTTATACATTGTTCTAGTGAGGAACATATGTGAGCTACTAAAACGTATTGCAAGGTACATTAAATAAATTGTTGATTATGAAATTAATTATGTAAGAAGTCAAAATTTAAGTTAATGGTTTCTTAGACAACAATTAAACAGGTTCAGTTGATAATTGTAAGATCCCACATCGGTTGAAGAGGATAACGAAGTACGCCTTATAAGATTACAGATACCTCTTCCTCATAGATGTGTTTTCCTAGGTACAGTAAGAGAAAAATTATGAAGGTCTTGACCCGATAGGCAACCCAAAGCGGACAATATTTGTGGACAGGTGGTCTGGGATGTTACAAATAGTATTAGAGCTAGTTCTCGACCTATTATGCTAGCGAGAGTGTGAGATCTCACATCGATTAGAGAGGAGAACGAAGTACGCCTTATAAGGGTACAAATAACTCTTCCCTATAGATGCATTTTTTGTGTAGCACCCCACTCCCGCAGGACCCGAACCCAACATCGTGAGTGATATCCGAGTCCGTGACCCGCAAGTGTGGCA
>JANITX010000212.1:7233973-7259864 GCA_027564395.1 Erythroxylum ulei | reverse complement strand
TGAATGAAATATTGGAAATGAGACCTTGGCATATAAGGGGTCAACCCATGTTTATTCAGAAGTGGAAACCTAGGATAACATTTGATAGTGAATGTGTGGAATTTTTTCCTATGTAGGTGCATTTTCATAATCTGCCTCTAAAACTTTGGGCAATTAAAGGATTGAGTTTTTTGGTTAGTTCTTTAGGTAAGCTCCTTGGTATGGATGCTCAAACATCTAGAATGGAGCGAATTGGATATGCAAAAATATGTGTGGAGGTCAAAAGGAATGCTATACTACCTGATCATTTACCAATTCTCAAGTTGGGTGAAACAAGGGAGATTGAACAATTTGAAGTTAAGGCGACATATACCTGGAAGCCTCAAAACTCCACCAAAAAATGGGTTCCTATAGGAAAGCCTTTTCAAACTGGATGGCAGGATGAGTTATTAGGGGTTGAATCTTCTCAAGTTGATAATGATGAGGCTATGGGTGTACAATTTGATGTTAATGAAAATCTAGGTAACTTAAAAATATATTCTCTAAATACTGAAGGTAGGAAGCCCAATATAACATCTGGACTCTCCTCCGTTAAAGGAACATGATAACCAGGAAGATGTAACTACTACAAAAGTTTCATAATCAGTGGAAGAAGAGAAAGACAATGAACTTGGTTTATTGGACCATGATCTAACAAGCAACCTGCTGCTAATATAACCAAAGAATGATAGAATTGTTGAGATAGCAAAAAAGTTTCATAAGAGTTCCCTTAACTCCAAAAGAAGATCAACAAGAAGGAAAACCATAAAGAAGGGATATTCCCCTTAAATGATCACTCTAATATGGAATACAAGAAGGTTAAATGACCCTCTCAAATAGTCTATGATGAGAGAATTAGTAATGGATAGGAAGCCAATTCTAGTAGATAATTCATAATGGACTATCCTTTTTGGGTGCTTAATGGAAGATAATTACTAATCATTTACATTATTATAATGGTTGGAGAATATGATTATATAATTCAAAACAAATGAAGGCGACTTATTGAAGTTTAGTGAAGTTGAAGGTTGATCAATAAGATAATATATGGCCAACAACACACAACAGACACCTAGCCAAGTTATACTCTATCTTTCTACCTATTAGAAAATTATGATATTATAGGCAGATTAAGTGACTCATTATAATGTTGATTTGTAACTTTTTCTGGTATTAATATAATTCCTCATATTTTTTGTAAAGAATACCTCAACAATATCTCAACACTCCCCCTTAATTTGGTGCATAGATATCATATATGCCCAGTTTTTCAATCCATCTCAAGAAATCATGACTTGACAATGCTTTAATTAGAATGTCTGGTACCTGATCTTCAAATCGTATTTGAGGAAATTCCATAATCTTACTATCTAAATTTTACTTGATAAATAACCTATCAACTTTAACATGTTTAGTTCTATCATGTTGGACTGGATTATGAGTTATATCACGAGCAAATTTACTATCATAATATAACCAAATTGGGTGTTGTTGTGGATGACCTAAGTTTTGTAGTAAAAATCGTAACCATAGAGCTTCACATAATCTAAGTACAAGTCCTCCATATAAATATATTCAGAAAATTCTCCATAAAAGAAGGCATTTTTAACATCAAACTGGTGCAGTGGCCAGTCTAAGTTGACTGCTAGCAATAACAATACTCATACCATATTGATTTTTACCACAGGAACAAATGTTTCTGTATAATTGACTCATTAGTTTGTGTATATCCCTTGGCTACCAATCTTGCCTTAAAACGCTCAATTGTTCCATCGACTTGATATTTGACAGTAAACACCTAGTGACATCCCACTGGTGTCTTTCTTGGTGAACAATCAACAAGTTCCCATATTCCATTTCTTCTTAGTGACTCCATTTCTTCATTCATTGCAGCTTTCCACCTTGGATCAGCTAAGGCTTCCTATTCATTGTTAGGAATATCTACAAAAGATAATTGATTTATCAATGACTTATTATTGTGATCTAAAACATAGTTATTAATAGGATATTTTCCTTTACTAGAGAGATCAGGTTAATAAATAGGCTTAGGAATACCCTAATAGTGTGCTTAGGCAATTGTTTTCGAATAGGTTCAACTTGCAAGTTAGGAGCATCCTAAATGGAAGATTGGTGTGGTACATTTGGAACTTCAGATTGTTCAATCACTTCTTAACTCGTGTCTTCAGGAGTAATCAATTCTCTATTCACGTCAGGTTCTAGATTTTCACATCCGTACCTAGTTTCAAGTATATCAATAGGTTCAGACTAATCATTACTTCCTCCATGTTCAAGGCCAATTCCAGGTGACTCCCTCTGAACTTCCTGAACCTTATAATCTAGTGCCATGATGTCTTCTTGACATCTCTCCCCCTGAAGTCGGGCTGAGAAAAATACATTGTCTCTTCATGAAATACTGCATCTATTGTAACAAACATTGGTTTGGTTGGAAGATGAAAGCATTTGTACCCTTTTTTATTTACATCATATCCAAGAAACGCGCATTTCAAAGCTCGTGGAGCTAATTTATGGCTTTATTATTTGTGAAGGTGCACAAAGACTACACATCCAAATACTTTAGGAGGAAGATTTGATATTGATGGACAAGTCACAGTCTTGCACAAAGTGTGTAGTGGCATTTGAAACTCAAACACACTTGAAGGAGTTCCGTTAATTAAGTAAACTGCAACACACAAAGCCTCACCCCAGTAAGAAAATGGCATATGAGCTTGGATCAATAAAGCGCGAACCACTTCAAGTATATGTCAATTTTTTCGTTTTGCTACGCTATTTTGCTGAGGTGTATCAACACATGTGGTCTAATGAATGATGCCCTGTGTGTCTAGATAATTCTTCATATCTAAGTTTTTATACTCTTCTTTATTGTCATTATAAAGGACTTGGACTTGTGCATTAAATTAAGTCTTGATTGTTCTGCAAAATTTTTGAAGCAACATGTTCACCTCATTGTTAGATTTCATTAGCCATAGCCATGTCATTCTAGTACAATCATCAATGAATGTAGCAAACCAATGGGACACTCCCGATGTATGAATTTTAGATGGCCCCCAAACATCTGAATGAACAACCATAAATGGAGAAGGGCTTTTATTCAATACTAATGAAAGAGAAGTTTTATGACTTTTTTTCTAATTCACATACATCATAATGGAGACTAGAAATATCACCTTTCTCAAACAACCTAGGAAATAATTTCTTTAAGTATCCAAAAGAGACATGTCCCAATCTTTGATGTTGCAACCAAATTTTTACTTGACTATTTGCCACGTTATAAGCCTTTACTGCAAGAGCTTGACTTAGTTTATCTGAAGTTGTTGCCTTCAAGTCCAGGTAGTACAAATTCCCTTCCTTAGTACCACAACCAATCTTCTATTTTGTTTGGATGTCCTTAAAGAGACGAGTTAGGCCAAAAAAATACAATGCAAGATAAGGCCTCTATAATTTGAGACATAAACAAAAGGTTATATCCCGAGGAAGGAATAACAAGAACATATTCTAAGTTCAAAGTTTCAGTAGATCTTAAGGACCATTCACCAATAATAGAAATTTTTTCACCATTAGCAGTTGAAACAAATTTTTCTGAGGGTTTGATTTTAGCAATTTGTTTAGAATCAAAATTCATGTAATTGGTTGCACCAGAATTAATTATCTATATGTTATTACTAACCGAAGCAGAAGCATAAAGAGACTTACCACCATTATCTGTAGTAGCTATCATCGTTGAATACATTTCACCAGTTTTATCTTTAGTTCTTATTTCGGCAACTACGTTAGTAGGTTGAGCTGTCTTCATATTCTTCTTTTGAGCTTTGTTGTGATCCCACCAATCTAGATACCCTACCAATTCATAGCAACAGCCTTTTGTACGTCCAAATTCATTACAGTGAGTACATTTGTACCAAGGCTTTTCAATACTTCGATTACTTAGATTATTCTTTGCAACCATTGTTACAGCTTTTGAATTTTCAAATTCTCCTCTGAATGTAATTCTGTGATTAGCTTCATGTCGAATTAAAGCATAACATTCTTCTAGATTTGGAATTGAATCCTTTCACAAATTATCACCATGGACTTGTTCAAAACAGTCATCAAGTCCAGCAAGGAATATATGCACTCTCAATCTTTCAATAGATTGCCTGTATGCTTCAACATTCTCAGGATCCTTCTTAATAACTTTGTCTTTATGATCTAGTTCTTGAAAAATCTCTACAAGTTCACCAAAATATTTTGAAAAGGGTCTTCCATTCTTCTTAACTCCAAAGGCTTTCTGGTTTAGATCAAAAGTTTGCAGTTCACTTCCATCACAGAAAGCTTTTGCTAACACTGTACAAATTACATAATCAGTAGGTTGGGCTGGCCCTGGAAAAGGGCAGCTAGGGCACCCGCTCAAGGTCCGTCCTCATAAATAGCAAAATAAAGATAGGGCCCACTCTTGACTTTATAATGAACAACAAAAAATGCTCATATTTTGCTTGTTTTTATTCTTTACGAGAGCCCAAAAATAGGCAAAAATAGGAATTTGTTTTTAACTTTACCTATGGCCTATAAAATATTAGGAACGACCCTAGCACTTTCTTTTAACTTTACCTATGGCCTATAAAATACTAGGAACGACCCTGGCAATAGACAATCGAACATATCGTTTCCTGATTTCAGGGATCGTCAATATCAGCAACCATTTCTTAACTTTTTGGTTTTCGGCATACCACTTTTCATATCCCTCTTCAAATTCTTTAGATGGTGATGGATTTCCACGAATGTAAGAGAGTTTTTCTCTTTCAACAATGTGCATCTCCATCAACTGCGACCAAACATCATAGTCCGATTAGTAAGAGTAATACCTGCATTAAATACTCCTTCAGATTGCACTACAACAGGAACAAGATTGTTCCGTGAAGATTTAGCTTTATCATCCATTTATTTATAAACGAGATTTAAAAATACGATTAGATCAAGAACCAAGAATCATGCTCTGACACCAACTTGAAACAAATAGAGAGAATTTATGTTGTATTTCTCATTCACACACGTAAAAAAATATTGATGTACAAGATTGGTTTATATATTATAGAGAAGAATGCTAATAATGGAAACTAATGCCCAATTCTATAGCTACAAATCAAGACCATAATTGGTTCCAATTCTCGTAGAATATTTCCAATTTGTCAAGAATGTCTCAACAATATCTCAACCGGTATGATACATTCAGAAACATACAGGTTGATCAAGCATTAGCTATGAAATTTGATGAAGTTAAGTACCAATCTGCAGAAAGTTTTAGTTCTATCATCACCAGCCAAGCCATAACCGCAAAAAGTAGGAACACTAGTCGTCAATAGCGGATGATGAATGGTGGGAAAACTCGACAACATTAATGGATTATCGGAGCATATTTGTTAACAGTTAATAACGGTCTCCAGTCTGTAATGTTACAAACAGCAACATTATTGAGTCTGCTGTAGCAAGAAATTGATCGGTTGGATTGCCACGAGCACAAGTTAGTTTCTTAAATTTTAGATCATCGCTTCAGTGTTGCAACTTACTTCTGAAGCTTTAGATCTTTCTTCTGGAATCATGGTTAAAAGTGCTAGAGACAATAACCAAGAAATATAGTACTGATTGCCTGCAAATCCCTCCATTAATGTGTCCTTCAATTCTGTCTCTTTCTGCTTAACAACTGAAGTTGTGAATAGCCACTGCAACCTCCCGTAAATACTCCAATTCATTAGAATAAGCAGATCATTTTTCCATCATCACGAATGGACATAATTACTGATAAACAGAAAGTAGAGAAAATTGACAAGAAACTATCCACCCAAGTAATTGAAATATGATGTTCAATAAATTGAATCTTTAACATTGATCTAAACCTTTTAGATCTCTGTGACTGTTATGTGTCTCATGATTACAGAAAACAGACACAAGATTGTAATTCATATTCCTTTCAGATGTGGAAGCAAAAATGAGATGCAACGCATGGTCCACGAGAAAGATGCAAAAGATAGCTTCTTTCTTTTCCTTAGTTTGCAAGCAAAGCTATTAGAGAGGATAAGGTTAATTACTTTTTTTTTTTCGGAAAGTAATAAGCTTAATTACTTTTGTGCATAAAAGTTTTGATATTTATGATTTAATATAATTAATAATTTAAAAACATTTTATTATTGATTAGTTAAGTTGGAAATATATTGGATGTTTTATCTAATGTTATGAATACCGTACCAGACTCGGTACCGGATTGAGTTTTGGTGCAGAACTGTACCGGTACCGGTTAGTACCGGATACCGTTTCGGATAATTTTTTAAATTTATAAAATAGTCCCTAAAATTTTTAAAATTTGCAAAATAGTTCCAAAATTCTGTGCCTTAAATTGCAACTTATACTCGATAAATCCATTCAACTTCCAACATAAATAGATTTCATTATGATCTAATACTGTACCGGTACCGGTCAGTACCGGATATCGTTTCGGATAATTTTTTGAATTTATAAAATATTTCCTAAAATTTTTAAAATTTGCAAAGTAGTCCCCAAAATTCTGTGTCTTTAATTGCAACTTATACTTGATAAATCCATTAAACTTCGAACATAAACAATTCATTATGATCTAATTTATGTACTTTAAATCGCTTAAAAACAATTAATCTCATTCACTTACAAATTGCAACTTCCTCTCAACCAAACCGTTCCTAAAATTATGTGCCTTAAATTGCAACTTATACTCGATAAATCCATTCAACAGTGAGAGGACAATAGTGAGGCTCGAGAGTGAGGTGAGAATTGAGACTGAGAAGAAGAGACCGAAGAAGAAGAGTCGGGGTGAGGGGGGTTGGGTTTTTAGGGTTAGTTTTTTAAAAATTGCAATTTGGTCCTCCAAATGTCCGAATTTAACGATACCGGCCAGTATACTCCGGTATTGTCGGTACCGGCCGGTACTGAACGAAAAATACCGGTATTGACCAGTATTTTTCTCCGGTACCGTACCGTGTATTCCGGCCGGTACCGACTGAAACAGTACGGTATCCATAACTATAGTTTTACCACTGAACATTATTTGGTAAGATTATTCTTTTTGGCTAAAAGATTACTTATTCGAGTCATAGAAATAATCTCTTTATAAAATACAAAGTAAAGGTTGCATACTTCTTCTAACCCTCGCGAAGCCTCTTAGCCTTAGGCACTAAGACAAACAACCCTTTAATTTTTTAGATTATAAAAAGTTAATAGAATTATCTACATTTTATAAAAAGACACTCAAAATTGATTAGAGTTTATGGATCAATGTATTTTAAAATAATTACATTTAGAATTGTAACTATTACCTGAAATAAATTCAAAATGTTCGTATTTTTTTTATTTTTCTTTCGAAAGAAAATGAGATATGCTCCCAAGTTTATGTCATTTAAGTCTTCTTCCAAGTTTTTAACCAATTGTCGGTGCCTTTGAAACCATTCCAGCCCTTTCTGTGATCCAAAGGGACATCAACCTAAATTTTCCCAACAACTTTTGATTTCACGGTCTCGGCTTTGTGGTCCCTTTAGCTGGCTGATACATTGAGCAAAGAATGTCCAGTGACATTGAATAAAGATGAGCCCAGTGAAAAGGAAACTCAGGTAAATTGATACAAGCAAGCAATCGTGTTAAGAATAAATAAACAATACTGATTATTGCTAATAAAATATATAGAAATAAATGGAAAATAATACTCAAAATAGACACATAGAGTGATGACAGACAGTCTCTATCTCTATCTAGAGGAAAATGGAGCTCAGAATTGCCCATCCCAATGCCACTCCTCCCACCATTTTCTGCATGCTCCGTATGGTTTCTGCTCCATTCTGCAAAAAGAATCTCAGTGTCAATAAGAACTTGATTAAACAATTCTCGTATGCTTATTTAATGAATACTAATCAATCTTTATTATTGCATGTTGATGAGAGGAGCGTAGATGCTGCAGTCATTAATTGTTGAAAGAAGTCACAGCTCATACATGACTAGTTCTTTCAAAAATCTTCACTGTTTAAATTTCTCCAATGGCAGTTAGCTTGATTTTTTCTCATCTGCATTTTTCAGGTTTCAATTTAATGAAACCAAGACCTCACAGCTTCACATCCAGAGATTTAGCTCACTTTGATTAACAACGAGACAATGTTAAAATCTAACGACAGCCTATGCGTTTCCACACATGGAGCGTGCTAATCACGCGCCACTGGCTCGAGCTTTTTGGGATGTGTTCTCTTCAGTAGCTCAGCCACCGACAGTGTTGAGAAGCATTAGAAACAATGTCTGTTCGTACCGTATGCCTCATGACTTAGATCTTAAAGCGAGCTTAAACTGAATACTTCTAGATCGGGAAGCGCATTGTACACTCACGGCGCACAATAGAGTCTAGACTCACAAAAGAAAATTTAGAAAGCGACAGAGGTTCAACACGTACCAAATCGGCCACCGAAGGACCGGGAGAGCTGGCGTCGCCCAGTCCAGGAGCCTCCGCAGGCGGTGCCGGTGGTCCTAGCAACTCCGAAGTCGGAGCAGGCGACGGAGTTGCCGCGTGCTTCTTCTTCTTCGACTTCTTCTTGCTCGGAGCTGGTGCCGGAACTTCTGCAGGAGGCGCTCTCGAAGGAGCCGGAGGCGCAGTCGCTGGAGATCTTGTCGGAGGAGTGACCGGTGCAGGCGCGGGTGGAGAGCTAACGGGAACTGGAGTTGGCGGAGAGCTAACGGGAACTGGGGTTGGGGGAGAGCTAGCGGGAACTGGGGTTGGTGGAGAGCTAGCGGGAACTGGGGTTGGTGGAGAGCTAACGGGAACTGGGGTTGGTGGAGAGCTAACCGGAGTGACGGGCGGTGTTGCTGCTGGAGTCTTCGCCGGGGCTGGAACAGTTTGCTTTGCCGGAGAAGCGGCTGGTGTCGTAGCCGGTGGTGAAGATGCAGGAGCTTTTGTCGGTACTGGCGATTTTGGCTTGGAAGCAGGAGCATTGGCTGGTGCAGTTACAGGAGCAGCAGGAGGAGTCACCGGTGTAGTAGTCGGAGCGGCCGATGGAGCTTGACCTCCAACGCCGGCGACGACGACGCAGAGCAATGCGAGTCCAAGGACATTTCTACGATCCATTTTTACAGAGACACTACAGCTGGAGAGTAGTATACTATGTCGCAGAAGTGTTCATATATAAATCTATATATATATAGAAGGGTTGCCCTTGTTGTATGGGGAAGGAAAACAAATTAACGGGCAATTGTAGATAGATCTGGATCGTACAATCAGAGTTGGGCCCACTTCACTAGCCGTTTGATTACGGGGACCACTCATTTTGGCATCAGACAAACAGGCTGGGAGACACAGTCTGGAAAGTTCCCCACGGAGTCCAATTGGTTGCATCAAGGCATGTGAGAGTTTGATTAACTTAATATAGAAACGACATGTCGTGTGTTCATATAACGAATTAAATTATCGCCGCATTAGCATCATAAGGATTCTGGGTTCTGGTCTGGTGTTTTTATATAGCTGCTTATGATTGAGGTGGGGACGATGCCAGTTTGACAGCCCAATAGGCGGTTACCACGTGTTATGATGACAAATAATTGTAGGGGAAGTAAGGGTAACTTTAGTTGGAATTCTGGCCCGCTGTCAACAGGTGTGGTGGGTCCGTGTAGAAAGAGTCTTGCAAATATTTACTAAAGAGGTAAAAGTGAGAAGCTTGAAAAACAGGCAAAGGGGAAATACTCTCTTTTCTCTAGTGATTGTCAATGAGTATTTTTGTGAAACCCTGAAAGTACAATAGGGTTTCCATTCCATTTCCACCCAAATTTTGGAAACAAACATTTTGGTCTTAATTTGAGAAACATTTCATAACCATTTGGAAGAGGATAATTCCTGCCATGTTCTCACTTGGGTAATATAATAAACATCAATGATTTCACTTGGAAGTACATTAGTTTTGGAAACCCAGTTGTCCTTTCCTTTTGTAACAAACAAGTTACTTATAGCTCTTGGGTATCTTTCTGGTTAAATGAAATTCTTAAAGGACGATGAGTTTTAAAGTTCTCTCTAATTGATCCATAAGGCAAAATGGGCCAGTATATTAATGACTAAGACTTTCACGATCAAACCAACTGTGAGTTATCGACCTCTGTCCTTCGTTGCTCACTCACGTGGACCACTCGGTCATGGTGAATTTGGAAGCATGACACATAATTAGGGATGACAATAAAGAGTGAAGCACAGTCTCCGCATTGCCAGATCTCACAAACTCCAATATTCTTCATGCTCCAGCTCACCATTGACGATCCCACTCGGAGGACTACTTTCCGACCCCAAACCCCGACCCTTTTAGTTCATTCCATGAAGATAATGACCCCTTCACCTACATGGACATGGACAACATGAATCCGTAGGTCCTCTCCCTAACAGTGATAATAATGTTAAGCCCACGCGTCGCTACAACAATTCTTCCATTATCGAGTCTATTGAGACAAAGAATGAAAGAAAGCTACGACTTTTAATAAATTAATTGAGTTGTAGAATGCCAGTCCCATACATGCCAAGAAATTCTTCCTTTATATAGAGGGCGGTGGTGACGACGACCAGGCAAGTGGCAGGTGACGGCAAAGACGACCAAAATGTAGAGAAGAGAGATGCACAGGAAGTTGGGGTCCTTGAGGAAGGATTCTCTGTTATCTACCAATTGATAACGATGTTTTGTATCATATGAAAGGTAAAGACTTCAAGTTGACTCGGGTCAAGGAGCTTGAACCCGAATAAACAAGATCAAATCCGTCAACTTCGGGTTAGACCAAACCAGATCTTGATTAGAAATGGGTTTAAGTGTACTTGCATGAATATTTTCTTGTTAGCCCGACAGCAAAAAAAACACACATGGATTTTACCGTCCGCCATGATCTGTAACCTGAGACCACAATACCTCCAGGTAATATATGGGACAGGATCCGAGTTACGCAATCTGCATACCGACCCTCACTAATTGCACTTTTGAGTTTAGGCATCTTTACCAACCAAATTCGTTGACCAAATCCTCCGCAGAGTAATTTGCTTTGCTTTGAATTATTATGAGATCTAGAATGTTGGGAATAGTAAAAGAACACAAAAATACGAACCGACAAGATTAGGTAATTAAGCATGCTCCAGGAAGATACTCTAACAACGATGGTTCACTCTGTCTAGAGGACCAGAACGCCAAGTTTGTAAATTAAAGATCGGATGATAGGCTGAAACTAGTGTTACCTACTCATGCATATGAAGAGGATTACTTTATACGTTGGAGTTAACAATCATAAACTACTCATGCATACCAGATAACTCATTTTGACATGCGACCATATCCCCAGTGAACTTTGAAAAGGCATTCATAGTTGGGAGATAAGAAGTTGCAAGAGGAAACTTTTTTCTGCGATTTTATTACTCTAAATATCTTTACAACAAAATGAAGTACAAAGAGAGTAAACAAATTATTGTAAGATTGTTACATTTGGGTGGATAAAAGTGCACCTCATGCAAGAGTCTGTACCAGTCCACCAGATACATAATTTCTTCTCTCCAGGGAGATGAACTGCCCGAAACACACTGTATGGTTCCTCAATGCATCTGCAATCTGTTGAAATTTCAAAATAAGTTCCAGCAATACGCTTATGCTGCAAAAGTAAGGCAACCCTCGACCATTGCTTTCACAAGCTTTTGAAGTAATCCCAACTCCCACAGCATATAGAAAATAAAACAAGATTCATAATGATTTACATATAGCAAGAACTTTTGATTGGTCATCGAAATGGATTTTTCCTTACATTTAAGGAATCTAACTCACCTCTTCAAGATTCAGTTGATTCAATCATCATAAGTGCTCAAAGCAGCAACAATAGATCCGGTTGTCGCAAAAGTTGATGTTACATCTGGAAAATCTTTCCAGGATGTCGTGACATTGAGGGATGGATACAACCAACTTTTAACGGAATCTATGAAGGAGTTGGGATCAAATTTCAAAATGGCTTCCCAATCCACCTGGAAATCTTTTGGAATCTTTCCTGTGAATTCCATATTAGCAGCAAGTAGTAATCCGAGCAAAACTATGAAGCCAACAACAGCAGAACCTCTAGACAACGGCATGAAGTTGTACCTGAAATCAATTCAGTTCATAAAGTAACAGTCACCATTAAACACAGCAATTTCTTACATGGAAGTAAGGATTATACCAGTAATATGTCATCCTCAAAATAGCTTCTCTAACATTTTCAAGTACATTGAAATCAGTACACCCATACGTTTCACCACAATTAGCATTACAGACCGCCTGCAAATAAGTTGGTCAACTAGCTATTAACAACCTGCTATGAGAAATATTAGGTATCATCAAGTGTAAGACTGTTACAATGATATAATGAGTAAAGGATTTTCTACAATACAATTGGTCGATCAGTCAACAATATAATGGCAGAGATTTAGATTAAAGAAATGCAGAGGAAGAATTGCAATACCCAAGATCATGCAGGACTGAGAAACTTGAGAAAGGATTGGTGTATTGATACAAATTAGCCTTTCTATTAAATGATGGGCCCTACTCAAACTAAACTCTTAACATCAATTACTATTCATTAATATATTAGTTACTCACCTGGCTTAATTGCGTAAACTCACGCAAAGGTAACACCACAGTGTGGGAAACATTTGAACATGAATATATTGAAGAAACATTTGGCAAGACTTAACCACGCAATAACTAGTAAAACAATTGGCTGCTAATATATATTGGCCAAAATTACAATACCTACAAGCAGGTAAACAATACAAAGTACTGAATCACATTTTCGAACTTGATCAACTTACTTCCCATGCCATTGCCATCTCTGCATCAAAATCATCCCACCTAGCAGGCGTACAAGGAGTTCTAATTGCAAAATCAAATCCACGCTCCTCCCTAGAAATTTCAGACATTTGGTCAAAGAGTAAAGGTATAATAAAAATATAAAAGCTACATTGAAGAATATATAAAGGGGGAAAAAAACAATAGCCCAGAAATATATTAGTGTACATCTTCACTAGGGTAATCCTTGTTCCTTCAAGACGCTTCCTGAAACAATAAATAGAAATGAACAATATCATTACAAGAATCTTGCTATGCCTAATACATCTCTATCACAATAAAAGCAAACACTACCCCTCAAATGCCATACTGTTGCACCATGTAGCCAACCAGAAATCCTCACCCACTACTTTGAACAGATCAGAGCAGGTTTTTGCATCCATAATCTGCAAGTTTTCAGATTAAAATCACGTACATCAATAGCCCTCTGTGAAGGAAGTAATAATTAGATAGTTTCCTAAAAAGCTAGTATAAACAAAGCATATTGCAAAATTTAGTACTCAGGCACACCAAAGTATTTGAAACATTGTTTAGGAGTTATAAATCTCTTTACATCACTTGTTGCACAGCACACTTCCAATCATTGATAACGTGATAAACTTTATGATCCATCTTAAAGCACCATAACAAGAAAACTTGAACAAAATTTTATTTAGATAATTCCTAGCGGAAATCAGAGTGCTCACATCTTGCAATTTCTCTGAGCTTATGTCAATAACATCGTCTGCCTTGTTATGTACATAGAGTTTCTCCTTGATGATAGATTTTGCAACCTCCAATGTTCTGCAGCATTGAAATTATGCGAGAATTAACAAAGGATATCACTATGTTAATATATGACTGGATCCAACTGGGTCTCACCTTTCATAGTTTGGGTAGTAGCGAACAACTTTTGCTTGTCCAAGCAACAGTGGGGTGTGAGACCCAAAACCAGAGTTGAACTCCTCACTGCATTTTCCCCACATCCAAATTCATATGCAACAGAAAACATTCAAGAGGATTGCAAGTCAATGCAAAATCTTCATGTAAAGTATGTATGGATGCTCAACATCATCCCTATGTTGGTGATCAAGCTCATTGTTAGCTTTGCTAAATTATAGTGGATACATGGCTCAGGTTTAGGGATGGCACAGGGCTGGTCCAAGCCCAACCCTCTTTTTTTCCCCACAAGCGGCCTGAAGCCAGGTTTTGTCTCACCCATTCAACAAAAATGACATTGTTTTATTAACTTAACAAGATGATGTCATTTTTGTCAGCCTCGTTTGTTTCACCAATTCAACAAAACGAAGTTGCTTTGACAACTTAACAAAACGATATCGTTTCTTCCAACAGTTTTGGGCCAAGCCGGGCCATGAAGTTTGAGCCCGAGCCTGACACAAAGCTCGGAATTTTTTTTTTAGCCCAACTCCAGACCGAATCCTGATCAAAATGGGTATTTAACCGTCGACTTATGGATCAGGCAGGTTGACCATCCCTATTCAGGTTTCACAATGCCATTGATGCAGTGGGTGGAATACTAGCAAAGGCAGTAGACTAAAGTGATATATCTGGAATGAAAATAAGTCTAGGAAGTCAGAGACATGGAACATAGAAAGACTAGTGATTGAACAAATATCAAATGAATTGCATTTTAGATCCTTGATATTTTGCATTAGAGGCAATGATGATTGTCAGTCAAAAGAAAAAAGCACACTTAAAGCCAGCAGAAATAACATGAAGAGACTGCATTGAATACAATGAAATACAATAACATTTAAGTAATCTTGGTATGCTAGAGTTAAACTAGCATGAACTTCCGTACCTTAACTTGTTGACCCACACAACAGGGTCACAGGGTTCAGAAATCTGTCTCCATTTGACAGCTAATGAGTAAATGTCATGCCACGACATCATAAAACGGACAGAGGATCTATCTTCTGTAATGCCATAAGAACTTGACATTTCAGAAGAATTGCTTGTACTACAACTTGCACCACCTCTATTCTGGCTGGGCATGTTAATTTTTCGCCGGGCTCTCTTGCCATTTTTTGTTGTGTATTTGTTAGAATATTTCCATTCAGCTTGCAAAGAACGCCATGCTTTTGAAACCCTTTGTGCAATTTCAATAGCAGCTAATCCTGCCATGCGATGCTGAAATATAACATGCAATAAATCTATTTAGTATGCATAGAATATGATAGTAACAGAAAAAAAGAATCCACTGGAAATAGAAGATAGTGGACATATAATTGTTCAACGCAATGGGTTTCCATTTGAAATCCAATTTACAGTGAACTAGGTTAGTACGAATTGCAACTTGTAAGAACAGCCATAACATGAGAAATGTTTTAAGGTTGGTAAGAAATATAGAAGCCATGGAAACAAGAAAAAAAATCATTATATTTTCAAAATCAATTACCTGACGCCTATTGGGTAAGAAGCCAGGACAATCATATTGAATCTTTTTGCCTATATTATCAGCAGCAACTAAAAGGGCAGTTTTCTGCTTTTTAATTGTGAAATCTTGCTTTCTGAGTTTTCCCTTCTTCAGAGACTCACGCAGAGGAGGTTGTCTGTAGACCTTTTCACATACATTTTTGGGATGCAATCTTTTGCACCAGTACTCCTAAAAAACCCAATACAAGTAATTCATATCATATTGTTTTGAAAAAAAGAAGGCCACAGGTAAACAATGAAGTGTTTTAGTCAATGGATCTACTATGATGAAATATCTGGGTTCAAAGTACATCCTGAAGCATAAAATAGTAAACAACAGTAATCTATTTCTTCACATTTTCTCAAGAAAAAATAGTCTATGGGTCCCCCCAGATTATCCAAACGCATGTGAATAGATTAAATAAACTTGATGTATGCATACACAATCCTGGATACTATAAATATGCTGGATGCATACAAATATGAATGTTGTCAAAGATCATGGTTCAGTATTCAATATAAGGATACTATTATATATTTGATAGTGAAACATTCTATAATGTATTTAACAGTAGATATTTTGGATATTCCATAATAGAATAGTTTAGGTAATATTTAGAAATATAATATTATATTATTATGGAATACTATACTATTGTAGATGGGCTAAACCTAATGAAAACATTCAGTACTCGTAATCTTTATGTTTGTGGAAATAAATAGTCAAACCACATGAAACCATTATGGATATCCTCCTTTCCTTTTTTTGTCTTTATTTTCACATGATATCAAAACTAATTTGACATAATATCAAAAGGCCAATTTCCCATTCTGAGAACCTATCCTCTTCAAAAGCCCAATTCTTCAATCCTGAAGCCTGAATCCCTAATCTTTGTTTCTTCTTTTTCAGATCCTCAGTTCCTTCATTCACTGCCAATATCTTCTCTCTTTCGGTGAAGCACTTCTTCTGTGGAATATTTTGTATATCCTGTTAGGGAACCCATACTTAAGCCTCTATTAGTATATACTAGAAAGGCTAAAAAGGGTTTAATGAGAGAAGAGGGACCAAATAGCAACAAATAGGGGGCTAAATAGCAAACAAAGATAATTAAAGATATTAGGTCAGTGGGGGTGAAGGAAAGGATTTTTTTATCATGCATTTGGCTTTTGAGAGCTGTTAGCTAGGACTGAGGCCTTGCAGCCGTCAGTGGGGGGAGAATGCTGGAGTCTCCATTGTTATCTTTCCCTTTTTGTTACTGCTATTCAATATATCGTTGCTGTTTCTCTTCTCCTACTGTTCTGGTGTGCTCTTTGTTGCTGTGTTGTATTGTTCTACTGCTATATTTCGTTGCTGTGTGGGTTGTTGAGAGCTGAGGTCCAACATTGGTCCAACCTGCCGGATTGTTGGGAGGTGGGTGTTGGCACGCTTATGCCAAGAAAGCCGTCAGCTATGGAGAGAGGAGTGAGTGCGTTGGAGGAGAGTCAGCGGCAAACTAACGAACAGTTATTAGCCATTTCAGAAGCCTTAAAAAACCTGACCAAGGTAGTAGAGGACATACAAGATTGAGGAGGACATGCCAGGAGGAGGGACGAATGCCGAGAGGTGGAGGTTTCCAGCGAAAACGCACCAGACCTGTCTCCAAAGACTGGGTCGCGCAACCAGGCCACGGATCAAGAACCAGGCCACGGCTCAGGAACCTCCGATTTTGACCGAGTCAGAGCACCACCAGCCACCGACAATGTCACCGGAGCTGTCTGAGACTGAACTAGACGTTTTTAGGCAACAAACTCGAAGGACAGAGTTCCCCACTTTCAACGGTTCTGACCCATATGGTTGGGTGACCCAGGCTGAGGTGTTTTTCTCCATTCAAGGAAGCCCGGAGCGTGTGAAGCTTGCATTACCTCAGATAAGCATGGAGTGAGACACAATCCACTGGTTCTCCCATCTTAAAGCTTCCGTTCCCAGATTTACTTGGGAAAAATTAAAAGAAGAGTTGATATCCTGATACAGTGGCCGCAAACACATCAATCCATTCGAACAACTCTCGATACTGTGACAAAATGGAACATTGGAAGAGTATATAACAGAGTTTGAGATGTTAGTTTCGCAAATTTCTCATATCACAGAGAAGCAGTACATGGGATATTTCATGGGGGGGATCAGAGACGAGATAACACAAAAGGTGAAGACACACAAACCCAGCAGCTACATGAGCCTTATTGAAGTGGCCAGAGATGTGGAAGAGGAGTTGTTGGGGGAAGGGGTGTTGAATCACCGAAAAATCTTCTCCAATACAACTAGTGACAAGAGATTCTCTAGGATGAGTAGAGTTATTAGCTCAGCAGCTACTCGGCTTCCTTTTAGTGGCATTTGGGATGACAACAAAAAGGGAAAACAAAACAAGAGTGGACTGGCAGAATCATATGGGCCTATTAGAGCTGGGAAAAGCAGTGTGGGGAGTAGTGGTGAGGGTGGACATAAGGCAAGTAGTGGGAGTCACCCTAGGGGTACTATCAACTTGACTTACCAAGAGCTGCAGGATAGAAGAGCAAAAGGGTTTGCTTCAAATGTGGGGAACACTTTACACCCCTCCACTCAGGAAGGCAACTTAAACTCATGATTCTAGAAGATGATGAGGAGCCCAATGGAGAGAAAGAACGGGTCATGTTAGAACAAGACAAGAAAAAAGAAGCTGAAGATCATGTAATGTTATTGAATTGTATGGAGTGATGGTAGCAAATACTAACAACTAAGATACTATGAGGGTGGAAGGGAGAACAGGTGGAGTATCTGTCCTTGTATTAATTGACAGTGCGGCCACTCATAATTTTGTTTCTACGCAAGTAGAAAGTTCTATGGGGTACGGAAGTAGATGAGAACGTAAATTATAGGATCACCCTTGGTGATGGGCGTAGAGCAACAGCCAAAGGGAAATGTAGAGGAATGAAAATAGAGATTGTGTCCAAGGAGTTCACAATAGATACATATAGGTTTGATCTTGGTGGAGTTGATGTAATATTGGGAGTTTCTTGGCTAAGATGTTAGGGGATGTTCGAATTGGGAGAAAATGTGAATGGAATTCGAGGTTAATGGAAAAGTGGTGGTTTTGCAAGGGAATACCAAATGGGGTGATATACATTCAGCTTTGAACCAAGTGTGTCACCCTCTTCTTTGCCAAATGGAGGGTTTATTATGGTCAATGGGGAGTCACCTAGCACCAGTATTGGGAGAGAGTGAGCTCACTTCGATCCAAAGAGAGGAGTTAGGGGAATTATTGGAATAACTTCAGGGTGTTTTTGCTGAACATAAGGGGTTGCCACTAGCCAGACCAACAGATCATGCTATTGTCCTACGAGAGGGTGTCCCCCCAGTTAGTGTGCGCCCCTACAGATATGCTTACATACAGGAGGAAATTGAGCGGCAAGTGCAAGAGATGCTGACCCCAAGGAATAATCAAGCCCAACTCCAGTCCCTACTCAAGCCCTGTAATATTGGTGAAAAAGAAAGATCAAAGTTGGAGATTTTGTGTAGACTGTAGGGCGCTCAACAAGGTAACAGTCCCAGATGAGTACCCCATCCCAGTCATTGATGAGTTACTTGATGAATTGTTTGGGGCATCCTACTTTTTCAAGATAGATATCAAGTCTGGATACCATCAGATTAGGGTGAAAGAGAGTGATGTGCCAAAGACAACTTTTAGGACTCATGAAGGTCATGATGAATTTCTGGTAAGATCGTTTGGTCTCATGAATGCTTCAGCTACTTTTCAGAGTACCATGAACAATATTTTTAGGCCATTGTTGTGAAAAGAGGTGTTGGTTTTCTATGATGACATTCTAATATATAGTTCAAATTGGCAAGATCACTTATGTTTGGTGAAGAGAGTCTTGAATGTCTTACTTTCTAATCACTTGGTGGCTAATCAAAAGAAGTGTTCATTTGGGGTACAACAAATTGCATATTTGGGGCACATTATTACAACCTAAGGAGTTAAAGTGGATCCCAAAAAAATTAAAGGCATTGTGGAATGGCCTAAACCCAAATCAGTAAAAGGAGTTTGTGGATTTTTGGGCCTCACAAGGTACTACCATAAGTACATTCAGAATTATGGACAATTAGCAAAGCCTTTAATAGAGTTAACGAAGAAGGATAGGTTTTATGGGAATAAGCACACTCAGGCTGCTTTTGACAAGTTGAAGCTGATAATGATTACCGCCCTAGTCTTAGTGCTACCTAATTTTTCCAAAGAGGTTGTAGTAGAGTGTGATGCCTCAGAAAAAGGTATAGGGGCAATGTCGATGCAAGGTGAGAGACCTATTGCTTTTTACAGTAGAGCTTTCTCAGAAAGGGGATCATCAAAATCAGCTTAAGAGAGAGAATTAATGGCATTAGTACTAGCAATTCAAAATTGGAGGCCTTATTTAACTGGGTCTTCATTTCACAGTTCGTACTGATCATCAATCCTTACGACATCTACTACAACAGAGGATTACTACTCCAACACAACAGAGCTGGATGACCAAACTTCTCAGGTATAATTTTGAGGTGATAAATAAACCTGGGAATAATAACAAAGTAGCTGATGCTTTGTCTAGAATGGAAGAAGAGGCAGAGTTGAAGATGGCGATTTCTTCTCCTTTATGGGTGGATAGTAAGAAATTAGCAGAAGAGGCCGAACAAGACCCTGAGTTGTAAGTCATTGTGCAACAATTAGAGCAAGATCCCTTATCTTGCCTAGGCTTCTCACTGAAACACAGCATTTTGTTATACAAGCAACGATTGGTTCTGCCATCTACTTCCACATGGGTTCCTATCTTGTTGCATGAGTTTCATACTATTCATGTGGGTGAACACTCAGGTTTCCTACGAACATACAAACAACTAGCAGCCAATGTGTATTGGAAGGGGATGAAACGAGTTGTTCAGGAATTTGTGAAGGCCTGTGAGATTTGTCAAAAGTAGAAATATATGGCAATGTCTCCGATGGGATTGTTGTAGCCACTTAAAGCACCTTAGTAGGTGTTGGAGGATATCTCTATGGATTTTATATGGGGCCTACCCAAATCACACAGTTATGAACTGATTTTGGTGGTGGTGGATCGATTGTCTAAGTACGGCCACTTTATTCCCTTAAGGCAGCCAGTATCCACAAAGAGAGTAGCTGAGATATTCACAAAGGAAATTATTAGGCTTCATGGTGTTCCTAAGTCTATTTTTAGTGACCGAGATTCCCGTTTCATAAGCAGTTTTTGGCGGGAACTTTTTAAGTTTAAAGGCACCAGTCTTAAGATGAGTTCAGCCAACCATCCCCAGACGGACGAACAGACTGAAGTGGTGAACCGAATACTTACGACTTACCTACGTTGTTTTGCTTCTGAACAACCTAAAACATGGGTAACATGGGTGTATTGGGCTGAATATAGGTATAACACCTTGTTTAAAACTTCTACTGGTTGCTCTCCTTTTGAGACAGTTTATGGGAGGAAGCCTCCATCCCTCCGCCAGTACGTTCCAAGGGAAATCTTAGTGGAAGCAGTGGCACAAGAATTGAGAAGTAGAACTCAAACAACTCAAATTAAACTTAAAAAGAGTTTAAAACCGTTGAGAAATCAGGCTGACAAACATAGGCGCTATAGGGAGTTTAAGGAGGGTGATTGGGTATTATATCTGAAGTTGCGTCCTCATCGGCAAACCACAGTGGCTACCCGCATCAATCCTAAGTTGGCAGCCCAATAATATGGTCCTTTTCAAGGGTTGGAGCACATAGGAGTGGTTGCTTACAAGCTCCAATTGCCAGCCAATTCCTGAATACACCCAGTTTTTCAGATCTCTTCCTTGAAACCAGCCACTGGGGCCCCTCTTACACCCCCCACTCTCCCAGTTGAGTTAGAGGAAGCTGATGACTTCCCTTATGAGCCTGAATACATCCTGCAAACCCAGAATACTATAGAGGACAATGTGGCAAAGACACAATGGCTTATTAAATGGAAGAACTCCCCAGTGGAGGAGTCTATTTGGGAAGATGCTGAGTACATCTAGTTACAATTTCTACACTGCTGCCTTGAGGACAATGTAGCCTAAGCCTCTATTAGTATATACTAGAAAGGCTAAAAGGGGGTCAATGAGAGAAGAGGGACCAAATAGCAACGAACAGGGGGCTAATTAGCAAATAAAGATAATTAAAGATATTAGGTCAGTGGGGGTGAAGGAAAGGGGATTTTTTTAGTGTATTTGGCTTTTGAAAGCTGTTAGCTAGGACTGAGGCCTTGCTGACGTCAGTGGGGGGGAGAACGCTTGAGTCTCCATTGTTATCTTTCCCTTTTTGTTACTGCTATTCAATATATCGTTGCTGTTTCTCTTCTCCTACTGTTCTGGTGTGCTCTTTATTGCTGTGTTGTATTGTTCTGCTGCTATATTTCGTTGCTGTGTGGTTTGTTAATTTGTCTTGCTTTGATATTATATATAGATAGGTTAAACCTAATGACCATTCCACCACCATATTAAACTAATGTGTTCTTCTTCTTTCCCTTTCTTCTTTATGTACTTTGACATAGTTTAAACATATGTAAACAGGCACATACTAGCATGCGGAGATGTACAAAGATAAGAGGAGATTAGGTAAAATATTTTAACTTTCTTTAAGGCCATACTCCAGCGCTTACAATTAATAATTATTATTATATTTCCAAACAAGTGCTACCTATAAGTAACTTGAAACAGAAAGCAAAAGGGAAGATGTATATGAGGTTTAAAAACACTCGTAATTTGTATCCATTATTACCTTGAATAATGGATCTATATCACCATCAATGTCAAACCAGGAGAACTCATTGTTGATTTTTGAAGCTGTGTACAGAGCAAGCTCCTTCTGCAAGAAAGTCGCTGACTCAGAAATCCTGGAATTAAAGTGATCCCAATATACATCTTCACAGTTTAAAACATGAACCTTATCCAGCTGATTTGTTTCATGGAAACCACTTCATAAAGCATATCTAACATAATAATGTAAAATTCATCCGGAACAGAGGTGCATCCAGAGATCTACAAATATGAGAAACTCATTTTCTTTATTTACATCTTGCATCCTAATGAGGATAAAGAAACACCATTTGGCCTTGTGGCTCAATGGATGAGGATGTGAAAGACATCCTCCAGTCCATAGTCTAAATCCTAGTGAAGACCTTTCTGCTCTCCAAAAAACAGAAACAAATGATGTTAAAGAAAAAAACAAGGCACCTAACACTCAATTATTTCAACTAACTATAAACCTGATAGAAGGCCAAGCATTGAAACACAAACTTCTCCACCGAGTCCAGTTCCAGATCCAGTGTAGCATCATAATCCTTGACCTGTGACAAGTAAATCACAGTTAAGCATTAAGCACACTGATGTTGAAGAAACAGAAAGGATGTAATTCATAGCAAAACCTAATGAACAAAAAGTCAAACCCCATACTCTAATGCTGCAAATAAAACAGAATTGTTATAGAAGAACATTTTTTCGAAGCAGTCATAATTTCTTAAAGTCAAAATTTGACTTGAAATTATTTGCTTTTTGTTCCTTTCCTACCAAGAGTCTTAAGCAACCAAACACAAATTACTCCAATCTAGATCTAAACCGTGTCCTTGGATCATATAACATACCAAATTAGCGTGCATCAAATGAAAATATAATCAGTTGAACTAAAATTTCAAATTATGATCCTTTCAGAACACATGGATTTAAAGCACAAGGACGCCGACTAGGCAATGCAAAAGGCCCAAAAGAGGAAGAAAAGAAAAAGTAAGAGAACTGCTTCATCACCGCCTCTCCATATTCTCCAATGGCATGGTAGCACGATCCTCGTAAATACAAGCACTCTATACTTGAGTTCTCAATGCTCAAGCCAACTGATAAGTCCTTGATAGCCTTTCTGCAAGATTCGAAGTCAGCTTAATCCATTCACTGTCACTGGCAATAAGCGAGCCTAAAAACAGTTACCGACAGACTCAGAGAATTAAACACTCAATATAGAAGCAATAGTTTGACAGAACATACTTGTGTTCTCCCATCCCATGCAGCAGTAGCGCATGCAAATGATATGCCTTTGCAAACCTATGAAAATCAAAGACAACAATGAACTCCTGAATGAAAACGTACATAAGTAAATCTCGAGAATACACACACACATAATGTCAGTAAGCTTCCAGGTGCCAGCAGAAGTGTTGAAACAATCAGAATTAGGCACCAATAACCCTTGAATATTAAAATGACGTGGAAAGAGAAAAATTACCTTGTATCAATCTGGAGAATTTGTTGAATGCATTCAAAAGCTTTTAGAGGGTTAGCCAAATCATGGTAGAGCTGCCAAGTGTTAACAGAATCCACATTAGAGCAATGACTACTTAATAATCCTGCTTAACACACTAGTGACAAGTTACTGAATAGGCTTTAATGCCGCTCAACACACTAGTGAAATGCTATTGAATAGGCTCTATCTAGCATTTAAACTGTGAATTGGTTAAGTGCATACACATCTGCCTCGGAGTTTATAAATATACCCTCAAGTTAGAAGTTTGTGCCTAATTAATGCATATGTACTCTTGAAGAAGGATTAATAAAAAGAACATCTAAATCACAAATATTATTACTTAATAAAAATGTCACGACAATATTTTTGCAACAAGAATTGGCCATGACAACAAATATCATTTCAACCACAAATTTGATAGCAAAGGGTATAGTTCTTCAAGAATGTAAAGTGAATATAGCCTAGAAGCATAAAATAAGGTCCCTAAACAACGATATAATGAGACCTAAACCTTATAGAGAACTTGTCAACTAAATGAATGCATACAAGAGGAAACAAATAGAAATTTGATAATCAAGAGCATAACTGGAGTTAGACAAAGGTAAAAACGAGCCCTCAAAAACACAGTATTATATAAGGAAAGAGGAATTATTATAACATGGGCTTAAAATGAAGCATTGTACTTGTTATAAATCGATAAAAGACCTGATTTTCTCAACCTAGTTTTCATTTTTAAATGATATTTATTGATCTGTAATCAAATTTGTTTTTGAGCTACGTAGACTTGCAAGATCTGGTGCTTCTAATAACTGAAACTTTGCTCTCTGCCGGTGTATTTCCGTTAGAAACATATTTCATGTTCGTTTTGCTCCTTTATGACATAACTAATAGCACCAACTAAAAATCAATCTTTTGTGACAGAAGTCGGATCTTAAATCTTTGAACTAAAAAAAGATATTCTAGCAAATATTTGTGGTTGCAGTTGAACATGGATGCTCACTTCAATTTATGTGAAAATAAAATTACAGATGAGAAACATTGTTGGATTCTTTCGGTAAGAGTTCTGTAATTGTTTACTAATCAAATAGCGAAATAATGAAGTAAGCCACCACATCAAACATGGAAAATTGCACGTCCAAATGATGCAGGTTAGGAAAGCAATTTTTCAGACAAATTAGGGCAGATTGTGGCTGGAACTATAAAATGCATATTTAGGTTTAAAGAACACTTCTGGAATAAATTTAACAATTAAACATAAATTGTTGTATCTGTTGGCAAAGTCCCTATTTATAGCCTAATAAATTCGTATTATGAATAGAAAAATCAAACACAACATAGAAAAACATGGACTTCTTGACAAAAACAACCTCAGTAGAATACATTGTGAAGACTATTAAATAAGAAAACACAGAAATCCTGAATAGAATATGCTCCTGAATCACTAAATATCTGTATAATATAAGGATCGTGGTAACAAGATCAAGAATTTGATTCCCTTTGGATGAAAGATCACAGCACTTGTGTATACCTGAGTGAGATGAGCCCGTGCCTCATGGAAATTACAATCAATTTGAATTGATCTTAAGTGTGCCTCCTCAGCCCTTTTATACTCAGCAACTGAAGCTAATGCCAAGCCCTATTGAAACACACTCACTCAATTCAGGTGAAGGAAGTTCCACGATAATCTAGACTGCAGTAATCAGAAAAGCCTCAGATATAAAGTACTGACTAAATACGTGTAGGCAGACTTGTTATCTTTATCAATCCTCACACATGCATTGAGGTCTTCAATAGCAGCATGAAAATCTTTAAACTTGAAATTGACAATTCCTGCACTATTAGCAATGAATCAATTATATAAATGACTGTTTTACAAAAGAGCGTTCATTAGACCATGTTCACTCAGGAAAAAAAATTTGTTTAAGGTTTTCTCCACAGAGTTGGATCAGATATCCTGATCATACCACCATGATTTGTCTGTGTGCCATTACTGATGCCGAGACAGAAACAATGGCATGAAAATCCTTACAATGTAACGGAGAATTAGAAATACGAACATAACAAAAATTTTCTACTATAATCAAATGTGGTTTCCTAGATGTCACTAATTTAACTCAAGAAAAGGTCACGAGGAATAGGAGATTATAATGCAATTAACTATATCAGAAGGAGAAACTTGACTGACAATGTTAGGGCTGATGGCAATAATACTAAACCTAGGATATGGAGGGTGTATTCACGTAGGAAGAGAGAGGGTGATGTCAGAGTTAGTTAGAAATGGGCTGA
>JANITX010000212.1:7222406-7233873 GCA_027564395.1 Erythroxylum ulei | reverse complement strand
TGCTCTGGTTAGTGAGTGGTCATCGGTTTACTTGTAATAGCTGTGTTTTTTCTACTGATTGACTATCAATAGTATTCAGATCTCAAGTCATTCAAGCTAGAGGATCTAACAGACAACTAGTTGAGAAAAGTACCCCTTTCATGCAATATGTCTGCGGAGTTTGGCTCAAACTCTAATGCCTTTGTCAAGTCTTCAATGGCCTGGTATCACCAACAATTAATCAGTCAATAGCATGATCTATGGCAGATAGAGTCAAAAGTTCTAAATAGAAACCTGTCTTGTTGTCTTTGTATAGAAATCATTAAACATAAAAGCTTAAACTGTAGTGTGAGGTCCAAGAATGGATCATAAATTACTCCAACACACCCCGCAAATGAAGTGTGGACAAATCAAAATAAATCACAAATTCGAGACCAACCAATCACACGACTATGATGTCAACAAACCATTCAATCCAAAAGTTTAAGGTTAATGGTAACAGGTTCTCAGGGTTGTAGTTTAAGCCTTGAGAAAATAAACATAGTATAATCTTTTGGATGTCCTTTTCAGTTTTTTCAACAAGACGTTAGGCATTTGTTCAAAAGTAAAGCTTTTACCACGGGCATTCAAGAGCTTAGGTTGTCTATAAGAAGTATGAGAAAATCGCTTTTTAGATGAATAAAGGTAAAATCACTTGCCGTCAAACATAATATGCAGATAGCATTAATCAAACATGTAAAAACATATGCAACATACCCAATTAAGATAAACATTTTCTAGAGTTATGAACAGTTAACCTTCGTAGGTTAAACAATTCTCACCTCCATGGACTCCCCCAAGGCAGCTCGAGCCTGCCCTCTCCGTTTCCATGCCTCACCAGCTGATGGGTTTGATTGAATAGCCTAAGATACAATTTTAATAGCCAGCTTAGGCACTCACAAGAACAACCAAGCAGCTCTTTATAAGCTTTCTAAGCATTGAAGGGTCTACCTTCGAAAAATCAGCAATTGCAGCTTCAAGTTCTCTTTGGAATGCATATGCTGTGCCTCGACCTATTAGCGCCTCAGGATAATTTGGATCCTCACTCAGTATCTGAATAAGAAAAATGTTTAGAAGAATCTCACAATTCGTAAAATCAATAAATACCTAAAGGAAACAGAAAAGCATCACAATAATGCCTACTTCTAAAAAAATAATACCTGGTCAAAGATAGATATGGCAGAAGGATATCTCCCTTCATTAACCTGCAAAGAACCTGATTGTCAAATTGAATTGTACACAAAAATCTTCTAATGTTCTATCATCATCACTTTAGGATAAAACTTGTCAAAGTTGGCACATGCCTGGCTTATACCCTTCGAGAGTCGGAAATCTACACTTATCGAATTTGAATTTGAAATCTTGGGAAAGCCAAATTTTCCATTTCTCTTGGCTACACCTGATTCATTGTGTTTGTCAGTTTTACGACTTAACTTGCTGGAAATTTCACTTGTATCATCTAACTTGCTGCAAATTCCACTTGTATCATCTGAGATGTTGAATACTGGAGAAAACTTATTTAATCGTTCCTTTGAATTGCTTAAGGCATTAAAAGAGTCAGAGTTATGAATCAGCTCAACAACAGTATCATGAGCTCCATTTTTTCTGCCATCAACCTTTCGACTCCCTCCATTCTGATCAACTAATCCATTGCATATGTCAAAATTGTCCTCAAACTTGTCACGTGTTACATATACATCTTTCAACTTACTCAATAAACTGGATTCTTCATTCAATTTGGTGGGTTGCATGTAAGTTACACCAGAGTTATCGTCCATATGAAGCCCTGGTTCAGATAAAGCCAAAAGAAAGTTCTCTCCAGAGTTTGTAAGTACTCCATTTTGTATCTCATTTTCGTCTCCAGAACTGCTGTTAATCTTAGACCCAACTCTTGATTTGATGCATAAATTAGGAAAGTCATACAGATTGTTCTGGTCTGTACAAGTTTTGCTCAGTTTGCCATTCATATGTCCTCCTGACTCAGATACAATTGTAGATAATGTGGACTGTGTTACGTGGTTTTCATGACCAACACTTTTATCTTCTTTTGAAAGCTTAAGAAGTTCTTCCAGTTCGAGCAATTGTTTCAAATCAGCAGACTGACACAAGGCACATTCGTAGCCTTGTTCCCATGCTAAAAGAGCATCCTCTTTCCTACCCAAGGACGAAAATGCTCGACCTATAGCACAAAATTACACATATAAGCTAGGGAGACTATTATCAACAAAATGCAACTCAAACATCAGCTACGTTTAAATTATAAGGACATGTAAAGGTATCAAATTATAAGTTTTTTTTTAAGCAAACTATGTGAGACACTGACTAGAAGCAACAGCTCTAAGTTTTTGATATAACTGATACTGAATAATCTGGACTGAACTTAAGATTTCCATCAAGGAAAAAGTGAGGAAAAGAGAAGGGGAATGGAAATGTACATGCTTTGGGCAATATTTATTTACAGGTAAGCTATTGACTGCCATAGCACTCTGTATTCATCATTCTTTTCCCTGCCTATCCATTCAAATGGTATATCAAATTCGTACCCCTGGATATTTAGTGAAATAGCACTGGCTGCAGTACCAAACCTTTCTCCTGAAACTCAAAACTCTATCGTCTATAACTCAAGTAAGCTGCTGATTACATTTGTCATTCAAGCGTATATAATCAAACTGCCTTTACCAAACAATCCAAAAGTGAAACTTTCACCCCGTTCAAAAATTAGACAATCATTGTGAAGCTAACAAATTCTACTCACCAACTATCAGAAATGGAGCTAGAAAACGCAAAATTGAATAGAATTTCCAAAGTCCGAGGCACGTTGATTTAAAAAACAACAACCAAACGCAAAACAATACCTTTGAGGATATGAGCTTGAAGAACCGTGGGGTCGAGCTGAAGCGCTCTGTCGCAGTCCTTAATTACGTGCTTGTGGAGCTCCAATTGACTGTAACAAAAGGCTCGATTGCTTCAAGAGAAACAAAAAAAAAAATCAATCGGACACGAGAAATGAAAATAGATCAATGAGGAAGAATCCAGAAGAGTCGAAGAAGGAACCAGATGTCTTGAGTGGAGAAGGAGGAGGACTGAGCCAGGAGCGAGTCCAGGACTCGAATCGCCTTGGACCAATTTCTGGAGGCACAGAGTTTGGCCAGCTCAACTCGCTCGGAAATCGCCGGAGCCATAGCAGGCTGCAGCAAGTACTCAAATTTTCTGCTAAGATGGTTCGAGGTTTCTCAGCGTCGAATATCTGGGGAGAGATACAGAAGAGAAAGGGTACAATGGGAAGAACAATAAAAACTGGGCGTAACAAATCGAGTTGGATGAAACTGAGTGTCTGAGGATTGCCCTACTACACGTGTGGAAAATGCTTAATGTGATAATTGTTTAATTGACGCTTAAATTGATTTTATGACTTTATCTTCATCTTTATATTTTAGAGAATAAAACAAAATTAGCTATTAAACTTTTTTCTTAAGATGACTAAAAAAGTAAAAGAACCGGACAGGCATCTCACGTGACAAAACGTGAGATCCGGTGCAAAAAAAGATGCTTCGTGGCAATTCAAGTAAAGCATCACGCAGGCCTGACTGTTTCTCCCTCGAATCTTCTGTCCCAACAATTCAGTAATAATCCTGTCTCATTACATCTTAATCTTTTATTTATATGGAATTGAGCTAGAGGATCAGCCCCGTCTGTTTTCGGAACAGAACAGAACCCCCAAGGGACAAGGGGTGCGTCTTTGCCAGTTTCCGTAAATATTAGGATTTATGACTCTAATTAATTTTAAATATTTGATTATATAATTTTCAATTTTTAGTCAATATGTGCTAATATTTAATTATTTACATATTATTACATAATCATACGTGGTGGGTATGATTCATATCTCTCGCTCTCTCTTTCTAGCATTCAATTTAACATTTTATTGTGATTGGTACAATGTATTATAATCATTAATTTATTTGTTTAGTTAAAATAACATAAATTCTACTATATAAGATTTAATATCATATCTTTAAAATAACCATACCTTTAAATTATGCAAGGCAATAAAAATATCACATCCTAATATATGAAAATCCAACAAAATCTTATGTCAATTTTATTTGAGATTGACAATAAGAAATACTGTTTTAAAAATCAAACTGAAAATTTAACCGATAATATAAGAGATTTAAGTTTAATAATAAAACAGACTAAAGATTGAATAAAATTTAAAAAATTGAAATATGATCTAAAAGAATTGTCTCTATCTATTAAAAATTTTAAACTTTTATTAAAAAAGATTACTAAATGAAAATTAATTTATTTATTTTAGTTTATAATAGCTTATTAATTAGTAAAAATTGATTGAATAATTAATAGATTGAACGGTTTTTAACAACAAGAGTTACTAAAATAAATCAAATTAAAAAATTAATAACCTAACGAAAAAGTTAAATGGCATAAAGATTTTACGGAAATATCAGATAGATTTTTCTAATAATCGACAAAAAGTATGAATCGTGCTAATTTTCAAAAAAAAATTAATTATATGTAAATAATTTCTAAATTTAATATCCTTTAATATCAAATGAGGTTGAAAATGTATGTATGTATATACACACACAAGTACAAGTCTATCAAGCTGCATTTATTTAAAGTAATTATTTAGGCGTAGTCAAGGTAATCAAGTAACTCTTGTACGTGGACTTCGAAATCAAATTATAACCTTGTTTTGAAGTGAAGCCACACCCATAACTTACAAATTACAACCACAAAATAAACGAAGGTGAAGAAAAGGAACACGATAAAGCGAATCCATTCACGTCCTAGGGCCTCAAAACTTGGTATAGCACGATTTGAGCCTAATCTAAAGCATAACTTGTATATTGTATAATTTTAAATAAATCATTCAATAAAATAATAATTTTAAATTTTAAATAAACCATATTATAACTGCTATTAATTTTATATATCAATTATTGCTAAAAAGTATGTAATGTAGTCTTACAACCTGCAAGATTAGATTCCTACCATTCACGAGAGTCCACGACGTTAGAGTAATTTAATGGGTCAACATCTAATGAAATTTTGATTTTGTTTTAGAAAAATATTGACGTAACTACATGAAGTCTATTTTTGAAAGAATATTATGCAAGTAATTATTCTTGGTGGAAGTGACTAGGGATGGCAACAGGAGATCAGGCCCAAGCTTGAGCCTTGGTTAAGTTGGATATTTTATTTTTTAATAAAAATAAAAAAATGACATAATAATTGTTATGTCTCAGGTTGAAGTGGATCTAGGTAACCTAAGACTCAATATTTTAAAAATTAGATCCTAGATTCGATCAACCTTAAATGAGCCTGATCCGAATCTAATTGTTATATCTAGAAGTGGCTCATAACTCATTTGAGCAATGTTACGAGTAACATTTCTTTTTGGTTGAAAAACAAAACGGTATCCATTAAAATGGTGCTGGTCCTAGGTACGGTTGGTACCGTAAGGTTTGAAATATTAGGAACTAATTAGGCACCCCCTCCTCGGTTCCTCCACACCACCACCGCACGCCCTCCTTTCCAGTCTCCACGCTTCGCCACTTACGGACTCACCACGACTAAATCATTTTTAGGTTTCACTGCACGCCCTCCTCGATTCCTCCACTCTCCACCACCGTCCACTGTCCACCGCTTCTAGAGCTGCCACTCGCCAAATCTGGAAAAAATATAGATTCATACTTGACCTGACCCAAAACTTCGAACCACATACACTGAGAAATTTTTTTGTTTTTCATTGTTTTTTTCTGCTTAATTGTATTTATGAATTGTGATTGTGAATAAGTTAGATTGTTAGAAGTTTTGGAAATAAATTGTGTGGATTATGTTAGGTTGGAAATTTGGAATTTGATATTTTGATTGGAGTTGAATGAATGATGCATGGTTTTTTGATCATGTTGGTTATGATTTGGTTCATTCATAGTATGGCTATGCATGAATTGAGATTTTAAATTTTAAGCATACTATACCATTTGCATTTGTAAGTAATCACAAATTATCATCATACAAAAGAAACATGACTTTTAGGCATTGCAAGAGTGATTATGAATATGATTCTTTCCAATCCATGTATTAGAAATTTATATAATTAAAATGAATACACTTTAATAATTTCTTCTTCTTTTTATGTTAATGAAACTTAACTAAAATTTCCTCCATCTTCTTTAATAAAGAATAAAGGTAAAGAATTGATAATAATTTTCCTCAATTTCAAATATTAAATTTAAAGCATTGCCTGAAGAAGTGTTTGAAGTTTTGACATTTAATTTGTCTTTTCCTTGGAGGACTATTGTAAATTATATAAAATAATGGTTGCAAACTTTCACTTCTAGAAATGGATATCTTACAATTTATACGCTATCTTTTAATAAACTAAACTCCTTGTTACTTATATATAGTATACAAGATATCTCAAGTTCTTTATTAATTTCCAAAATCAAATTTAAATAAATTCAATACCATGGAATATAATCAGGCTCCATCTTTTTTTCTTGATTGTTGATACCAAACTTAAGCTTCTATAAGATGTCATTAAAGTGATTGAGTCAATATCATAGGCTTGTGAATTAGGCAGAACTTAAAACTATCAATTGAAATCTTGCATCTATCAATTCTTTCATTGTCATAAAAAACTGATATGTATTTCTTCCTTGAATTGTATGTCACAGAACACTAGTTTAATTATTTTAAGTTATGCATGAAACTTACTTATGAAAAATAAGTTCAAATGTAGTCCAGTATGGTGAAGCTTAACATTCAACCTACCATGCATGCAGTTTAATCATAAGTTAATAGATCTTGTTACTTCAATTATATGTGACATAACTAATTTCCTTTTACAAGCTACAAATGTAAAGTCCTACTAGCAATTGTGTGGTTTATTTATTAGCTACAAGTTTCACTTTCGTACACATGAATGTATCTTCTATGCCCACAAATATTTGTCTAATTAAATTCCACAAACATATGCTCTCATTATCAAGAAACCAAGTCCTACCTTGGCTAGCAATATATATATTTATAAATGTTCATCTAGGGAGGTAATCATACAAAATGAGTTATATTATATATGATGGACTTACGTATTCTGTAATTGTGTATGTTGAAAAATTAAATTGTTGATTCTAACTTATTGATGAATTGTGTTAGATAAAATTGGATTGTGTTGGAAAAAATTGAATTGCGTATGATTTTGATATATGCCTTCATTTATTGTTACAGATTAATGGAAGGAAGTTTAGGTACTCCTGATCAAATTGCTTTAAGAAAATATAATGATCCAGCTTAGGCTCATATTGCATTGGTCCCAGGTATGAAAAACCATACAATTTGCTTATTTTGTAACAAACATTTGAAAGGTGGAGGAATCACCCCATTGAAGAAGCATTTACCTGGGGTTAAAGGAGATGTAGAACCCTGTAAAAAAGTAAGTCATGATGTGAAGTTACAAATGAAAACATTATTTAAAAAATATCAACATGAGAAAGATAGAAGGGAAAGGTTTAATTCTGAAATTGGCAGTGGAAGTTTGTTTGCTAGTTTTCGTGGTGATTATGGAAATGTTGAAGGTGGAAGTGGTAGTGGTAGTGGTAGTGTTCCATCCTAGGCCCAGGAAGAAGTGAATGTTCACTTGGACTTGATGTGAGGGAAAGAAGAAGGTAGGTGAGTAGTTTTTTTGCACCACGAACAACTCTTGAAGCCCAACCTTTAATTCATAATGTAATGTAATCAAAAGATGCTACTCATAATGTCGATATGATATTAGCTATATGATAGTATGATACAGGTTCATCACTCAATGCTTCTCAATCTTATTATTATCAACCTATGGCAGATGCAGTAATCTCTTATAGTCCGAGATACAAAGCTCCTTCAATTGATAACTTAAGAGGTAAACTTTTGAATTACTTAGTTACTAAAATTAAAAGTTATTTAGCTGAAAGAAGAGTGAATTGGGTTACTTTTATGCGCGATGGTTGGACAAATAAAAGATAAGAGCCTATTATTAATTTTTTGGTTTATTCTGTAAATGACTCAATGTTTTTGAAGTCTATTGATGCATCTGACGTTATTAGAAATACTGTTACTTTATTTGAGATATTTGATGAAGTTGTGAATGAAATGGGGTGAGAAAATATTTTTTAATTCATTACTGACAATGATTCCGCTTATAAAATGGTAGGAAGAAGGTTACAGAATAGGTATAATTCTTTTTTTAGGACTCCTTGTGCTACACATTGTATTGACCTATTGTTGGAGAATATAGCGGATCCTAGGTATTTTTCTATTATTGATGAGGCTATGCAGAAAGCTAAAAAGGTGACCAAGTTCATCTATAATTGTGCATGGGTGTTGAATTTAATGAGAAAAAATTTACTAATGGTAGGAATTTGTGTCGTCCTGGTGTGACAAGATTTGCAATGAATTTCTTATCACTTCAGTCTTTTGTCTCAATGAAGAAAGAGTTAAGACAAATGTTTACAGGTGATAAGTGAGTTGCTTCTTAACATGCTAGGTCTAATGCTGAATTGGAGGTTTCCAACATTATACTAGAAGATAGAGAATTTTGGTCTCAATGTCAATTTATTATCCGAGTTTGTGAGCCTTTAGTGAGGGTGCTTCGATTGGCTGATAATGAAAAAAAACCAATAATGAGTTATTTTTTGGATACCATGGAAAGGGCGAAGGAAGCAATCAAGGCCAATATGAAACATAGGTCTTCTTTGTATACACTGTATCATGCAATCATCAATGAGATATGGGAAATGGAACTTTCTTCTCCGTTGTTTACATTTGGGACTTTTTTGAATTCTAGTGTATATTTCAGACTCGATTTTGTAAAGAAAGTTGAAGTTAGTAAATGAATATTATTCACTATTACAACAATTGTTGGCTATGAAATGATATAAGATCTCTTAAGATCACAAGTTGAGCTTTATAAGCAGTCTTCTGGAGATTTTGGATTACCAGTTGCTATTCGACAAGGAGAAAACTTTCTCCAGGTATTAGTTGTTTCCTTTTTCTTATTTGTTGAAAATTAATTGTTACTTTATTTTGTTTGTAACGCTAGTTTTGTTATCTTACAACTTATAGTTTCTTAGTGAGATCAATTCAAAAGTGGCGTTCTAGAATTGCAAAGATTTGCAATTCAAATTTTAAGTCAATTTGTGAGCGCAACAGGTTGTGAACGGAGCTGAAACACATTTAAATTCATCCATTCCAAGAAAATGAATAGATTGAAGCACAAGAGATTGAATGATTTGATATTCGTTTGTTACAATTTAAAGCTTTGGGAAATATATGTTATTATCATTATTAATTTTGATGTATTTTCTTATAATTTTATAATAATTAAATTTTATTGTTTACTAGGAGTCTTAATAACACAAGTAGTTCAACAAATCCAATTTTTATTAATAATATTGATCTTTTAGCATATTGGGTTTTTGAGGAACCAGATTTGATAGATGTGAATGACTGGAAGATAATGTTGGTTGAGAAAGCATTAACATTTTGTTTGGTGCATTGAATTTGAATGATGATAATGATGAGGTTCCTCTCACTGATGAAGATTTTGTACCAAATGATAACTAGAGTTAGTGTAGTTATAGCGAATATCCTCCCAAGTTCCAAGTTTTTGCTTTTCCTCTTCTTTTAATTTTACTCACATTTGATGTATACGTTAAATTCTATATATGCAATGTAATTGTAAATTCACTTCTACTTGATTGGTTTCTAGTCACTAACTCTTGTCATAAATTGTAATAGTTTGAGAGTTAAGGATATTTATTATTCTTTTTATCGAATGTTTTGATGTAATTATTATTTATTATATGATGAAATTGTAATATTTTAAATACTTTGTATTGTTTTTAATTTTATAGTTATATGATGATAATTGTCTTTTTCATATTAATTGTGGTTATTATTTATATGCAAATATTCTAAAATTATTGTTATTTCATATTTATTATGATTATTATTATTTATTATGTTTTTTGGAAACAAGGTTGATGTAAACTTATAAACTATACAATACAACTGTACAATATGATGGTGAACTATTTTTTAATTTCTAAAAAAATTCAGGGACTATTTCATAAAATTTAAAAATTAGTCGAAACAGTACCCAGTATTAACCGGTACTGGTACAGTACCGTATCAAAACTCATTCTGGTACAATATTCGTAACATTGTGTGTTACACATAGATACAAAAATTTTAAACAATTATTAAAAAATTGATTAAAGTTTTTTTTTTCAATAATCAACCCTAAAGTTCAAATTAAATATTTTTAAAGCGTTAACGTCTAATATGAATGTTCCAACACATTAAATTTGACATATATTTTGATGAAAATGTTTAGGCCAAAGTATGCTTTTTACTTAAAAGTATCGTGAGACCCATATAATAATAAAATCGTGACTTATTAATAATAACATGATAGACAACTTACCAAAGTATAACTTTGTTAAGAGGTCTGTTATTTTAGGATTAAAATTGAATATTTTAAATTTTGTCCTTAACTAATAAAATTCATATTATCAGTGTTTTCTTTTTCATTATTTATCTTATGAAATTCAAATTTACATGCCAATGCCAATTTGACTAAGAGAAAACGTATAAAGTTTCTTTAGTCATTCAACATTTAGATATGAAGCTACAAACATCATGTAATTTACTCATTGTTGAATTTTTTAAAAACTATTTAGAAATCAGTACATTTCAAAGTATGTTTTTCCTTAAAATTTTGATGAGTAAGAGAGAGATGGAGTATTCTAAATTTTATAGAGTTCAGTAAATCTATTCAGATAAAAAACCCTTTGAATGTTAGGTATGGGAACTTTGAATAAGCATTCCACAAAAAATTGACATCGACATTCCTAACAATAAGGTATCTAAGGGTTTGTTTGTTTAGTGGGTATAAAGAAAAAGATAATGAGTATGAAATGAAAGATTGAGTTTGGTAAGTAACTATGATTATAGAGCCATTATTTTGATTACCTATTTTTGGGTAATACCACATTCCTCTTCTAATCTAGAAGAATGAGTATCATTGTTATGTAAGGGTGTGCTTGTTACAATTAATTAAAATATAACTAATTAAAATATAATTATTTATTAATTAAAATATTGTAATTAATTAATTTATTACAATATAATTAATAATTAATTAACTACAATATAATTAATTAAAATAAAATTCATTCATTAATTAAAATATTGTAATTAATTAATTAAAACATATTTATTCATTAATTAAAATATATTTATTCATTAATTAAAATATTATTAATTAGTTACAATATAAGTAATTAAAATATAATTGTTCATTAATTAAAATATTGTAATTAAAATATTATTAATTAATTACAATATAATTAATTAAAATATAATTAATCCATTAATTAAT